>JARHVA010003607.1:670000-1270000 GCA_037957365.1 Torreya grandis
TTGCTCAAAACTAGAAGAAGAAGACTTGACACATATTAACTATCTTAAGGGGGTTGCAAACAAGGTCTAATAGTAATCATATGTCTCCCTAGCTAATATCCTTCTTGATGACACTTGTACTCACCATCTATAGTCATTCATTGGTCTTTTAGGCCTCATTCTTCACATTTTTCATCCAATTGGCCTTTATTTTCTCCATAAAATATATGTAATATGTGTTAGGACACATTTTTATATTGTATTTATCTGCCACTCAATGTATTAGACCTTAAAAGGATCCTATATCAAACTGGTCATCTTCTCACTAGGTAGTCACTTTATCTTTTCACTACCTGTCCAAGACTGCATGTGTAAATGTTGTATCATAGGAAATTTTATGAAAAAATAAATTTATAAATGAGAACAGGGAGTGTTCATAAGTCTCTAAATACCTCCCCCAATTATTCTCATTCCTAAGTTCCCTTATACACTTATAGAACATTCAAAATCTAAAAAAACCCTATTTTTAGTTTATTCATACAAGTAGGGCATAGATAAATTTGATATCCATGAACTTGAGAGAGTATAACATAATTATATAACACTTATAAGGCCAAATTACCCCCTATGAGTGCATCTCCCTACACACTTTATCCATCATGTCAAAACCATGATTTTATGATGGTTTTAGAAGGTTTTGCTTCTTATGGATGGTTCATAAAACTTAGATGTCCAAACCCTAAATAAATGCAACCAAAATTGAGATAGTGACTCCATAAAAATATATCCAATTTATTGGGTCGCCATGTAGTCAATTCATATATATGTGACCATTTGAAGTTGGCCTATCGAGCCTTCTCATGTATTCTAGGTACCCTTGTCATGGTTTTGGGTCAAAATGACAAACTTGTGTTATGCCTATACAAACTAATGGTTTTGATCCATCCTTAACTTCCTATTGAAGGTAATTAATGGTATTATAAGGTTAATTTATTAATTTTAGTGTATTTTTAAGTCATTAGTGTATAGGACTAGTTCTAGGCCTAAAAACCTAGACTGTTATGACTACATATATAACCCACTTGTATGTTCCCAATGATTGTATAGGTTTCCAACACTTTTTTCCTCTTAATATCAACCCCCTATATCATTTTAATATAATTATAATATTTTTTCACTCATATTTTTACCATGAATATATAGGCCTATAGATTAGCTTGTAATTGGAGTGTCCTTTGTCTAAGATAAAACATAGGTCATCTCCACTATTTGTATAGGTGAACTAAAATCATGGAGGTATTATTTTCATCATTTTGGAAATATTCATAAATTATTAGAGATTTTTCATTCTCCTAAATCATTTTACACCTTAAAAAACTCAAGATTAGTTTTAGGATCGATGACTATGCAGGGTCTTAAATGAGTACGTTTGAAGCTTGTTTAACCTACTCTTACCTTATTTCCTTTTATCTAATAATAATATGGGAGTGGTATTATTATGGGGATGATCTATATTTTTTCCCATTAAATTTATATCTTTACCAAGTCATTATATTTGAATTCTTCTATGGGCTTAGACTAGTATATGCTACATATGACTGTAGATGTAAGTTACAAAATATAAGGATTCTTATAGGTGATCATCCTATTTGAGCATGTATTTTCAAGATTTTTTTTCCTTTAGATCATCCCAAGATAATTCCACACCTATATGATTTTATCTCATTACTAATGGTCAAGATTTCATCCTTATTTATCCTATACTAGTCTGTAGGTTTGACTTTAATTGTAGGTGCACATTCCAAGGTAGTTATGAGACTTGTAAGCGTTTATTTCATGCATTGAACATTATATCAAAATTCCATCTTAACTTGAGATCATTAATGAAAATTACACACATATTGGTCTCACATCATTCCTTATAACCAAGTTTTCACTCACCATTTTGTTTGACTAAAAGTTGGGTTACTCTTAGTCTTCTCAACACAATGCTTTACAAAGTGTTTTAGGTTAGAATTTGTCTAAGTTATAACCATTAAAACATCAGTATTTCTTGATCAAACAACCAAATTATCATTTCAAATAATTATTTTTATTATTATATTACATGAGGTAAACCATTTAGACTACCCAGAGCTCAAGATACTCCACCAAGCGAGGACCAAGTGTATGAGCAAAATGAGCTGCAAAGAAGTTAAGGCAAGTTGTCCTAATTACAACTTACAAAAATTATAGACATGGTTCTAGGTATGTATACTATCTTATGAATTCACAATTATCACAATGTATTTCTCGATGCTCTTAGACCTTGATCAAGGTTTTAAACAAGTTCAATCATCTTTATTTCAAGTATGCTCAAACATCTATAGATTACACTCATACCCTTATTGGAGTTACCTATAGGTGTAATCAAATATAGGACTATGTACTAGGAATTGGTTTTCAAAACTAATATCTAACATTTAGATAGGTAAATCTAATATTTTCACTTCAAAATCATCTCAATACCTTGAAACCAATCTTACTTTCATCAATCATGACTGATCAAAGTTTCTTTCATGTGACTATAGGTGACAATCATAGGGTTTCCTAACTATGTTTGATTATTTATTGTGTTATTCTAAACATGACCTTTTTAGATTCAAATTTTAAAGGAGAGAGTGGTCACCATGCAATGGGGGAATGATACACAACACATCACTTTTGTTATGAAGATGCAAATAGGAAGATAAGCTGTGCCACTATGAAAATAAGGTCTGCAAACTTCAATGGAGTCTTCTATGAAGAAAATGACATAGTACTTCATGTTCCTTGACCTCACATGTGAAAAATTAAATTAAACCTTTTTATAGGATTATCATTCTTATAAATATCATGTACATAACTTGAATTGCATAGAATAATGCAAACATAGAAGAAACCTGAAGGCCATAAGGATGTGCAGGAAAAAAAGAGGAACTAACACTCTTAGAAATGGTTCATGAAGATAATGCCATAAATCCTCCAACTATTTACATTAATTTTAATTAAACAAATATTACTATCACCCCTAAAAAATATTTGCTCTGAATAAACTCCTCCTAGTCATACCAAATAGAAATTGGTTGACCTTTTTAACTTATCTAGGAGAGCAATAGGAAAGATATAATGGTTTTGATCAATTTAAGGTCTATCTAAGCTTCTCAAGCATGGAATTTAATTGAGTTAACTTGAATAAATAATTTTGGAGTAACTACATGTTCCAAAAATACTATATAGACTGTACACCAACTTAAAACTTCCACTTTTCCCATTGAGCTTCTTGTTTGGACATTGCACCTACATTTTGTTAGTTTTAAAATAGTTCCTATGACAAATTATTACATGTAGGAAGTTTAATATTCCTTTGGAACACTTGTCCTCTATGGTAAACCTTTATAAATTCAATAAATAACCCAAAATATGACCTTAGAATGACTTAGGGAAATTATAAAAAGATGACAAAGCTAAAAAACATATTTTTGACCTCATTAAAGACCATGGTACACATTTTACACCCTATAATAGCCCTATAACAAGTTTTAATATATAGGGGATTGACCTAATTTAACTTGTGGTCAAATTTGTCAAAATTTTAGATATTTCTTAGGGTGGCAAGCCAACTATGCCAAAGACCAATAGCCTCAGCCTATCCATTGGGATATGGAGTCACCTATGAATAGTATAGACACTAAATTTACTCTAAAATAACACCAAAAAACACCATTTAATATGAAACAAACAAACACACACAACATAACACACCAAAAAAAACACACTTTTACTCTTAAGAACACTTATGGAGAACACACACAACATAAGAAAACAACACCTATCCTAATATGTACAAGACCTCAATCTCTTAAGATGAAATAAAATTCACCTTTCTTCAACCAGGATCAAAGATAATACCTCTTGCATCATTGATGCTCCATGAAAGCAATCCACCATGTGAATCATACTTATCAATAAACACTTTCTTATGTTGATGGTAAATTAACTTACCATCTTTAGCTCTTATTTTGACTATAATTTTGTCATTTGGAGATTTTAAGGATACTCATTACTTCCCTCCAAAATATTTGTTTGAGCTTGCATCTTACTTGACTTTTGTTATGTCTAATTGACAATTCTAAAACTACAACTTGGGAGTCATCAAAGGTACCCCAACTTTACTCTCTTCTAGGACATGATGTACTTGATGTTTGAAATCATAAATCTTGTCTTCTTTCTACTCCAAAAATATGAAAATGTCTCAACTTTAGGTTAAGGTGTTGACTTCTCCTCAAACACAAAATTTACTACTTCAAATTCACTAGACTCATTCATGAATATAACTTTATTTGAAGTGACTAGACATTCATCCTTATGCTTGATAAGACACTTTCCTTCATGAATATAAGATTAATCAACCACCTTATTATTATATTCATATTTGTTAGGAGGAGAAGTTAAATTACTCAGTTGTTCAAATTTTTGAACTATGGCATGAAAATGTTTCTATAAGTCATTTTCTTCCTCATGGTTGTCATGTTGATGAATTACTTCATCTTGTGTAGGTATAATAACATTATATTATTCATAATACTTATATATCATGATTTTAAGACTATCATCATCATATATATGAATAAGGTAATTACCGTCATCATCTTGTGGAAAATAACTAGCAATTCTTAACTCAGATTTTCCATCACCTACCTTATGAATGATACATGTGCTAAGATAAATATGCTCAAAGAAAGTGTATGGATCATGTCTATAAGTATCATGATCATATTAACCTAGTAAAAGGTTAGATATACCTTCAATTTTAGAGTATTATCCATCATCTGTAGAAGAATCCTCTTGATCACTAATGACACGATTGAGATTGAAGCTTACTTTCACATAGGTCTCAATTTGAAACTTAGACAATGATTGAGTTATGATGATTATCTTTGCTTCATACCTTTTATTGAAGGATAATAAGGATAAAAAATTTGAGAGTTAGCCTCCTATCTTGGATTTGAAATCCATTGAAAGGTAGATAGTAAAGTGAGTAAACAAATCAACCACTACTATATCTTGAAGAAATGGGAAGCTAAGACAATGATGCAAGAAAGCTCTCAAGCCTTTGGTAGGTCCCAATAACTTAGCTAGTGTTCCATAAAGTTGAATCATTCACTTACTATATGGTTCATATTTCAAACTTGATTTATCTTCCATAAGCTTAGGCATCACTAAGGTACTAGCCCCATTCTCCATAACATAATTGTGAACGACCTTGTCTTCAATAATGAGAATGAGGTATAAGTATGGGGGATTTTCATATTTATAAGAGGGTTAAATAATGTGTGTGTGAGAACTATTAATGTAATCATTACAATGGTTTCATGGTTGAGGATTGAAGTGGATTTGGGAAAGTTATTCTTAAATAATCTCCTTTTGACTAGGCATGTCAAGCACTTCCCAAAGAGAGATAGATGCCTTTGCACTTTTTAATGAATAAACAACATTAAAAGAAGGAGAAATTACCTCTTATTATGTCCTTAAATTAAAATAAGTGCCTTGAACTTGAGGCATTGGAGTACTTTGAGTAACCTTTCCAACAATTTAATTCGAAATAGGAGTAGAAGTTGTAGGGATTGCCATACTTGTAGTCATACCTTATTGCCTTGTAGGAGGGTTACTCAGACTTGGGTCAACACCATTATAATATCCTAAATCCCTCCTCTTGGAATTGGTATTAGTCAAAACTAAAGTATTTTTTTTGAGAACAAAGTTTTCTTCAACTATAAAGTTTTCAAGGTTAATCTTTTAGGGTTGTCATCTTTCATTTTCTCATATGTAATTCTCATCTTTTGCTAACAATTAATGAATAACTCCTCCTTGATATACCAAAGCCTATCCTCCATGTTTATTTAAATTAATTAATTTACTTACTACCATTCTTCTCCTTGGACCAAGATACTATGAACTAGAATGATGGCTCTTGTGCTTGAGGTGGAGGTTGGGTTGTATGCATTGGATGACATATTGAATCTAGGTTGTCCTTGCCCTCTACCCTGACCATATTGCTGAGGTGGGAACCTATTCCCTTATTGAGGATAGGGGTGACATTTTTTTTTAACTCCATAATTCATATTTGGTTTCCCAACTTGAGCTTATAAAGGTTTATATCTTGCCTCCTATTCAATAGTATCTTCTATGTTGAGCATGGTCATTTATATTTAGTTTTCTTTGATGTCAAAAAAAGCATGTGGTACTAGTGCATTAATGAAAAAGTGATAAAATTGATGGTTTGGAGAGTGTTTGTCTTATTGAGAAAATTTATGGATGATATTTGTTATATGGTCATGTTTCAAAGACACTATGGAATGTTATGAGTGCTTAGAGTGCTTATGGAAGTGAAAGGAATTCATCAAAATATGCATATGAATGTTTAAGCTCAAGTAATCATCTTGAAAAATAAAACTAAATAAGGAGTTTGATGAAATCATATTTCACATGTGTGAAGGTTTCAATAATATCTTGATATATGTATAGATTAACCTATGTGATAAGATCATAGGATTCAAATTTTAGGTCTGGACATAGAGCATAACAAAATTTATTAAGGTGCAAAGTTGGCTTCTTGGGTTGAATTTACTAAGTTCCCATATTTAGAAGAATTTGTCATATTAATGATCTATGGTGAGAATTTAATTGGATAATATATGTAATTATGAAAATTTATTTTGACTGGATAAGGATCTAATGGAGCATGTGATCTTGTTAAAAAGAGATTAATAGTGCGCATAAAGTCAATTTATCAAAGGTTACTGAGATTGTACATGTTAGCAATGTGTGTAAATCTTGTTGTTTTTATATAAGGTCAATAACATGTGATTTTTCACATATATGGAGATTTATGGAGTGCATTGAGTCAAATAGTCAATGTGTGTAGAAGGCATATAGAGCTTCCAAGTGGCACGATCATGGAAGCGAGGATCTAAGATCAATGGTGAACAATTACATATTAAATTCAAGATAATTATAAATATATTGATGGTGCATATTTATTCAAATTTTATAAGTACAAATAGATTACGTAAAAGTTTACAATTTTTAATATTTACATAGTGACTGTTGGAATTTGAATATTCAAGTTAATGAGAATAAACTAGTCTATAGATTTTGAGCTAAACCTTTTGATCCAAGATGAATTTTAGAATGGTGTAACAAGAAAAGTTGAAGAGGACTTTAAGTTACATCCATAAAAGTTTATTATAAGGTATTAAATGTTTTTAAAAGTGTATATATGGATATTTATAGTTGACTATTTGTTTGTTCACAATGTACAAAATATTGTTCAAGCAATTTGGGCTTTAACAGAAGAGTGTTTTGGTGGTAGTATTCATTTAAAGATATATTATAGGTAATATGGAGTGAACCCATTAATTTTAAAGTGATATTGTTTTCATTTTTCTATTTGATGAAGTTATAAATGGATAATAGGTCTCCATGAGAATTATAATGGCTACTAAGGCTGAATTGAAAGGCATAAATGCTTAAGTGTGACCCATAGATGTTATGGCTAACCTTTGAGGATGGTATTGATATATGTGTTAGAATGAAACAAGTCTTAAGGGTTAAGGTAAGTATCATTTCCAACCTATAATTTGATATTCATGAATACTATATAAAGAGTGGAGACCAAGGCAATTATTTCTAGACTTGCATGTTAAAGAATTGTGAGAGAAGATGAAGGAAAGAGATCAGAGATAGTGTGCTTAGTGTATGGAATGATGTACAAAGAAAATTTAGGATGAGATAATAATACTAGGGTGATTATAAAGGGGTGATTGGATGTATTTATTGTATGAGCAAGTTTGAGTGTGCATGAAGGGTTGAAAGAGAAGTGTTATATATTTTTATCCAATTAGATTGAATGTAATCAAAGTTTTCCATTTATTGATTTCATAAGGTATTATGTGGGTGATAAACATATATAAAAATTTGGTTCTTTTTTATACTTAGGGGTAGGTTATCTTTATGAAGTGGGTGCTTCAATAAAAGGTTTCATGTTTGTGATCATCTTATAAGATAAGTAGTCCATGTGTTTTTAGGATTGAGAGTGGGTTTTATTCCCCAAAATGTTTTCCCACATAGATCTTGTGTTATGTGTGTGACATTTCATCATATGTATTATAATTTATTATGAAAATATTATATTCTTTATGAATATGTGTTGTCATTGATTAATAGTTTGAATGGATTAAAATTTAACTTTGAAATATCTTGCATCACTAATTTACCCGCACCCCTTAGTGATTGTACCTCCAATAATAGGTATCAGAGTAGGACCTTCATTACAAGTTTAACTACTTGAAGGTGATCTAAGATATAATATGAAAATTCAATAGAAATAGGGTTTATTTGTAAATCAAGAACCATTATTCAATGGGTCAAATTATGTTTTTTGGAGTGCAAATATGAATACATACATCATGTATCTAGGGTTTGATAATTGATAATCTGTCATAGACTGTTATACTGCACTAGCTACTCTTCCAACTAGTGTTGATAACAAAAATTTGAGTGCGAATAATTATAAATCTATGAATGCTAACATTTTTGGTTTATTTAAGGATAAGTTCACCAAATTGATCCATTGAAATTCTACCATAGAAATTTGGGAAAAATTACAAACTATCTATGAAGGAGACTCAAAGTTAAAATTGGATAAATTTAAAACCTATCAAAGGAAATTTTAAGGTCTCAAAATTAAGGAAGAAGATACTATGGATTCCTATATTCCAAGGGTTGATGAGGTAGTAAACATGATCAGAGGTCTTAGAGAAGTGATTGATGAAGCTACTATAGTATAGAAGGTATTGAGGACTCACACTCAAGTCTAATTCAAAATTTTATGCTATAAAATAAATTCATGGTCTCATTCAATTGAATATGGATTAAATACATGCAATCCTTATTTCTTATGAGATGAGATTTGATGAGGACAAAATTCTGAAGAATTAAGTAGCCTTCAAGGTGATCAAGAAAATAAAGGATAATAAGAATAAATTAAGTCTTGAATATTTTGATCTTAATGAAGACCAAATTGAAGACATGATTGTAAGAAGATTGAATGTAGGATCAGGTAAGTATGAAGGAAAACTTCATTTAAAATGTTTTTCATGTGTTAAAGTTGGTCATTTTGCATATAAATGTCTAGAAAAGTTTAAACTTGAAGAAGGTTATAAGGAATATCATGAGGATAAACACAATAAAACTGAGGGTCCTAGTAAGTATAAAATGTTCTTTAGTAATAAAAATGGCAAAAAGGAATCATACAAAGGCAATAATATCCTTTATCTTGAAGAAGATAATATCTCATCTTAGAAGAATAAGTAAACACATTTGATAGTGATGATTCTTTTTATAACGAGGACAAGAAGTCTACTGATGTTAAAGGTGAATGCTCATTAAGTAGAGATTTATTTAGCAGAGATATCTTAGAGGAATAAGATGAGAAAGTTACTCTTGAAGATAAATATGTAGCTACTATGGAAGAAATTAAGCTACTAAAAAATAAGGGACAAAAAAAGGATTCCTTGATCAAATTGGAATTTTTGAAGGAAGAATGAGTAATGAAGTCAAGGATCATGAAGAGATCATGCAATATCTTGAAACTTAGGTTTTTACTCTTAATTAAGGGTAAAAAGTAAGGATTAAGATTGTATATTATATCAATCAGAGGTGGAGTCTTTACAGATGACACTAAATCAATTTATGAGCAAGCTTGAAGAATTTCAAAAGTTAGAAGCAAGCATCTTTATAAGATATGATCTCATGATAAATAAGAATACAAATGATGACTTGGATTATGATGATGAATTGATGAATGATCTTGAATATCTAAATATTGAGAAGAAAAATAACAAGAAGATGTCATAAATAAAAGACTAGGAAGTACTATTCAATATGTTTGAGGCAAGATTGAATGATGACACCAGGAAACATGAATATACTATCAAGCATCTCAATAGTCAATTATAAACGATGAATACAATCCTAAATTACAAATAAAATGAGTGATTAAGGTATGTGATTTAAATTGAGTAATTTAAAGCTAATTTATATGAGACATATTATAAGGAGAAGTCATTTGTGAAATCTAAAAAGAGATCAAATGATCTTGACAATATTATGAGTAGTCGAAAGCATGCAAGTGATAAACTAGTCTTGGATACAAATAAAAAAAAAATCATGTAACTCGAGACAAGATGAAATATAATGTAAACAAGGATAATCAAACTTTGAATATAAATCATTAGTCAAGAAATGAAGGTATTGGTAGAATGAAGAAAAATCATATCAGACAACCAAATGCTATGACGTATGTAGATTTCAATGGTCATAGGTTAAAATATTGTAAAATATCCTCAAATAATTAATTTTCATGGAATTATGAGAAAGAGAATGTCAAGCATGAAGAGCATCATCACTCAAGACATTCAATAGGTTCATAAGGAAATAATGAAATATTGTGCTACAAGTGTCGAGGGTGTGGTCATATTGCAAGGTTTTGTAATATCTTCATCAGGAGACAAAATGATCAGGTACATGAAAAAATTCTTGAAAATTAAAGGAATAATCATATATATCAAACACAAGGTATGTACAATTTGATAATCCTCATTTGTTTCAAATATCATGAGAGAGGTCACATAACAATGATTTGAAAAAATGATTAGTATTCTACTTCAAAAATTATCAATCCTATCATAAATAGGAGTATAATGAAAGGAGTCCTAAGTATGTAAATGAAAAATTGGCTCAAAGTAGATTATTTGCCTTCAAATAACAAGGAACAAGTTCAAGTATTAAATAACAAGCCTTATCTTCCCAAATAGACAAGGAAATCAAACAAGATCTTGAGTTAAAAGAAAAGAATAAGGTTGAGAACTCATTCAAAGTCAATCTAAAGATAAGGAAGGACTAAAAGTCAAGTAATATCATAGATATATGGGAGTCTCTTGAGTTTTGGGATCTTTAGTCCCTCTATGATAAGTGGGTATATTTACCTATTCTTCCTAGGAGACATCTTTCATGTGTGGAAGCAAGTGTGTGTGCTCCAGGTAAAGATCAAAAAGCTAATAAGTTTAAGGTATGTTCTCTTCAATTTTATAATATGCAAGGTATGCATTGACTAAGGGGGAGCTAAATCAAATAGTTTTAGAGGCTTGAAGAGATGTGCATAATTTTAAGGGGAGCTTTCAAAGCTCTGTGAGCAGTTTGTTAGGTCCAAGAATCAGAGAAGTCTAGTTTTAGATTGGTGCATGTGAAAGGGTGAGAAATTAATTCATATGCTTGAAATTATGTAAGTATCTTGAGAATATTAAATAGTATTTTCATGCATACATTATTTTAGGGATGATCGTTGGCATGTTGAGGAAGAGATGCTTTATCATTAATGTCAAAGGGAGAGAAAGATCATAAGAAAGAAGCTCAAATGAGTAATAATTAATTTTGAGGGTGTTTTTACCATTAGTGACAAAGGGGGAGATTATTGAGAATGGTCATTGATGTTTTTTTGTCTTAATTTAATGATGTCTTATAGGTCATATGGAGTGGACCCATGTATTTTAAAGTGATATTGTGTTATTTTTTTGATCTATGAAGCATTAAAAGGGTGACACAAATTGATGAGACCTCTAAGGATTACTAAGGCCTAATTTAAAGGTGTAGCTCCTTAAGTTTGACCCATAGATGCTATGGATGACCTATGAGGATGGTATTGAGACATGTTTTAGAATAATATAAGTCTTAAGGGTTAAGTCAAGTATTATGACCAACTTAAAAGTTGATATTTATGAAGACTCTATAAAGAGTGGAGACCAAGGAAATGGTTTCTAGACTTGCATGTTGAATAATTGAGAGAGTAAAAGATAGAGATGAATGAAAAAGATAAAATATAGTGTGTTTAATGGATGTACTTATGTATAGAGTAGATTGAAGATGAGTTAAGAATCCTAGGTTTATCTAAAAGGGTTATTTGGATGCATTCTTTGTATGAGAAAGTTTGAGTGTGTGTGAAGAGTTGAAAGATAAGTGTTATACACTATTTTTCCAATTAGATTAAATGCAATCAAAGTTATGGAGTTGTTTATTTCATAAGGTGTTGTGTGGGTGTTCAAAATCTAGAAGAAGTGGGTGCTTTTTCATACTTATGGGTGGGTGATCCTTGTGAAGTGGGTGCTTCAATAAAAGGTCTAATGTTTGTGATAATCTTATAGGACAAGTAGTCCATGTCTTTTCAAAATTCAAAGTGGGTTTTATTCCTTAGGAAGGTTTTCAATGTAGATCTTGTGTTATGTGTGTGATATTACATCATATTTATTATTCATTATTATGAACATCTTGTATGCTTTAGGATTTCTTGTGGTCATTGATTAAGAATTTGAAAGGATTACAATTGAAGTTTGTAATATCTTGCATCACTGATTCACCCTCCTTTTAGTGATTGCACCTCTAACATTCTACGTTCTTAAGGGAAATTCTAGACTTGGTATTTGCATTTGAAATTTGATCAACACATTGAGTAGCACCAAACATGTTTGGTAGTAAAGGCATGGATACTTGTGATGTAGTTTTATAATTTGTATTAGGTCATTCTCATATCTAATCTCAAGGTCATAAAATTCAATTAAGGTTTAACCACCCATGGACTAAAACATGATGGTTATGTTAGTTTCAATAGAATTTAAATATGTAGGAAACACAATCTTGTAGGTGGTCTCATGGGAGGAGGCAACCTCTACTAAGTCCTTTAAAATATCTCATTGAAGTCATGCATCATCTCCATAGGACCCCTTTGAATTATATTTATCTAATGAGTGAGTGATGTGTGATCACTTTTATCTTTAAAATTTGAAGTCAATAACTCTATAAAATCATCAAAAGTGGTGATACATCCTCCAAGTAATGTTTTATACTATTCAAGTGATTTCCATCTAAATAACTTGGAAAGTAGTCTAATTGAGATATTGACTTCAATGACATTGTAAAAACCACAAAATTTAGAGATGTCCCTAATATGCTCACTAGGGGTGACATGACATGCCCCATTGAATGTGGGAACACTCTTAGTATCCTTAAGGGGTATGTAAAAATATAAATTCAGTTTAATTGGATTTTTAGTGTACAAGGATAAGAAGGAATGCTGCCTATCTATGCTCTCCTCAATTTTATCTTTAATGTATTTATCTTATTATCTTTTAAATTCCTCTTGTTATTCAAAGGTTAAGGTAGGCTAAGGATTTTAAACTTCAAGAGGAAGTTCAAGTTGAAGGTGGGTTTATAAGATTGATACCTCTACTAGAAGTTCACCTAGTAATGACCATGAAGTATGAATATATAACTTATAAAACTTGGTATACAACTAGATATTAACTTGAATGGAGTCTCCAAATGTTGATTAGAACACCATATGCAGTTGTGATCTTGTCAACACCAATATTAAATGTGACAAGTGTATTTGAGATAATGGTCCCACCAAGTGTGATAGAATTATTATCACCAAATATTTCACCCTATATATGGTTGTTCAAGATTTATCTAAAATTTTTTTAACATTTTTTTACCTTTAGGCCTATGGGTTTCCTATAATAGAAGTAAATGTCTATGTTCAAGGGGTAACTCCCTAGATTTCTCTTTACTTGCATATCACCTACACTACTTGTTTTCTTGGATGAAAAGGGATAGAATTAACATGAAAATAAACTAATATAATGAGGTGATACACCATAAATATATCCATTAGTATACCATTAATTTCACTAAGAAACATGCCTCACAACACTAGTCTCAAAATCTTGAATTATTCTAACATTAGTATTTCAAAAATGGAGGTGATATGCTTTGAACTACTCAAGGTGAGTAAACCAGAGGTTACATTGAAAAAAATAAGGCTACTAGTTACACTTAAAGATAGATAAATTCACTTGACTAAACTTCATATGACCTGTTAGATTGAGAACTACTTGCACCAAACAAGAAAGGATAAAAAGAAGGCAAGGATAGGTACTTATCACTAGACACTTCAATATGCATCACTTTACATACTTAGAAAAGAAAGTCACAAACTGAAAATTAGACTAAAAATATTTATTTCAAGGCTTCATTGTACCAAGTGTGGACTCTTTTAGAAAATCTAAAATGGCTTGCATTTATAGAGCCTGAGAGAGGAGAGAGAGTAAGTGGAGCTCAAGGGTCAAAAGAACAAGTGTCAAGTGATGAGGACCAGTTACATTGTATAATAATGAAGTGGATAATAGACCATGAAGCTATTATTTAATAACTTTCCATCTGAAGCATGAAAAACTCCTCAAAATGGCATATAAATCCTTCAACTATCTTCCTGAAATTACTTTCATGATACGACATCTTTTCACTACTAGAAACTAGAATAAGAATAATTGACACATATAAAATGTCTTAAGGGGGTTGTAAACAATGTATAATAGTCATCATATGTCTCCTTAACTAATATCCTTCTTCATGACACTTATACTCACCATCTGTAGTCATTCATTAGTCTTTTAGGCCTCATTCTTCACATTTGTCATCTAAATGGCATTTATTTTCTTAATAAAATACATATAAGTGGTGTTATGCCACACATATAAAGTCTCTTTATCTCTAATTCCATGAATTTTACCTTAAAATGATCCCAAATCAAACTTCTCATTTTCTCACTAGGTAGTCATTGTGTATTTTCACTGCCTTTCCAATACTACCTATTATGAATGGTGTATCTAAGGACCTTTAATTCATAACATAGGTTATAAATGATCATATAGAGAGGTAATAAGTATATATATTTGTCACCCTATGATTCTCATTCCTAAGTTCCCTTCAACACCTCTAGAACATTCAAAATATATCAAAACCCCTATTTTTAGTTTATCCATACAAATAAGGTACAAAATAATTTGATATCCAAGAGATTTAGAGATTATTAAAAAATCCTAGAAAATTTATAAGGCCAAAATACCCACTCTGAGTGTAGCTCCCTGCATACTTTCTCCATCAGGTCAAAACAATGATTTGAGGAGAATTTTAGAAGGTTTTGCATCTTAGGGATGATTCCTAAAACTTGGAAATCCAACCAAATAACAAATGACATTTAAAATTTTCTATATAACCATTCCAAATATGGAAAATTTGGGTCACTCTTCAATCAATCCATACATATGTGAGCATTTAAAATTGGCCTATCAAGTCTTCTCATGTATTCTAGTTACCCCTATCATGGTTCTGGGTCAAAAATGGATAACTTGTGTTATTCCTCTACAAAATAATGGTTGTGATCTATCATTAGCTTCATCCTAAATTTCATAAATGGTATTTTAATGGTCATGTACTCATTTTAATAGAGTTGGAAATCATTAGGGTATATGCCTAGTTCTAGGCCTAAAGACCTAGACTAGTGTGACTAGGTGTATAACCCACCTATAAGTTCACAATGACTATATAGGCTTTCCAACACTTTTTTAATATTTATATCAACCCTCTATATCACCTGAATATCATTCAAATATTATTTCACTCATCTTTTCACCATGAATGTATAGGCCTACAAATTAGATTTCAATTGGAGTGCCCTCTATCTGAGATAGAATAGAGGGCATTGCCCCTATTTATATAGGTTAAATGAAATCATTGAAGGATTATTTGGGTCATGATAAACCTATAAAGTTAGTATTATATATTTTTCATTCTCTTAAATAATTTTACACCTTCAAATCCTTAGAATTGATTTCAAAATTGATGATTGTGAAGGGTCTTAGATGACTGTGTTTGAACCCTATTTGACCAACTCTTACCTTGATTCCTTTTCTCTAAGAATAATATGGGATTGTTGTTACTATGTGGGTAATAATTTTTTTTGTCCCATTCAATTTATATCTCTACCAAATTAATATATCTTCATTCCTCTATGGATTTAGATTAGCCTTTGTTATGTATGATTAGAGGTGCAAGTTACAAAATATAAGGATTCTTGTAGGTGATCATCCTATATGAGCATGTATTTTCATGTTTTTGGTTCCTTTTGAACATCCTAGGATCATTCCAAACCTATATGAGTTCATCTTAGGTCTAATGGTAAATATTTCATCCTTATTTAGCCTATATTGGTTTGTAGATCTGATCTTAACTGTAGGTGCACATTCTAAGGAGGTTATGAGACATGTAATTTTTTTTTTTAGGAATTGAAAATTGTGTTAGACCTCCATATTCCCTTGATATAATTTATAACCATTCCACACTTCTTGGGATCAGTTCATGTCTTAAAACCATTTTTTCACTCACCACTATGAGTCACTACAAATTGAGTTGCTCCTAGTCTTCTCAACACAGTGATTTACTAAGTGTTTCAGGTTAGAACTTGTCCAAGTTAGAACCATTCAAACATTAGTGTTTTTTAATCAAGAAACCACCTTATCATGTCAAATCATTATGTATAGGCTTATAATACATGAGGGAAACTAGTTATACTACTCAAACCTCAAGATACTCCACCAAGAGAGGATCAAGTGCATGATCAAAATGTGATTTTGAGAAGTTAAGTTGCCCCAATTACAACTTTCCAAGCTTGTATACATGGTTATAGGTCTGTTTATGATATTATGACTTAACCATTATAACAATGGATTTATAAATTCTCTTAGACCCTGATGAAGGTTTCAAACAAGTTCAAACATATTTATTTTAACTCTGCTTAGACCTCTGTTGATTGCATTTATACCTATGTTAGAACTATGTGTAGGTGTCATCAGATGTAGGACTATATACTAGGATTTTGTTTTCACAACCAATCTCCAACCTTTATATATATTAATATATTATTTTCAGTTTATAATCATCTTAACACATTGAAACCATTCTCACTTTCATCAATAATGACTGATTAAGATTTCTTTCACTTGATTATAGGTGATGGTCATAGGGTTTTTTGACTATGTTTTATTCCTAACTATGTTATTCTGAACATGACCCTTTAAGATTCAAATTTCAAATGAGATATTGTTCACCATGTAATTGGATACTTAACCACAACACATCACCTTTTTTTTAAAGAAAAAAATGGGAAGATAAGATTTACCACTGTGAAAACAAGGTCTATAGACCTTATCAAAACCAATTTGTTTGATACCCATATCATTTGTACAGTTATCTTAGTTACTCACAACACCCCAATTTCTCTATATCATCCTCAACTTATAGCCTGGGGCCAAAAATAATCCATAGTGCCTGTAGACTAGTTTGAGAATGATGAGGTTTTTTATGATTTTCTAGGCATACAATATAATGTTCCAATGAGAGAGCACAAACAAGGGTTCTCAATCAAACTGGATCCTATAGCCTATTTTATAGAACAATTTAATAAAATTAGCCATAAATAAATAAAAGATTGAGTCCCAAAGTGAAAAGCTTTTTGAGGCACTTTTAAACCAAGGTAAAAGTACATAGAAAGGCTAGTCTTCTAGTGAAAACCTATTTTAGGCACCATTAGATGGGGGTGTTCACCTTTCCCATAATAAATCTTAAGAGAGAACCAATGATCAACTTACTTTTGGGTCCAAGTTTAGTTATGAATAATAACATTCCTTTGATTGGATTATTTGGGAATTCCAACAATTTTTGTAACATGGCCATATTTACCATTGGGAGTTTCATATTCATCTTATTTAAGAGAACTTGAAGAGCTAGTCCAAATTGATGACTTTATAGTTGTAGGACAATTCAAATCATTTCAAATGATTATTGAAGATGGTTTGATTTTCCTTATAGAATACACTATAAAAGTGAACATCAAGACTCCAAATGACCCAAAATGAATCAAATCAGGCATGCCCCTCACTAAGGAAGAATGTGAAATATTTATAGTCCTTTTGAGGTAATTTGTGGACATCGTTTCATGGGCCTATTTAGACATTCCAAGTTTGGACACTAAATTGGTTGTACACCACTTTGTTTTACATCACAATGTCATATTAGTGAAAAACATTGTGCAAGATGCATTGTCATATTTCTATATTAGTAAAGAAGTTTTAAAAAAAATTATAAATGAGATGTATTCAATTGATTGAATACTTAGAGTACATCTCAAATGTTGTGCTACTTATCACGAAGCCAAAAGGAATCAAAATCTAAATGATTTCTGAGATATAAACAAGTCCTACTCTAAGGAAGATTTTCCCTTTACCAAAAATTGACATGATAGTTGACTCCAAAGTGGGGTATGAAATGCTCTTTCTTATAGATGGAATCACATGACATAAGTAAATCCTAATAACACTAAAAGACTAACATAAGACAACATTCACCACTCCATGGGGAATGTTTTATTATTAGGTTATGTCATTTGTCTCAAGAATGTTGGGGCCACATACCAAAGATCCATGACCATCATATTTCATGATATGATGCATGACATTACTGAAGACTATGTAAATAACATATTTGGGTAAATTAAACACCAGGGCTAATCATCCAGCTACACTACAAAAAACATTTGAGAGGTTATGTGAATACAAGGTTAGACTCAATATTAAGAATTTAATTTTTGGTGTTACTTTAGGAAATCTATTTGGATTCATCATCTCTCATAGAGGCATTGAAGTTGATCAATTACAGATATGAAACTACCTTTTAATTTAAAGTAGATTTGCATTTTTTAGGGCAAGATACAATCTATCAAATGCTTCATTTTTCAATTAGATGATAAATGTCATCCATTTACACACTTACTAAAGAAGGATGTCGCATTTCATTAGGATGAATAATGCTAGACAAATTTTCAACACTTGAAGGACTATCTTGTCAATCTACTTGTTTTTTTCCCACCTATGCCAAGAAAGCCATTCATAATGTATCTATCTACCATAGATAAATCCCTTGTGGCACTTATAGCTCAACATGATGGTAATATAAAATATCATTTCATGTAATATTTAAGTTTTACACTGGTTGTGTATGAACAAAACTATATGCATATTAAAAAATCCTATTTAGTTATTGTCTTTGTAGCCCAAACACTGTGACATTACATGTTAAACAAAAAGACCATAGTTATTTAAAAATTATATCCTCTCAAGTATCTACTATCAAATACATCTTTACAAGGATCTCTGGCTAAATGAATCATGTTTTTTACTAAATTTGAGATAGAATATGTCAACAAAAAATATATCAAGGGACATGTACTTGTAGATCAACTTGTTGAATCTCCCCTTACAGATACCAAACCACTGACTTTTAAATTCCTAGACAATTCCATCATGACAATCATTGAAACAGCTCTTGAGGATAAATACTATAATATGTATTTTGATGGATCACTTACATAACATATATAGGGGACATGCTTATTGTTTATTACACCATAGGGGGATCTCATCCTAAAATCATTTTGGCTTAGATTTCCTTGTACTAAAAACATGGTCAAATATAAATCACTCATTATGGGGATTCATTAGGTAGTACAATTTAATATTTAGCATTTAAATTTTTATGTTGATTCTTAGTTAATCATCAATTAAGCTACAGACTACTTTAAAACCAAAGATGATAAGTTGGTATCATATAAGTCCATGATTGACACTCTAAAACAATAAATTACCTATGTATAGTTTGAACACATATCAAGGGTTAGTAACAAAATAGAAGATGCCATGGCCATCATTATCTCTTTGATCTATCACACACACAAGGCAAAATAATATCAATTCCTCATTGAAAATATTCTAGCACCATCTCATGAACTTTCGACTATCACAATGATCAATGATATTATTAGTCCCATCTCTATATGATATTTAGAAAAATCTTTACCTACCATCATGGCCATATTATGCCACTTGATTTATACTAAAAATATTAAAATAACTTTACCCACCAAACCTCATGATATACCTTACTTGGACAACCCTGTTACTACCACAACTTCGATGGAACTTTACTTCATTGTTTAAAATCAATAGAATCAACATTAGTGTTATAGGAAGTTCATGAAGGATTATGTGGATCCCACACAAATGGGGCTATCCTAGCCAAAAAATTCATATGTACAAGGTATTATTATCCAACTATGGATGCATATACATCTACATATGTCCAAAGGGTATGGAAAATGTCAAACACATGCCAATATAATTCATGCCCCAGCTAAAATCCTAAGAACAATGATTACACCATGGTAATTTGATATATGGGGCCTTGATCTCATTGAGAATACTATCCCAACCTCTTGTAATGACCATAAAAACATCCTTACCACTACCAAATATTTCACTGAGTGGGTCAAAACTATACCCCTCACTTATGTGATTGGAAAATATATTTCCAAATTCATCTTTAACCTTATCATTTGCTGTTATGGTATCCCATATAACATTATGTCTCATAATGGTAAATCATTATAAAACAAGGACATCAAAACATTGTATGCCAATTAAAATATTACTCAACATGTTTCTACTGCATATTACACATAAGGTAATGTCCAAGCAAAAACATTCAAAAAAATAATTTTCAACATCTTTAAAAATATTTTCAATGATGGAAGATACGATTGGAATCTACAAATATCCCATTCCCTCTTGGCATACCACACTAATTATCTTACCCCATTATGAGGCACTCAATATTCCCTAGTTTATAGTACTGGGGCCATTCTTCCCATTGAAATTGAGTTACCTTCCCTATATATCTCATTGAATTATGTCCTAGGTGATGAAGATTATAGATTTTCTCACCTATAAGTTCTAAAGTTACTTGATGAGAAATTCATAACTACTATCAACATCCTCCAAGCATACTAGAACAAACTCCATAGCCACTACAACTAGTGCATCAAACATAGAGAATGTGAACTTGGTGATCTTGTTCTCAAATAAAACCAATAGAATGCCATGACTGAGAAGAAACACAAGGGAAAGTTCAAACCCAATTGGATATGACCCTTTATCATTTTTTTAAAATTATGTTTTCATATCATACAAGATTTTTACACTAGAGGAAGATGAACTGGATGAGCTGATGAACATTATACACCTCAAGCATTACTTTGTTTTAGAGACTTGAAATATTCTCTATGAAGCCTATTTTTAGTGTACCATATTATGATTTTATTTATACCATACCATAACTAACCAACCCCTTATACCTTGTTTGCATTCCATTGGTTCTTCGGACACCTTCAACTAAAGGATTTAGATCAAGTTTCAATAGATAATTTAGTATTCTAGATAGAGGTAATATTTTGGACTGGTCTGATAGTGGTTGGGAAATTTCATTTTACACATTCCTTGATCATTTATTTCATTTTGAGTGTTCCTAATTATAAAATCCTTTGGTAAAATGAACATCCCACTCCATTCTACTAATGATAATTGCCTAATGTTAAATTAGTATCATTGACTTATGCCATTATTTCCTAATTACAACTGCCTATGGGCAAATTAGGAACAATACCTTTATCATTCATGCCTTGAAGTACTACCTTACCATTCTTGTTCCATAATATGTTATTTTCCTTATTTATGAACTTGTTTCTATCTAATATGATTCGTCTACTATAAAGTAAAACTATAATAACTTGAGGTGCCATCTTGGGACTATGTAGGTAGTGCTCAATTCACATTGAGGTCAGAAAATCACCCCTTTGCCACACTCTTTCAATTTTGTGATTATTTTGAAGTTTAAACACACATGACATTTTTTTATTTGAACCATTTAGTGTCTCATAATTCTCAATCAAGTTAAGATTCATAGAAAATTCCAAAAATATTTGTAAAATACCTAGCTAATCATTAAAATTGAAAATTCAACCACTTCTTTACCTTAAGGATTCTAGGAACCCTCACTAATTTACAAGAAACCACTTGTAATTTAGTTTCCCCATCCTTGCTAGCTTAACTTCAT
This sequence comes from Torreya grandis, assembly GCA_037957365.1. Lineage (NCBI taxonomy): Eukaryota > Viridiplantae > Streptophyta > Pinopsida > Cupressales > Taxaceae > Torreya > Torreya grandis. Next base: position 691,955 of record JARHVA010003607.1, read on the forward strand.
ATTCACTTATAATTTTATGAGACCATTCCCACATTAATATACAGCACAATCATGTTTTCCTTATCATCATTTTTTTCTATCCCATCTGCCAAGAGAACTACTTTTGGCTTGAAGTTTCTTATTGGACCCTACATCTATGGAACTATGTAGGAAACATCCACTTTTATAGTGCATATGAAGTCAGCTCAATTACCCCTTCATTTTCTTCTCTTCCACAATTTTCTTTATTTTCATTGTCTCTTATAGCCTAGGGTAATTATTTGTCTTGTTTGTTCTTTATTTACACTAACATTGTGATTAATCATTGTTTGTGTTTGTTTCATGTTCTTTTGATCATTTTATTAGATTTTTGGTTTTTCTACCTTTATATTATTTAAGTGTTTATTTTATTTCAATGTTTTTCCTTTGACTTAGTATACTTTCATTAATTGGGTGATTCCTTATGCATTATACTTAACTCCATCCATATTCATATGTCAACATTATCATCATGGTTTTTATCATTGATGCATTTATTTTTATTATTTATTGGATTATTTAGAAATACTTATGCATATTTTGGCTATGATATCATGTTTTTATATCATGATGCGTAATGTTATGTGCTAATTCAAAAACAAGATCAGGAAGTCTTACAAGCATTGTAGCCGTGGTACTTCTCCTTAGCACCTGAAAAATTCTTGATCTACCCAAATCACTACCCAAATATAGAGTAATTAAATCATAAAAGAATTTTGATATGTGTTAATTATGACACACATCTCCATACTATTAAGTTTCCTAAATTCATCTTTATCCTCTATATTGACTTACCCTTACTCTATGAGTATGGATTCAAAATGTAAGCCCCATCTATTCCATTTTACCATATTTCTCCCATCATTCTAACAATGATTTCAACCACCTTTGGACAAATCATTATTTATCATCCCACCTAGAGAGCCAATGACTATAACCACCTATAGTCAAATCATTATATTTATATCTATCTATAGGCTAATTATTTTAACTGCCTTTCAAAAAATCATCATCATTCTTCACCCAACTAGGGCATGTTTTCATTGTGTTAATGATTATAACCACCTTTGGACAAACCATTATCTATATCCACCCAACTAGGGCATGGTTTTAACCTCCCACTAATTATAACTATCTATGGGAAAATCATTTTTTCCCTTTTAATGATTATAACTGCCTTTGGGAAAATCATTTTCTTGTTACCCTTATCCTCTGGAGCATGATTATAAATTCCTATGGGACAACCATTATTTTTTTATCCCACTATGTTAATGACTAAACCACCTTTGGGAAAATTATTCTCTTTTATACTCAACTGGGGAAACTCACTATGTCATTGATTATAACCACCTATGGGAAAATCAATATTTTCTACCTTATTTTACCTTTTGGTCCCATTGTTTCCTTCTTTCGAGGGACCGATCACCGACCCTTTTTGCCAACTGCTCCCTTGAGGGGGTATCTAGAGATAATTCATTTCCATTGGATTATTAGGTATATAGGACATTTTCATTTTTTAAAAATAAATTAATGTTCCTATAGCTTACAACACCTTCTAAAATAGGGCCAAACTGTAGATACCCAAAAATGGCCATAACTAGCTTTAGACCAAATATTGGCTTGATTCCTACCAACCATTACAATATAATCCTAGTAATCACTCAACATTCAAAATTTACTTATGAATCATTCATAAAAGCTCATAATCATGTTGAGGTATCCCTATTTGGGATACTAACCCATATGCAACAATGACCTCTCATAGATTCATCCCTAATCACCTTGTGACATAATAACTATCAATTTGGCCTATGGACTTATTAAGTGGGACACTTGATCAAATATTGAAAGAGTTAAATGGCTAATCAAATTGTAGTAATTAGTTAGACAAGATTATATGCTTATTTGAATTATCCATTTACAATTAATGAATATCTAAAAATGGAAATTCTAAATCTCAAAATATCAAACCCTTTCATCATTGTCTTTATGAGTTGTCAAGTTCTTCCAAAATATCTACAAATATCTAATTTGATAGTCATTCCTAGTAATTAGAAATTATAATTACATGACAACTATTAACTCAACTAAATTTATTTTTAACTCACCTAGGGCTAGTTTTAACCCATTCCAAGCCTAAACACAACCTTGACTTACCTTGGGTGAGAGTTAATTCTTGAGGCTATAAATACAAGGCCATACCTATTAGTTTTAAAACTATTTTGGTGTAAAGTTATTATGCATAAATATTTTCAACAAGCTCTTTAATGTAGTTTTATAATGTTTAAATGCCTTTCAATTAGTGTTACCATGCTCAAATCTTAATCCAATCAATCAAACCCAAGGTGCCAAGGAGAGAAGGATCCAAAAAAGCTTCATTGTCAAAGACGTCTTGACACCCAAGCCAAGGAAACCATTCAACAAGACATTGAGAGCTCCAAAGAAAGTAAAAGAAGGTGTTATTTTATGTTTTTGTTTTATTTTCATATTCTTGATTATTACCTAAGTTCTCCCTCATGTATTTAATAGAAGTGTTAGGATTTTAGTTTGTTAATTTCATTTGTTTTATGAGACTAACACAAGACTAACCTCCCCTCTATATATTCCTTGTTCATAATATGGATGGAATTACTCCTTGATTTTTATGGTGGGGTATAGGATGTGAATGAGTGGTATGGTTATGACGGACAATATGATTGGAAGGGGAGTATAAATGGGGTTAATTAGTTACATACATCAGTGCACATAGTGGAGGGAAAGTTTTTGATTGATGTTGTATGCTATGTGAGATTAAGGGATCTAATAAATTTTAACATTCTTGATATTTGATATAAATATTAATAAAATTGTCAGCCATATAATGATTAACATTATTTTGATTTGGTGATTGGATTTGACTTTGATTACTCCTTAGTGCCTAATTATGGGATTCATCATAGGAATTTGATCTTTGACTTGATAGATGGTGATGATTTTGACTTTGATGGTCCCCTATCACCTCAAGGATGTGTATAGTAGGGGATGGTAATTTTTTACTTAGCTAATTATTTGAATCCTTCAAACTTTGATTGATTATATTTAGATCATAGTTGTCTTGATTATTTGACTGGATTAATTGATTATTGGCTTGGATCTTTATATATTAGACACATGATATTGCATGTTTTACGAAGTATAATGATGCATGTTCTAGTTTTCCCTATTTGGGGAGTGGGATATCAGGATTGTTAATAGGAGGGGGATTATTTATGATGTGTGGTGGAAAGGGTAGATTAAGGGGATAATGGGAAACATAGTCCTCATAAGAACTACTAGGAGACCCAAACTCTATGTTATATAAAGTGTCCTCAAGAATCTCAAAAGGATCACTAAGACTCTCTATAGAATTAACATCTAAAGTCAATTCATGTCCAGCTCAATGATCTTCTACTAATAATGAATCCATGAATTGTGTTATGATTTCATCATCCTAAGACAAATCAAGATTCATGTCTTATAATTGGTCAACATTTGAAGTAGAGACATCCTTAAAGAGATAGGTGTCAACATGAATTTCATTATCTAAAAGTGATGATTATTCAAGCATGGATTTTGATTTAGGTGATGACATCAAACATGATCCTGGCCATTATGATGTTGACTCTAATAAGGATGTTGATGAGGGGACATCACTAATAAATGATTTTTAGATAGTAGCCATAGAGAGAGCCTTTATAATATCATTATTATCCTTAAATATATTTGTCTTCTTGGGTTTGTGGATAGATGCTTTAGACTTAATGTATTTTTAAAAATGGGGGATGTGATGTGAATAAGACATAGGCATGGTTTAAATAGGGATGGTTTTGGTATGATGGGGATTACGGTCGTGACCTTACTTAAAGAGGGCAGAAGTTTGATTATATTTAGGGAAGGAACCTTGGCATATCCCATTTTTCACACTACTAGGCATGGACGTATTGAATTTTCCCTTAATTTTAATGTTTCTATTAACAACTAATTTTGGAATATAGTGTCTAAAAAGGAGACATCTATTAACATAATGATCGATAACTATATGGTATACACAATTTTTTTCTACTCGATACAATGAGGTAATATGTTTAGATAAATTTATAGGTCTTATTTTCAAGTGAATAATTATATTGATGCCCTTTAATTTTTATAATAGGGATTCTATAGATATTGGGAGAGGGGTATATTCCTTGTCCATGGTGTTAGTTATGGAAGTGATGGATTTAGGCATGGAAGAACGTGATGTTTATGTCATGATATCAAGGGATGGTGGTGTGTGAGATTTTTTAGTAGATGAATGGGAATCAGATGAGGTTGACAATAGAGGTTTCCCTTTGCTAGTAGGATGGGGTATTTATGTTGGACTATGACTGTTAGATGGAATATTTAACTATGGATGGGTAAAAATGGGAGGTACAATTAGATAATTGAGGTTAATACCTTTGGGAAGTTGGTAACCCATATCAAGGAGACACAATAGGACTTCCTCCTTGTTTAAATTAATATAGTTATTAAACAAGACAATTTTTGCACTAGGAAGGTCATGACAAAGACTAGGACTAGGGGATGATGGATTTAAATGGGATTTGTTATCATGATAATTTGATGGAGATGAGGGTTGATGATGAAATTATTTGGTAGGTGATATCAAGTTTATAGGTTCTAAATCATTGAGAAGGTAGGCAACCATCTCCAATAGACATAAAAGGACCTCATCCCTATTTGTAAAGACATACTCATTAAATAGGTAGACTTTATCACTTGTATATTGAGGGGTGTGAGGACTATGGTTAAGATGAATGGATGATGGGGTTGACCATGGTGGGTTAGCATGTGAGGGTTTTTGATGAATAAGGACATGATACATTTGTTTAGGATTGATGGGATCATTTAGAAGGTAGGAGAGCACATATTTCTAGGGCCTATAAAAGGATCTCATCCTTGTTGGAAATAGATATTGTTCCATGAGAACTAGGTCCAAATCTATGTGGGTAATGAAAAAAGGGGTGATGGATGAAATATATATTTTATATGGGATAAAATATGTTCCTTAGATAAATTAAGTCTGAATGGTTGATTTAGTAGGATAGGTGATGATGAGGACTAGATAGACTGAAAAGACTAGGATCATATTTGAAACTAATGGTACAATAGGTGATAATTATCTATAGTTGATTCCTATTTTTTAATCTATCAAAATTTTTATGGATTTGACTAGTGCCTAGATTCAAACTAGCAAGATAATGATTACATAGGTGTTAGTTATGAATATGCAAGATAAATACATTACAGATGACTCAATTGATGATGACTAGATTAGTGATGAATGGAAAATATATTGAAAGTAATGAAGTGATACATGGATAAAATAGTATCAAATAAGTATGAAATATGACCAAATGATGGGTGATGATAGTGGACTAGATTGATTAGATGATAAAAAAGACTAGCTCAAACTTGAGACTAATTTGCTCAAGGTTGGATGGATATATGGTTATGTGATTAAGGGTAAATGTGATACAATGAGGATTAGGGGTAAGGTTTAAGATATAGATATGGTTTGAAAAATTGTGTAACCTAAAATTCCAACTAGATTTATTGTATGACAAAATGAGGTAGGATTAATTTAGATAAGGTAAGAATAGATGAGGATGAAAGATTATGATAAGATAAGGATGTCCTAAATCAGAGGATGCCAAGAGAAAATCATATTAAAATATGTTTGAGATGACATTATATGATGTATAAGATAGAAAAGATTATAAAATATTATGGAGACATGTAAAGTCGGTAAGGATCTATAATAATAATAAAGATGTACAAGATGAAAATGATATACAAGTTGATGATACACAAAGCCTAGATAGTCATGTATAATTTAGGGTGAAAGGTTGAATTATTTCATAAATAGCATGGGTCTAGAATGACACACACCTACTCAAGAATACCACAACCCTAATATTAGTAAATTGATTGGGAGTGTAACTTTATGACTTCACCCTCTAACAATTTCGTGAATGAGGTTGTAGGATGATGACCCATTATGGAATCTACCAAATCTTCTCAACCTTTTCTACATATTACAATCACTTGGGAGATAATACTAACTCTAATAACAAGTCATGTAATATGGATGATGGTCCTAATCTAGGTTGTATAGGCTCTCTAAGGGAGTTCCAAATATATTCTAGGTACAATGTGACTCAAGTTTGTATAGGGTGTCATCTAATGCCTAGTTTTGAGAATTAACTCTTCCCCTTCAAATACGACTAGTATGGCATCAACTATTTAGCCTAACTATTTTTATGATATTTATACTCCACCAAAACATAGAGTGTCGATTAGTGTGTTGTGGTGATATACATGGTCACTATCCCCTGAAGACTATGGAAAGTGTGTGGGAATAACATCCATGTTACATTTCTCCTAAAAATAAAAATGGGAGGTTTATTAGTGGTTTTTCATCCTCCAATACCCACCACTAGGATGCAAGGAGAGTATACACCACTTTATCCCTTGAGTGACAAACAAATAGATAAAGAGATTTATTAAACAATTAATTAATTATGATATATAAAAATATATATACAAAACTATTTTCAAAGTTCCAAAATATTTGATAGGTGTCTTATAAATAAATTTATTAGTAGTTTCAATTATAAATACTAAGGGGTAACCTATAAGACAAGACATTAAATAAAAATATATCAAAATGTGACCTATAAGACAAGTGGTTAGTTTAAACTGATATGTAAAATTAAGTGAGACAAAATTACCATAGAATTTGCCCTAAAAAAATGTTAGTCTAACAATCCTTAATAAAACCACTAAAAAAATCATGATTTTGCATTATAATGTTTTTTGGATGAGGGGCCATGATATGGGGGTCTAGGGGTGGTATCTCCCACCAAGGTCAAGGGTTAGTGCCCCTTGTATGGTTAATGGGCAACACCCTTTATGGGCTCAAGTAGTGTCACCCCATGTGTAATCCATGTTACGGTATAGGGCGGGGTGAAGGGGCAACACCACTGATGCCAAAAGTAATTCATTAAAATTTTACTAAAAGTGACCCTTAAAATTCACTCCAAAGAGACAATTTTAAAGTCAAACATACAACAAATTTAGAATTTAAGATGTGCAAAATTCAGTCTATTTTATATTACAAACTTTTATCAAAATGATGTAACCATTATAATAAGTTCTAGTAAAAATTATATACTTATGCTTATTTAGACTACTATTATGATATTATATTTTAGTTGAGACTTTAAACTAATCCTTTTAATCTACTCTATCTTCGCTATTCAATAGACTAGACTTAAAATTATAAAACCCCACAATATTTTGTCTAAGATAATATGCATAAATTTCAAATTTAGTTTAAGACATTAAGCATATTTATTTTAAACTATAACTAAACAAATGATTATCAAAACATTTTAGATTGAAATGAGACTTCCTCAAATCATAATTATAGCTTATTAACATTGTGACAATGAACATGGTTGATAAAATGGATGTTAAATTATTTAAATGCCTCAAAAGAGGCAAAGAACTATGGATTTTGGACTATTTGACAAAATGCCTCTTAAATTTTCACCTTTTAGGGTTCATAGACTATTTGACAAAATATCTCAAAAATGGTGGGAAATGGATTGCTAATAGGAGGGGGATTATTTATGATGTGTGGTGGAAAGGGTGAATTAAGGGGATAATGGGAAACATAGTCATCATAGGATATACGAAGAGACCTATCCTCTATGTTATAGAAATTTTCCTCAAGAATATTAAAAGGATCACTAAGAATCTCTATAGAATTAGCATCTGAAGTCAATTCATATCCAGGTCAATGATCTTTGACTGATAAAGAATCCAAGGATTGTGTTATGATTAAATCATCTTGAGACAAATAAAGATTCATGTCTTCTAAGTGGTAGATATTAGAAGTAGAGACAACCTCAAAGAGAGATGTGTTGGCATGTCTTTCATTATCTAAAAGGGATGATTATTATATCATATATTTTGATTTAGGTGCTGACATCAAACATGATCTTGACCATTATGATACTGACTCTAACATGGATGCTTATGAGGAGACATTTACAATAAATGATTTTTAGATAGTAGCCATAGAGAGAGCCTTTTAAATAGCTTTATTTTCCTTAATTACCTTTATCACCATGAGTTTGTGGATGGATGCTTTAGGTTTAATGAATTTTTGAAGATGGGGGATGTGATGTGACTATGACATAGGGATGGTTTAACTAGGGATGGTTTTGGTATGATAGGGATTATGGTCATGACCCTAGTTGAGGAGGGAAGAAGTTTTATCATATTTAGGGAAGGAACCTTGTCATATCCATTTTTTCACACTCCTAGGCATGGATGTATTGGATTCTCCATCAATTTTAATATAGCCATTATCAATTAATTTTTGGATATAGTATCTAAAATGTAGACATCTATTAACATAATACTCAGGAACTTTATGGTATACACAAAATTGTTTTCCTTAACACCATGAGATAATATGTTTAGATAAATCTATAGGTCTTGTTTTTGGATGAATAATTATATCGATGGCCCTCAATTTATAGAGTGGGGATTCTACATATATTGGGAGAGGGGTATATTGGTTGTCCATGGTGTTAGTTATGGAAGTGATGGATTTAGGTATGGAAGAATGTAATGGTGATGTCATGATATCAGGTGATAGTGGTGTGTGAGGTTTTTTAGAAGATGAATGGGAATCATATGAGGTTGAAAAGATAGGATTCCCTTTGCTATTAAGATGGGGGATTTATGTTAGACTATGACTTCTAGATGGAGGATTTAAATGTGGACAAGTATGAATGGGACATAAGGTTAGATAAATGGGGTCAATACCTTTGGGAAGTTAGGCACCCATATTAAGGAGACACAATATAACTTCATCATTATTTGCAACATATATTTATTAAACAAGGAAATTTTTGGACTAGGAAGGTCATACCAAAGACTAGGACTAGGGGATGGTGGATTGGAATGGGATTTGTTATCATGATAATTAGATGGGGATGAGGGTTGATGAGGCACTTGTTTAGTAGGTGGTATTAGGTTTAGAGGTTATAAATCATTGAAAAGGAAGGTAACCATATTCAATATCCATAAAAGGAGCTCATCCTTATTGGTAAAGATCTAATCAATAGTAGGTAGACTTTATCACTTATATATTGAGGGGTGTGAGGACTATGGTTAAGATGAATGGATGATGGGGTTGAATATGGTGGGTTAGCTTGTGGGGATTGTTCATGAGGAAGGACATGAGACATTGGTTTATGGTTGATGAGATTGATATCAGAAGGTAGGTGAGCACATATTTCTAGGTCCCACAAAAGGATCTCATCCTTGTTGGAAATAGATATTTTTCCATGAGAACTAGTTCCAAATCCATGTGGGTAGATGACCAAAGGGGTGATGGATGAAAGATAGATTAAAGATGGTCCTTAGACAAAGTAAGTTAGAATGATTGAGTTATTAGGATAGGTGATGATGTGGAATAAATACACTAAAAACACTAGGATCATATTTTAAACTGATGATACAATAGGTGATAATGATCTACTAATAATTCCTAGTTTTTAAGCTATCAAAAGGTTTGTGGATTTCACTAGTGTTTGGATTCAAACTAGAAAAATAATTATTAGATGGGTTTTAGTTATGAATAAGCAATACAAATAAATTAGAGATGATTGGATTGATAATGACTAGATTAGTGATGATTGGATTCTAGATTGAAATTAACAAAGTGACATGTGGATAACAAATTATCGACTAAGTATGAAATATGACCAAGTGGTGGGTGTTGATAGTAGACAAGAGAGATTAGATGATAAAATGATGAACTCAAACCTAAAAATGATTTGCTCAAGGTAGAATGGATATAAGGTTATATGATAAAGGTTAAATGTGATACAATGAGGATTGGGGCAAGACTAATGATATAGATATGGTTTGAAAAAATGTGTGACGTAAAAGTCCAACTAGATGTGTTGTATGACAAAATGAGGTAGGATTGATTTAGATAAGGTAATACTAGATGAAAATGAAATATTTTGATAAGATAATCATGTCTTAGATAAGAGGATACCAAGACAAAATCATATTAGGAAATGTTTGAGATAAGATGATAGGATGTACAAGATAGACAAGATTATACAAGATTATGGCAATGGGTAACATGGATAAGGATGTATAATAAGAATAAGGATGTACAAGATGAAAAGGATATACAAGATGATGATACAAAAAGCTTGGATAGCCATGTATAAGTTTGGTTGAAAGGCTGACTTAGCTCATAAATAACATGGGTTTAGCATGACACACAGCTAGGCAAGTAAACCACAACCTTAAGATTAGTTCACTGATTAGGAGTGTAACTCGATGACTTCACTCTCAAATAGATTAGTAGGGGAGGTTGTTGGCTAATGACCCATTATGTAATCTACCAAACTCTCTCAACCTATTCTACACATTATGGTCACTTAGAAACTGATACTGACTCCATCAGCAAGTCACCTTTTATGAATGATGGTCCTAATATAGGTTGTTCATGCTCTCTATGGGAGTCTCAAATATATGCTAGGTACAGTGGGACCTAAGTCCATATAAGATGTCATTTAATGATTTGTTTCAATTATTAACTCTTTCCATTCACAGAAGATTTGTATGGGGTCAATCGCTTAGCCTAATGACTTTTATATATTTATACTCCACTAGAACATAGAGTGTGGATTAATGTGTGGTGGTGATATACATAGTTATTATCCCCCTGAGACTATGGAAAGTGTGTAGGAATCACTTCCACATCATGTTTCCCCTTGAAATACAAATGAGATGGTTTATTAGTGGTTTTTGATTCTCATATACTCATTCCTATGATGCAGGGAGGAGAGAATACACCACTGTAGCCCTCGGGTGACACAAACAGATAAAAAGATTTATTAATCAATTAATTAAGTGTGATATATAAAAAATTTATAGAAGATTGTTTTCAAAGTGCCAAAATATTTGACATGTGTCTTATAAATAAAGTGATTATTAGTTTCAATTGGAAATACTGAGGGGCAATCTATAGGACAAGATGTTAAATAAAAATATATCAAAATGTGACCTGCAATACAAGTGGTTAGTTTAAATTGATGGGTAAAATAAAGTGAGACAAAATCACCACTAAATTTTTCCCAAACAAAATGTTAGTCTAATAATCTTGAATAAAACCACTAAAAAAAAGAATTGTTTTGCACTATGACATTTTTGGATGAGGGATGCTGATGCAAGGGACTAGGGGTGGTAGCCCCCACTAGGGTTAAGGGGTAGCACCCATTATGGGGTCAAGTGGAAGGACCCCAAGTGTACTCTATGTCATGGTATAAGGTGAGGTCGAGGGGCAGCACCCTTGATGCCAAAAGTAAATCACTGAAAGTGACCTTTAAAATGAACTCAAAAGAGACAATTTTAAAATGAAACATACAACAATTTTAGAATTTATGTTGTGCAAAATTCAATCTATTTTATATTACAAAATTTTATCAAAATGATGTAACTATTATAATAAGTTATAGTAAAAACCATATACTTATGCTTATTTATACTACTATTATGATATTGTTTTTTCATTGAGACTTTAAATTAATCCTCTCAATCTAAACTATCCTCACTATTCAATAGACTAGGCTTAAAATTATAAAACCTCACTATATATTATCTAAGACTAATTAAATACTATTTAATATGCAAAAATTTTAAATTTACTTTTAGACATTAAGCTTATTTATTTTAAACTATAACTAAACAAATGTTGATCAAAACATTTTAGATTAAAATGACACCTCTTCAAATCATAATTATAGCTCATTAACACTCTAACAAATAGGGTTGACAAAATGGATGTTAAATTGTTTAAATGTCTCAAAAGAGGCAATGCATTGTGGATTGTGGACTATTTGACAAAATTGTCTTCAATTTTCACCTTTCAGGGCTCGTGGACTGTTTGACAAAATGCCTCAAAAATGGTAGGAAATGGGTGTGGATTGTGATGCAAATTTTGCATGTGTACAACCCAGAATCTACAATCCTTTGTTAAAACTTAAATTGATGAGATTTGATTTGACAATTTTAAAATTAGATGTTGATTAGATGTGGCAGATGTACACCACCCTAGCCAGACACAGGTTCATATAAGACATGGGTATCACCATAAGATATTGACATGGTTTGACATAAAAAAACTAATAGGTGTCTACCCACTTAGTTCACATTTTTGCCAACGTATCCTCAGCCTACTAATTCTAGAACGAGTTATGGCCATCCATTAATAGCAAGTTTTTTTTAAATGCTATAGTTTCTAGAGCCCAGGTAAATGTGTATGCAAAAATTGGAGACACATATACTACAAACTATTTGACAAAATACCACAAAGATGTGGACACATGAACTTTTGGACAAAATTTTTCAAAATCTGAATGGCCTTCAGGGTATGGACAACAAAACATAATGGAGAGGGATTTTTTTTGGGATCCAAAGCTGATTCTAGATAAATAATAAAAATGTATCTAAAATTGTGATTATCTTTGACAAATTCAATACTATTTTCACCAATTTTGGCATCCTTTTAGAAGCAAAATCATTTTTGTAAACAATGACGATGTCCTGTATTTTGCAAATCAACAATCAAACATAAGAGGTGAGTCATTCATTGATTAAAATTAGTTTGGTCCACATTTCATCAAAGACACTGATTTAGTGGACAAAGCCACATATTTTAACAACATATAAGTGGCAATTTTGTATCCACCTAGATAAAAATGTACAAAAAGGAGAGAAAAAATTGACTTATACCTAATCAGTTGTCATGTACACAAGCAGATTTCACTAGGTGGCATATCCTAACACAGTATTGACTGTTGTTTAAAAAAATGGCAAGTTGATGTGTAGTGCATAGAATATGACTAAATGGTCTTATTAACTCTCATAAACATACAATTAAATGGAAAAAAACCTTTGATTGTTAATGGTGGAACCAAAAGTCCATCCAGGTTGTAAACTAACATTTTTATATAAGATTTAGACTGATAAATCTGACCTTTTAAGTACTATAAAATTTTGAGAATCTCATGTTCATTTAAATATTTGATCATTGGATTCAAAATACTAATTTAAATATAAAAATGCTTGATGTTTATCCTAAAAGGCGGTGACAATGCCTTTAAATATTTATAGACCAGATCAAATTCATTGTCTTTTTATGAACCTACAACATAGATCTAAAATTAAGATTTCAGAGACATTAAAAATTAGGTTAGTACTAAATCATAGATTTCTCCATAATTAAAGAGGGTGATTTATATTCTACCATGGAGATAAAAAATATCCCAAGACTGATTTTTATATCCTTTTGTAGAAAACACATACAAATTAGACTGTAGATGATTGTATATAAAAAATTTATGAACATTTTTGGCCCAACTCTTTAATTTCTTCCACCTTCAAGCTCAATCAACACACTTCAAGTATGGGTTATCAAAAATAAAGCTCTCAATATGGTCACCATATGAATTCTTTTAATTTTGAGCTTATGGATTCTAGCTACTAAAAATAACAATTTTACCCAAAAATTACAAAACATCAAAAGATAGAGAATATAAGAACAATCAGCAATAAAAAATCAATTCTTACCATTAACTTGATCTTAGTGGCTTTATTCCAAGATCTTCAAACTGATTCCAATTATTTTTGACTTTGTTGTTAGATTTCTATGGATAAAATCAAATTTTTGGCATGATACTTACTTGATTAAGAGGTTAAGATGATATGGATTTAGGATGGATTGGATTATGACTATGTGAGAGTTTGCATATGATTCAAAAAGTTATATTGGCCATGGAGGATGGGTTAGTTTAAATACGCTATGGAGGGAAGATTAGTGGCCAATATTCAAAGTTGGATTAGGAGGATCTATGGTGGAGGATTATCCAAGAAATTAAATTTTTTTTGGAAGCCTCTAGAGTAGAGGTTTCTAGAAAGAAAATGGCTAAAATAGAGAGGATTCAAGAATTGAATAATTATATAATCCATTAGGGGCTAAGAAAGATTAGTCAATGATTATTATTGGTGATTAGATAGGTGATTAAGGACTAGGGATGTAGGAAAGCCTAGGAATAGGCTAGGGTAGGTGATAAGTGGGTCATGGGAATATTAAATTCTTAAATAATGAATAAGTGGGATTAGTTAGTAGATAAGACATGATTAGAGTAATTAATAAGTTAATAGATTAATAATAAATGAGAATGTTAGACAAATGAATAGAAAGGGTGATAATAGGATATATTTATGAGAGATAAATGATTTAAGATTAAATAGATAAAATTAGTGTTGACTAATAGTAATATTAGTGATGATGAATGACACGAGCAAATTTAGATGTATATAGAAGTACCTCTAAAAAATGTGTTAGCTCGAGCATGTACATTATATTTCAATATAATGTATAAACATAATGTCAGAATGTAAATTTATAGGAGAATAAGTAAGTAATGCAAGATGTATGTTGTAATCTAGCATTACACAAGGGTGTCAATATATATGTAGTCAATGTGTATAGTATAAAACCTAGGTAACTACCTAGGGTGATGGGGCATGATGCCCATCACATAATCCAAATAGGAAGGGTAGATGCATGAGGCCCCTCATGACACAAAAAAATGTGTGTGTGTGTGTGTGTGTGTGTGTGTGTGTGTGTGTGTGTGTGTGTGTGTGTGTGTGTGTGTGTGTGTGTGTGTGTGTGTGTGTGTGTGTGTGTGTGTGTGTGTGTGTGTGTGTGTGTGTAACAAGCAAATTCAAGTGTCATGATGTAGAAGACTACAAGGAAGCAAACATACAATCACATGAGGTGCATAAAAGGTAGACCAAGGGGCCAAAATACAAAAGACATGGGCACATACCACTAAATCTAAGAATAAACACATACAAGAAAACATTAAAATGTCCACATATGCAAGAAATAAGAACTTTTGTGTAAAGCCACATAGAAAGACATGTTCAAATTTCTTCATATAGAAGTAGGAAAGTAGACACAAGGTTCATGGGCAAATGTCCAAGGCATACAAACAAACAAGTGGCATATAAACCAAAGAACAATGGTATATTTAAATTTCATCGAAGATCAAAAAATCATATGATCACAATCAAGTCTATTCCAGGAACTAGAAATGAAAACATGTATAATTGTGTAATACAAATCTATGTAAATGCTAAGATGCATATATATTAAGTCTAAGTAGTGATAATCGATTAAAAAAATTGAGCAATGAGGAGAAATGATCAATATCAAGATAAATTAATGAATAAACTAGAATGTATAGTATGTAAAAATAAAAAATTGTTATAAGAACTGTGTGTGAGATACCCCCGAGTGGATGGATATATCAATGTATAAACCTTGTCTTTATTGGTAGATGATGATAGGGGATATGATGCCCCCTCAAAGGGACATATGTGAAAGAATGATATGGATGGCCACTCAAAATAAGAAATGATAGGTAGGATGTAATGGATAGATAAGGAGATAGGACACCAGATGGGACATAGAAGATGATACATTCAACTTGAATAATGATCTATAAATTGGTAACAATGCCCCTATCAAGGGGACATGCACAAGGGGTAGAAGTGATGGGTGTCATGATTATCAACACATCCAAAGGTGGAATTAACCATAATAAGAAGATGATAGGATGGAAGGATAAAAAATTTAGACATATCCCAAGTAAGGATGCATGTAATAGAGAGATATATGCCAAGGATTAGATGATGACTTCATAATATTAATGATGGGTGTAGCTCAAAGATAAAATTGATGGACATGATGATAGAGAATAATTTATATGATCAAGTGACTAATTAGTAGCGTTGATGCCCCTATCAAAGACACATGAAATGGAGTAAGAGAGGAGATAGTGGCCAAGCTACCCTTGGGTATGAAAGAGTGGCCAAGTGCTACCTACATAGTTTGGAAAGACCTTAGGCCAATGTAGTTCTAATGTGGGGATAAATGATAATTGATGGATGTAGATATTGATGATGATGATTAGTGTTTAGATGATGATGTTAATGATTAAAAGATATGACTCAAATGATGAGATGAGGATGAAATATTGGATGTTAGTTGGATAAGTCATGTTGAGAATAAGAATGATTAGATGATTAGGGAAATGATAAGGGTGTAGATGATCAAACCATCACAAATGTCAGAAGACTCATCATAGTCTAAGCAATCCAATGAATATTGCACTTGGAAGTATGTCCCATGGTATAGACATGACCAAGAGATGTTGTGCTAAATTACATGGGCAAGTAGCAAACTCTATATCCTCAAGGGCACTTTTGGTGTCCTCGTAGTATCCTTATTCATTACCTAATAGAAAAAAATAAATAATGTAAATAAAATAGAATACAAACAAGATATATACATGACACAAAATAATCAAAAGATAAATGATAGACAAATAAAACATAAATAACTGACAAGTATCTACATGTAATGTCATAATGTCTTGTCTAATGATGGGATGAGTGACTAGGTGATAGGTTGGATTAGGATAATCATGATGTTAGGGGATAAAGGATAGACTCGTATTTGGATAGGATGATGATGATTAGGATGAAGACCTAGTTTAGGATAGAAGGATGGATGATGTGATAAGGTCTTTGAATACTGATTTGGTCTTGAAACCAAATTGAAAAATGGTCAAGGAAGGTGATTTATAAAAGTGATGACCAAGGATTACCAATAGAAAAGGCCTTACAAGATTCCAATCTAGTAAGGAAACTAGGAGATGATGGGATCAAATACCTTTCATACTAGCAAAGAGGTGATTAGATATGTGCTAGGTATGAAGAGGTAATGATAAGGAAAATGATGGGATGAGGTACCTTTTATACTATTAGATAAGTGATTGGATGGGTGCTAGATATGAAAAGGCCTTGATAAAGAAGTGATGAGTGTAGGTTAAATTCTTGACAAGGTGACATGTGACAATAATACCTAGACTAAGGATAGGATTGAAAGATGGGTGACCACTTTGATTTGGTTCCAAGATGAAATTTGGTATCTAAGGACGACATATGGAACTACACGAGATGGATATGGGCATGGATGAAACTAGGGGATTGGGGATAAGACAAGACACCATAGAAGTTTTTCAAATTTTATGATTTTTAGGTTTTTTTTAGAATATGTATGTACACTATACAAATGAGGTTACTAGAAAATTGAATACCAAGCCTAATAACCAAGACAAAGGTGGATGGAATAATGGATGAGACAAAAAATGGATGAGGGTCATGTAGAAAAGGGGTTGAGGACCAAGAAAAAATGGACTACAGATTGTCAATGACCACATTATGAAGGAACTAGATGCTTAGTTGCCTAGGTGTCCAATGGAAGATATGCCAAGATGGTTGTGGGAACATGGCTTAAGACAACTTTCACTTCCTTATGAAGGTAAAGATAGGAAGGAATGATATATAGGATGAATGATATGGTGGTAGACTATGGGTAGTAATAATGGACCAAGGGATAAGGATAAGGATGGGTGACATAGATAAGGTGGTCAAAGGATGGATGAAATGGATGGATTGTGTCCCCATGTGTTGAGGTATAATGAAGACAATAGATTATTATACCATGATGTTGGTAATTGGTTTTCATCATGGTACTTGCCCAAGGTGCTAGAAGACTAGTTTTCACCATTGAATGAATGATGATTTTTTTATACTTATTGATGGCATCTCAATTTATTAGAGGATGGGTGAGATGTAGGATGTAGGATTTGGATGTGACTTCTATCCAACACTTATTTTAGAGAAGTATGATGTCAATACCATGTCATAATTTTTAGATGTATTGGGGTCCTTATGACCTAGTGGGATTCTTGATTGTGATCCCTCCTGATATCTATACCAGGTGTCTTCATCGCCCCTAAGAGAAATAATGTTGTTCAAGAAGGTGATGGGATATATGGATGTGATTAGGTCTTGATGGGGATGTAGGGGATGTAAATGGATGATAAGACTTCATGGGATAATGGATGAATGATAAGATGGTGTTATGGGTGATGGAGGATTAGGATTGGAAGTCACATACATCATTGAAGGTATTCTATATTCTTCATTTGATTAGTTTCAAGTGATAAAAAGACTGCAAGAGATCTAAGACACTTTGACTTTGTGTTTCTTTGATATAATTAATTGAAAGATCATTAGCCATATGATTTTGAGTATTTTACTAAATTTGATTTTGAATATCCCCTAGTACCTAATTTTGGGATTTATTAGAGGAGATTGATTTTTGACTAGAAATATTATTTTGACTTTGATATTCCCCTAATGTCTAATTTTGGGCTTCACTATGGAGAAATCATTTTGGATTAGGATGATGATTTGATTTTTCTTTATTTTGATTGATAGGATAAAAAATGACTTGATTTTGATTTATGACTTTTAGATTAGGGTCTTGGACCTTTGTATTGGAGGCACACATTATATTTCTCAAGGAAGGGGCCAATGATGCATGTTCATGTTCATCCTGGTGGAAGGAGATGATTAAATGATCATTGATGGGAAGAAAGGGGTTTATGATGGATGAAAGTGGTAGAGATGATAAGATGAGGTCAGTGAGTGTGATGGGGTGGCATGGTCTTTATAAGGGTTCTTAAAAGACCGAATGTTGACATCAGAGAAAATCTCTTCAAGATTTGTAAAAGGATCATTTGGACTATTTGGAAGACATGCATATGAGGTAGAAGTAGATTCATTCCAACTATATTTAAGAGATAAAGCTTGAAAAAACTCATTTATGATGTCATCATCTTGAATGGGATCAAAAGATATGCCTGGTAATGGATCAAAGGTATCTGGATTATAGGTATCCACTAAAAAATAAGAATTATTGACATCAATGAGGGATGATGATTTGGATGAGGAATCTGATTTAGATAATGGTGTTAAACATTATCCTTTGGAAGATAAGACCTCATATTTTGACTTTGAAGCTGACTTTGGTGTATAAGTGTAGACACCAATATTGTGTCAACCCCCCTTGGTCCCCTTCTAAATGTTAACACTCCTAACCCAAACTTGCACACCTTATTAATTTAAAAACTACTTATTTAAAATTAACTACCTCACCTTGGACACCTCACCTAGACACCTCACCCTAAGACTGTTTCTTAGCCTATGAGTCAGCCTGAGATTAGGTCCTCCAAACCCTAACTACCATGACATATTCTCACCCCATCTTAACTCCCTAACCAACTCCCATGCCTCATAAGCCCTTGTTTTGACCATTATCTAATGAAAAAGGCACTTAGCAGGTGGAGAAATGGGCAAAGAGATAAAAATATCCCTTTTACCTATTCTCTCTTCACCAACATCAATCAACTTATGGTTGACATCAGCAGTTCTACGCCAATGCCGGTAGGATCACCGACATTGGTTACATAAGCCAAGCTCTAACATTTAGCTAAGGCCACCTTTTCACACATGGGCATGCACACTCTAAGATTTCAAGCACTAGAACTTGATTATTGTTCTCCTAGCTACTAAAGCTCTGCACAAATCATTTCAAAGACTAGATTGAAAGATTGTACGAGGACCTTGAGCTACTGAATTAAAACAATAGATGTTTGCTTCATTAGCTCACAACACCAGTCACATCAGCCACAATGGGAATCACTATTCTGACACCTCTGGTTCTTCACCTTATAAAGCTAAGTACTTTGGTTTTCATTGCAGTGTTTTAGAATATATTTTCAATTAGTTTTCATTGATATTTCTAAATACTATCGAGAGGCCCACTTCTTTCGTGGAGGGGCTGAAAGGCCTTCCCCTTGTTTTCACCCCCTTTTCACACCAATCCTCTACCTATACCCTTCCTCAAACCTCATTCACCTTCCCACAACCCTGCACCAACCTCTAAACTTCTAGAAACCCCTCTGTTTATCCCAAAAATACTCTAAAAGTTGTCTTAGGCTAATGACCCTAACCGACATCGATAGACCAATCGACGTCGACATCTACAACTCAAACTGACATTGGTAGACCAACTGATGTTGGCATCTTTAGCTAGACTAACATCAGCAACCCAACCAACATCAGCACCATTTACCTGACCAACCTCGATAGACCCACTGATGTTGGTGACTGTGTTCTGAACTAGCAAACCAAAAAGCCATCCAAATAGCCCATCTAGACTAGACAGAACCTTCAGCCAACCTTTTGTAGCATTCTGAGATACACAGATTGTAAGGAATAGGTATACACCATCTACTTTTATATTTCTTTAGTCATTTATCATTTCTTCCTTTACAATAATTATATCTTTAAATAGTGGACTGTCATCCCTTAAGGAGCTTCATGCTTCCGAGACCGAGCACGTAGCTTGGCAGAACACCATAGCCTCTTCTAACATCTTTCTCGTTTAAGTTTCATTCTTACTGTAGGTGTTTCCTCCATAGCCAAAGAGGAGCTCCCACAAGGCTTGGATATGGTGTGCACTAAATCCAGGTAACATCAAACCCATAACCTCTTAACCTTAGTTTCTTTCTCATTTGAATGTAATTAGTGAAAATCTAGAGAAACATTCTGGCATGCCCAGTGGGACCCTTGGAGTTTTCCTTGGGTTCATTCTTCTTCTTTTAAAAATCAAATTTTCATGTAGATGCATTAGAAAAATATTCACTTCTTGCATCTCCTCTTCTTTGCCTTTATTTCTTGAGAAATAAAAAACTTAGCTTCTCTTACTTTCTATTTTTTTACATAAAGTTAATTAATTCTTTCTCCTTTTTTTTACCTATTTTATCTTTTTGTTTCAAAAGGAAATCATTAGCAGAGGTTAAAAAGAACATCTCTTTTTCTTCTTGTTACTTCTTGCATGCATCATAGAGTAGTGAAAAACTCATACTCTTTACCTCTTCTCCATTTGTTTGCATTTGAATCACATATTTTGATATGGGTTAAAAACTACTACATTTCATTCTTGCTTGGATGCACACTTAGCCCACTTAGCAATTAAAGCATTATGAATGAATCATAGTACATGAATGTGACACAACCAAACCATAATCACTTCAAATCAAACACATAAACTTACTTGAGACAAGGCACGTCTAGGATTTCATCACCTAGCAGATACCTTACCCCACTCGATGATTCTACTTGGATTTCACCTCCAAGGGGAGGACCCACTCTGTTCTCTGGTAGAGTATAAACTATAGGGAATGTATATTCTAGCTAAGTGGCCCAGCTTAGCTCTGGGTTCATGAAGTGAGAGGAGCAAGCCCCAACACTAGGCCACATACTGACCCTAACACAGATATCTTTGAGCACCATAACACAACCTGAAACCAGCCATAGACTTCCTCTCTAGGAACTATTCTACAAGCCCAACTCCTAACACATTCTCTTAAGGCATAAGCCACCACAACTTTAAAACTCATTCTTAGGAATCTAATGTTTTAGAGGTTGCTTGCCTAATCATCTATTCTGCTAGTTTTATCTGAGTGTTTGAGTTGGTAAGGTCGTACCATTTTGAAGTCCAAAACAACTCAGAATATCTTCTTCTTCCAAAAACTATCAATCTTCTGTGTTGCTAAAATTACACAAAAATTGACATCAGTTTCTCCATTGACGTCAGCAACCAAACCTTCACTGACATTGGTTAACTGACTGATGTCGGCAACATTTTCTAACTAATATCAGTTAAACAACCAACATCGGTCACTATCAATAAATAAATAAATAAAATCCAAATAACAAGCTTAAACCCCAAATTTCTTGCTGTTTAACACAAATTCTAGTTTTCTAAAACTAAAAGACATAGTTTTTAAAACCTGAACCCCTTTCACCTTGGATGGTCCTAACACGTAGTCAAGCGAAATTCCTTGTTGACCACGTGAGTCAATAGCCACTCCCACCTTCACCCTTCGTGCCAAGTCATCTAAGGGAGTATACTTCAGACACTGAGCATACTCCTATCTAACCTACCCCTAATTAACCTCTTATTGTTCTTGAAGGGGATCAAGATTTTGAGAGATTCCTTGACCACAACGTCAAGGCTCTCCAACATTATCTCGCTAGAAGCCAAACATGAGATCCTTTGGGTAACCCTATTTATGGGATGTCAACTTCTTTGGTTGAAGTGGCAATGATATCAATAGTATCCACTACCCAACCTATGGTCACTCAGGCCACTACCTTGGCCGGTAACCCAACCATGGCCAATGTTCAATATTTGGCCTCCCATTCTATCCTTTCTTTCCCTACCTTTGTTGGGGTTTTCATACCCTCTAAAATGTAAACAATTCAACCATGTTTGACACCTTTCCAAAACATGATTGTCTTTATCCCATCCAATCGTGCGCCTATAAACACGAGAGTGACCACTTATCCTTTAACTAGTGTCACCGCCATTCAACCACCCTTGGCGGCATCTAGTCAGGTTGTGCCTTCCAACCTCGCAACACAAGCCCCCGTGGCCTCGACATCGGCCCCTATGACAAACTATCAATATGTTGCACCTACACAAATGCAACCAAGTACATCATCTACCCCTTCTAATGCCTTTTAGGTACCCTATAACATAGGGGGTGCCCCTCATGTCAATCCATATGCTGATCTAATTAAGATGTTGATGGATAAGATGTCCAACCTTGAGACATTTGTTTCAGGTTTGAGGAGTGTTCTTTCATACGAACAAATCTATAACAAACCTATCCACCCTTTAGTTCATATTCAACCATACCCTAGCCAGTGGGAACTCCCAAAATTTACTCACTTTTAGAGAAAAGAGGATCCACAACAACATCTATGAGCATTTAGACACGCTTGCTACCTCATAAGGCATGATGATGCATTATTGCTTTGCACATTCCCTATGTCACTTTTTGGTGCCACCCTTGATTGGTATAGCTCCATTACCAGTCATTCTCTCTTCACCTTCATTAAACTCACTTAGCTATTCCTTGATCATTTCTCAATCAATATTACCAAGAAGGTCTCCATCACAGACCTTTATTTTATTAGACAATTTGAGGATGAGTCAATAGCAGACTTCGTCGCCTGTTGGAGAGGTTTGATAAACCAACTCTCCTTCTCACTACCTCAACCTAAGCTCATTGAGCTCTATTCAAGAGCATGTGCCAAGCACATCTCATCCACTCTATGGGTTCAAACCTTCCACACATTTGATGAAGCTTTCACTATGGTCTCAAAGCTTGAACTCCATGCAATCAAAGAAGACAGGGTCAAATTGCATAATAAAAATAGCAACACAAAGCCTAATGACCCTTCTTCTTCCCACCCCAAGTCCAAGGGATCAGCGAATGCTGTGGTCCTTAGGTTACCATCTTCTACCACAACCAACCAATTTGAACCTTCCACTTCACAAAACATCACTAGACAATTCCAACAATAATATGAACAGTGAGGATACACTCCAATAAGAGAATAGTTTACTTCTATATTGGATAAATTAGTGAAGCAGGGAGTCCTCAACCTCCCTCAAATCTAACCACTTATCCAATTTGACCCCTCATGAGCCATCCCTGCATGGTATAGGGAAACCAACTTTTGTAACTATCATCGTGTTAAGGGTCATGACACGGATAATTATAAAACCCTAAAAAACATTGTTCAAGACATGTTAGACAAAAGGGACCTTGTTCTGGATAACCCTAATGCATCGACTAACCAAAACATGGATGTCTTTAGGAAACTATTTCCTAACCATCCCCCAAGTTAGAACAATGCTCAAACCATGGTCGATGACCCTCAAAAATGTAACATACGCATGGTCAACATAGTATTTCCTTTCATTCTTATCCAACCTCTCCCACAATTTGAAGAGGTTGGTAAACCCATTTCTCCACCATAGGTAGAAGAGCCTATTTTACCCATACCACCCCCATGCAATGAAGATCTCCCTTTGCCTCACCCTCTTCCTCATGTGGATGAACCTATTTCACTTGTATCACTCCCACGACATCAAGCACCTCCTCTACCCATTCTTTTACCTCATGAGGATCTCATATTACCTATTCCTCTTACCCCCACCTTCCCTCTTCTTCTACCATTGGAATAATTTACCACTCATACCCCATGCCCTCATGTAGAAGGGGCCATCATCCCTCTGCTTTACCCTTTAAAGGAGCCTTCCTCTCCTATTTTTCCTCCACCGATGGAGGATAGTCCTCCATCCACCCCCTTTCACATGTAGGAGAGTCTACTTTGACCTCTCCCATATTGGAGGATTCTTTGATGGTACCAACACCAATGGACCCACCCTTATCCTTCTTATTACCAATGAAAGATCATACTTTCGATGCTCCTAGACCACACGTGGAAGGCATGATCATTCTTGCGCTCTATCCACTTGAAGAGCCAAATTCTCCAATCCCTTCTCTGCTGAGAGAAGAACTTGCCACCTCACCCACTTTAGCCAAGGAAGATTCGGTGATGGTTCTATCTTGCCTTTGACCTAAGATCACTACATCCAACACATTTTTGCTCTTGAAATCACCCAAATACTTTGAAGGACCAAATATAAGTCCTCATGTGATGTCATCTAAACCCTTCTCTCGATTGGTAGAAAACTTAAGATTCCTCCATTCTAAGAACCTAGAGTATGAGGTGTTATGGGAGAGACTTAGGGCTCCTTATCCTACACGTCCCACTTCACCTTATACTGCCAACCCTTTTGTGATGATTTACCCTAAAGTATTTGATGAGGATTGGGTTTCCACTTCTAAATCATTAGAAGCTCAGCCTTCCACGTCTGAATCCAAACCCTAACAGGCATCCACCATGTTGAAATAGATTAGATCTCTTGGTGTTCACCCTGTATCAAACCTAACTCACCCACAAGTGAAGTTAGATTTAAACCTCACCCTGCACAATAGTGGTCCTCACACCATACTAAAGGAGGATGCTAAACCACATCAGTCTACTCCTCCCCCACCTTCACCATTGCCCTCTATC
Organism: Torreya grandis; assembly: GCA_037957365.1. Lineage (NCBI taxonomy): Eukaryota > Viridiplantae > Streptophyta > Pinopsida > Cupressales > Taxaceae > Torreya > Torreya grandis. The sequence goes on from JARHVA010003607.1 coordinate 717,062, forward strand.
TTCGGTCCACATCCTTCCACTTTAACAAGAGTGATCCCTATTCCAACACCTCACAAATACAAACAACCTCCATTACTCCCTCTACCCATCAAAAACATATTTCCTCCAAGTAATTTGACACCTCTCATCAAGAAAGTTCCATCTATGTGTGTGGCCACACCACCAACCAAAAAATTGGTACAAAAAACTCCCCCTACAACTCCTAAACAAAATTTGTCAACCCCTACTACAACAATGAGCACAGACCCATTAGTGGGTTCCTATGCTTCACTATTATGCTGATTGTTGTAATCTTCTAGCATCATTCTCCCACCCATTAAGCCATACCAACCTCTCAGATCAAAACCATCTTGGTTTGATGACACTCAAATTTGCTTGTATCATCGCACACTTGGGCATGATATTGAGAGTTGCTATGCTCTTAAGGTTGTCATTCACCAACACCTAGAAAAGGACACCCTTCTCATTAAGGATTCTCTTAACCACCTTTTTGACAAACTATTGACACTATCCCATGCCTCCCAAACCTCCTCACTTGAATCGGGATCCCAATGCGAGATTATGGTCCCTTTACCACCTTTTCCCCCTTTATTTGAAATCAACACTATTAATGTGGCCACCAGGTCCCAAACCCTAAAGGATAAAGGAAAAGAGTAGGTTTCTACCCCTTGGACATATCCATTTGCAAAGCCCTCTCCACAACCAAATCCCAAGATTTCTATCTTGGGCACATCTCAACCAACATCTTTGGGGGCAATTCACGACTCCATGGTGAAACTAATTTACCAAACCCCTATGAAGATGTCTTTGTATGACCTAATACAAAGCTATCCCTAACATCACCAAGCCTTGATCAAAGCTTTATAGGTAGTGGAAGTCTAACCTGAAGACCCCCAACCACTGGCTACTTTATTCAAATCATTACCCATCATTACCTCTATCACCTTCAGTGATTCTGAGATTCCTGCCTACAACCTAGAAGATTAGGATCCCGCCCTCTTTATCACAGCTTACATTGATCAAACTCACATTAAGTAGGTTATTATTGATGGAGGTGCTATCATCAACATCATTTCTACCCACACATATGATCAACTAGCCCTTTCAAAGAACTGCATGTCAAAAATTGATGCAATTCTTCATTCTTTCAATGATGCCACCACCACTACCGTTGGCACTTTGGTCTTGCATGTTCATGTTGGCCCACGTATAATTCTAGAACTCTTCTATATCATCAAGGGGGAGTTCCAATATAACATGCTTTTTGAATGACCTTGGATACATTCCATGACTTGTGTCCCTTCCACATTGCATCATTATGTCAAGTTTGACCATGAGGGGCAGGTTCATGTCATTCCTACTGACCCTTCCCCCTTTAAAACATGCAACATGACCTACCAACCTAATGATGTTCTCATCCCTTAGAAAACATCTACCCAAACACCACCTCTGCTCGTGAAAGCCTTGACAAGCTCACAAACACCGGTCACACCTATGCCTACTCCTCAAGTGACCTCAAAAGATCCTAAGAAGATACCTTCCAGTGCCTTTCACTTAGGGAGTATCATTTGCTTACCCTTGACATGTTCCAAACTCTACAAGAATATGGAAAACTTCATCACCACCCTAACTACGACCATTACATCAGAATGGTCATCCCATATGGTCCTCCTGATCTCCAAACTAATCTCACCTATGGAGGGCTAAATCGAGCTCCTATTGTTGGAAATCCTCTCTCATCACCCTGACTATTCACTTGCAATTTCTCCTTCCTTAGAAAACCTAGCTTTGCTCACACCTATCTTTATAGGTGTGCATGGAAGGGTTTTGCCTTTGGGAATTATGAACAAGGTCCCCACAAGCCCATTGAGCCTCCAAATGATGAGGCAATCAAAAATGGAAAGAAATGACATGGCATGGGTTTTGAAGAACCTACAAAACCCTCTAAGATCCCTAACCATGAAACTATCATAGAGCATTCTCCTCCAACCTCACCTATTCCCCCACCATCACGTATAGAGTTGGTGGTCTCCATCCCTCCTAGTTTTTTTTTCATAAATTCCATTCACTTGGAACCCCTAACCTATCAACTAGGTGAGGCATCAAGGTCTCTTCCTCTCGTTTATCCAGACATGATAGACGATGAATCTTCTAGCATCAACACTGTCTAATGCCTAGATGATGATTCCATACTCACCTACATGGGTGTAGATGACTCCTTCATACAATGATCACTTCCTTCAAAAACACAGGTTATGTTAAATGAATCAACTATTGACATTAATCTCCCATCTTCCGATGTTCCTCACATTTTAAAGATTGGTCAATCTTTAGATGCCCAAGAACAAATCGACTATACCACATTCCCTACAGATCATAGCAAAGCCTTTGCTTGGTCCTATAATTATATGCTCAGTATTGACCCCAACATTGTCATCCACAACATCATCACAAATCACAAAACTAATCCTATCAGGCAAAAGCTTCACAGGACACATCCTCGCATCACACTCCTTGTCAAAGAGGAGCTTCAACATCTTCTCTCCCTCTCATTTATCCAACCCATTTATTATCTGCAATGGGTGTCAAACATTGTCCCTATCACAAAAGCAACAGGGGGAATTTGAATTTGTACTAACTATCATGACCTCAACCTAGCTTGCCCAAAGGATGACTTTTCTTTGCCAAGCATCGACCAACTTATTGATCTTACAGCTGGTCATGAGATGCTATCCCTCATGGATAGGTTTTTAGGATATAACCAAATCTTGATTGCCCTAAAAGATCAACATAAAACCACCTTCATCACCCCATGGGGGACATTCTGCTATAAGGTCATGCCTTTTGGCCTCAAAAATGCAGGTGCTACATACCAATGTGCCATGACTTATATCTTTCACAATTTTCTCCACAAAATCATGGAGGACTATGTGGATGAACTGTTGGGGAAATCCAAACTTTGCCATGACCACCTAACCATTCTCAAAATAATATTCACTTTCCTACTACAATATAACATTTGACTCAACCCCAAGAAATGTATCTTTGGGGTTCTCTTAGGGAAGCTTTTGGGTTTCATCATTTCTCTCCATGGCATTGAGGTAGATCCAGCTAAGATTAGAGCCATCAAGATGCCCCCACCAACTAACCTATAACAACTTCATAGCATGCAATGGAAGCTTTAATCTATTTGTCACTTCATCTCGCAACTATTTGACCAATGCCAACCCTTTCATCACCTCCTCAAGAAGGATGTCTCCTTTAATTAGAATAAGGATTTCCAAGAGGCTTTTGAGGCTCTTAAACACTATCTTATCTCTCCACTAGTCCTTATTCCACCTAAAGATGACCAACCCTTCTATCTTTACATTTTGGCAATAGATCATTCCTTAGGTGCCATGATCACGCATCAAGATAAACAACATTGTGAGTAGGTGGTTTATTATATAAGCTGAATGCTCACTAACTATGAAACTTAGTATACACATATCAAAAAAAATCTTGGCATTAGTCTTTACTACCTCCAAACTCTGCCACTATCTCCTCAACCATAAGACTTACATCATCACCCACACTAACCCTCTCAAATACATGCATTCCAAGCCATACCAAAACTAATGTATGGCTTTTTGGCTCATGCTTTTCACTAATTTTGATTTCAAATTCATTCAAAAAAGTCTATAAAGGGGGAAACGATCATTGACCAACTAGTAGATGCCCCTTTAATTGATAACCAACCCTTTAACTGTGAATTTCTTGATGAGTCTATCACCATGCTATCCACCAATGACATCCCCTATCAAATGATAATGTTCTTTGATGGATCTAAATGTCAACTCAGTGGAGGTGTGGGGGTCATTCTCATCCCTCACAAGGGCAAGCCCATGCTTCTATCCTTCAAACTCAACTTTGAATGCACCAATAACATGGTTGAGTATGAAGCCTTAGTTTTGGGGATTCAAACTACCATTTTCTTGGGAATTAAGACAATCAATATCTTTGGTGACTCATAACTAGTCATTAATTAGATTAACAATTCATATCTTTGTAAAAACAAAGTTTTTCAATGATATAAACACCATGTTGACACATTGTTAGGGTCTTTCGACCATTATCTCTCACAAACTATTCCTTGCTCTACGAATAAGTTTGCCGACACAATGGCCTCTCTCACCTCACACATCCCATCTTCATATGCTTCCTCAAGAATCTATGTCATGGTACACCATTTGGCATTTCCCTCATATATCTCAACTAACATCAACTTTGTTGGCAATATCGGCTCTAGTCCACATGATGTTTGGTATAAACAACTTGTTGACTACTTGAACTATTCTATCATTCCTCCTGACCTCTCTAGCAATGGACGATAGGCTTTTATCAAGAGTACTACTCGATACAACATGATAGGGGGTCTTCTCTACAAATGAGGTTTTGACAGCCTCCTTCTCCGATGCCTAACTACCACTGAGACATCTCATGCCATCAAACAAGTCCATGATGGGATTTGTGGAGGACATTTCAATGGTAACTCAATTGCAAAGCGCATCCTCTGCCTGGGCTATTATTGGCCGACTCTTAACCAAGACTGCAATGACTATGTTCGGCATTGCATCAAATGCCAACAACATGCTAACCTACTTCACGTCCCTAGCCATGATTTACAAGTTGCTAAGGATTTTTGGCCCTTTTCACAATGAGGCTTAGATCTAATTGGTGAGATTAACCCTCATTTGTCTCTTCAACATCAATTTATTATCATAGTGACTAAATATTTCACTATAGGTGGAATCTATTCCCCTCATCTCCACTAAAGCTGACAAAATCATCATCTTCATTAACCACCACATCATTTATCATTTTATTGTATCTCACAAGATAATCACCGATAATGGCAAATCTTTCAAAAACAAAACCATCCAAAAGCTTTGTGATGCTTTTGGCATCAAACTCAGCTTCTCCTCACCTTAGTATCTATAAGCAAATGGATAGGCAGAAGCTTATAACAAAATCCTAATGAAGGTGGTCAATGACACTTGAAGGGATTGGCACACTCACATTCCCTTCACTTTGTGGGCCTACTGCACTAGCATCCAAACCCCTATGGGTACTACACCTTTCTCCTTAGTGTATGGCACCGAGGCTATCTTGCCTCGTGAAGTACAAATACCTTCTCTTCACATCTCCTTGCATGACATGCTCTCTAATGATGAATTTCATCAAGATCGATTAACACAACTTGATTTACTCAAAGAACATCATCTTGCCACTCTTAATCATCTTCATATCTACCAAGATTGCATCAAGCATGCCTACAACAAAAATCTAAAAGAGTGAGATTTCAAAATCAGAGATCTCATCCTTAAAGAAAACCAACACGTGACCAATATGGAAAGAAGCAAATGAGGCAAGTTTGCTCCTAATTGGCTTAGAACTTATATAATAATGCACAAGTATGAATCAGACACTTATCATTTGTCTTCTCTCAAAGGCTGGCCAGAACCTGAGCCCCTTAATGCCTTACATCTATGACCATTTTACTATTAACCAATTAATCATTCACTTGATGTTTAACTTGAGCTCGTCCCTTGAACAACCCCCACCATCCTCATTCATATTCCTTTCAACCCTTTTTCCCTACAAAAATTAGTTTGTCCTAATAAAAGGGAAACCCCTAAACCTCTATAGTCTAGTCCATGACTAAAAGTTTAGTTAACAAAAAAAACATAAAATTGGGATGCGTAAAAAAATATTAAAAGGTCATAAACTATAAATTTAGACTACTCCCTCGAAGGACAGCTGCATTATTGTTGTAATTAATAGACTACTCCCTTGAAGGACAACTATTCAAAGAAATAAAAACATACAAAGCAAAATATAGACCACTCCCTTGAAGGATGGCTATGCCCAAATTTTGATACAAAAATAGCACCCTCTTAGAAGCTCCTCTCATTGATCAGCTTCACATGACCACAAAATAAAAACAACATCCCCAAGTAGACTTCTCGCATTGATCAGTCTCCCAAAAAAATAAATTAAATTAAATTAAAAAAATTTACTAACAAACTATTAAGTCATGGACTTGCCTATAGTCGTTCTCAGGGTCACCTATAAAAGGGGTAAAGTTATCCCTACTAAAAAGGGTTATGCTATCCTCACATATCACATAATCACACCTATTACCCCAAAATACCCAAGGGATTTTGAGCTCACTTAACATCAAGTGATTAGGGTACTTCTCTAACAAAAACCAATGGTCAACAACGTAATGCATGAACGGGGCTTTTATTTGAAAAAACCCTATCTATGTTATCATTATGGTCCTTATCAATGAAAGAGAAATGCACCTTTCACTTCTTACACACCTTCGTCACATGCCAATTTATCTTTTAGGATGCAGTGTCTTAAAATTATATGCTCACATATTGTCATCTCATAATTCTCACTATAAAGTTATGAACCTAACATTCAACTCAATTTTATCATAAATAACATCACATGTTTCTGATAAAATACAACCAAAACATTTTCTAACCACTAACATAACATCATGATTTATTTAATGCAAATACCAATTTGTATTATATAAATTATCATAGCCCATTCACATTAGTTTCTATGGAAAACAATACACATGGAAACTATCAACCAAATACAATTTATGTCAAGCATATACCATCACCAATATGGAAACTTGCTGAAGCATAAATAAACTCATTTCATTTTTAGCATACACCATCACCAATATGGAAAATTTCTAAGGATGAAAAACCACATAACCTATGTTACAACATACACCATCACACAATATGGAAAAGGCTATAACATCATCATACACTCATCATTTAAAGCATGTACCATCAAACATATGGGAAATTCTAAAAACACTAATATAACCAAAATAACTAACACAAAGTCACATCCATAACATGTCAATATCTCAAACATCTCTTATATATAACTGTCAAATGAAGGTATACATCAAAAATATCTGAAACAGTACAATATATATATGCCTCTTTCAAAATGTATGTACATCTCACGTCACCAGCACGCAGGCTGATATATATATATATACACCTCAACAACTATAAACACCTCAAGGCTATGGTGGTGGTGGTGGTTGTGAAGATGCCAAATCATCTCCACCCTCTTACCATCGTTGTCTCTGAGAATTAGAGCAGTGGCACATGACACAGATCTCTACTGAGCTAGCATCTCAAAATATCACTAGATTTGTAGAAATTCCTTGATGACACCCTCATAATATGAGATCTCATCTAACACAATATTGTACCTAGATATAGGTATAGTCTATAGTGGACCCATCAATCCCAATGCCATGCCTTGTAGAGAACTTTGTGGTTGTGGCTGAGGTGGCTACTTCACTACCTGCTAAGGTGGCTGCTATATCGATGGCTACAGTGGCTGCTATGGTGGTGGTTGTGCTGGCTACTACACTGGCTATTATGGTGGTAGCTGAATAGGACCCTACCCTCCAAAACCTTGCCCTACCAATACATGTGCCTAAGCTACAACCACCTATCCATGTGATGTAGTAACCTGCCCTATTAGGGTAACCACCTGCACTGTCAAAAATATTACCTGTCCCTGAAGCACTACCACCTGTGCTCATGCTACATCTCTCACCTGAATGGTGGAATTCCTCTCTCTACTGACCACCTATATATCTAGAGGTGGTCCCCTCTGTATTATAGCATAGTGACCTACCCACCAAGCCAAGTAAGTCATCGTACACCCTAATTTACTACACCTAGATCTGCAGGTATCTCCTCACAATTTGGCCACTTTATCTCCTCTGGTAGTGGGAGGGGCACCTTAATATCATCATGTCTATACTATGGGAGAGTAAGTGGCACATCTTGTAACAGCCCATACTAGCACTGTACTCTCTCAATAGGAACTCTCTCAAGCTCGCCAACTCACCTGCCCCTCACCCATCACAGGCTATAAACCCCCACTAGCTACTCTACCTAACCTCTAAACACCAGATATAACAAGTATGGCCTCTAAATGATATCTATTGGGATCAATGCATCTAATACCCCCTATAATACTCAATATCTTAGATGATGCCATCCACACATGTCTATGCCATGACCTCTCACCATCACCTAAAACCAACTCTTAAGCTAGCTTGGATCTCTACTGGGAGGCCAAGAGGTCATGTAACCATGATATGATTATAAGCCCAACAATGCAAGAGGTGGCCTACACACAAGCTATACTGCTATAGTCAGTTGATCCCCCATAGCTCCTTATATAATTGAGCTAAAAATATTGGAGCCCATGCAAAAACTGTCTACTCCCCTAAGATTTCTTCCAAAACCTTGGTCATCGAGATTGGGAATCTCCATCTGCATTAGGAAGGGTGTATACAATGATGTTGATCATCATCAAAATGGCTAGTCGATGCTCATCCTCATCAGCAACATAAATAGGCTCATAAGCAAAACTCACCAAATGGTAGGTTGCCTCAACAACATGCTCCCCAAACAATGTAACCATATGAATGTCATGTTCCTCTCTCGAGCATGCATATAACTCTATCCTTTGTATCAGCAACCAAAAAATCTGGTACACATCCTCCACTATAATAGTCAACTCTTTGGTTGGTAGGTGAAAGGTGTTGGTGGTATGATCCCACCGCTCGATCAATGCCACAATCAAATTGACATCCCTGGCAACTCAGCAATATCACCGCAACCCACCAAGCCCTATAATGGCCATATGTGCCCACTCATCCCTTATGATGTCTCGATGCATTCACATCAATAATGTAGAGAGATGATCTTGTAGCGTTAGTGTATACCTAGTCTGCATCCAACCAACACACACACAACAATGTTAGCAAATGTTACACAAACAACTAACAACCTCTTTGGCTCTTCTTCCCTTTTGGGAGAACTACACTGGTCTGAGGCCCTTAAAATAGGGGCTATGTAGGTAGCAATCAATTAACATGGGGTCTTTTGAGGTTAGCTCAGCCATTCATTCATTCACCTACCTAATGGACCAACTATCTAAACCCTAGGCTCACTAGGTGTAAAATATTGTATTAGAATTTTCCTTCTATAAAATAATTTTTTTTAGGAATGGTACAGGGCCCTACACAGATATGGAGGACAATTGTGCCCAAGGTAGTGGCCATAGTACCATTGAATAAATGAAGGACCACTATGCTTTTAGACATGATGTTTGAGGGTAAGTGTAGCTGGTCATAGGCATGGGAGGAGATGATATTGATGCTAGTTCCTCCATCAATCATCATGGTTTTAATGTGGGTTTGATTAATGTATGCCATAATGAAGAGAGGGGATCATGATCCTCTGGATGAATAAAAAGTATTTTTAAATCTTTGAAGGAGATAAGGTTAGAAGTTCTAAGGGCCCCAACAAGAGGTTGAGGTTCATTGGGTTGGACCTTGATGGATTTTAAGGCTTTTATGAGTGCCTGACGGTGATGGGGAGAGGTAGAGACTAACTCGTATAAGCTCATTTTTGTCAAAGTTTGGTGAAGCTTCTTGAGGATAGATTTCCAAATGGATATTGCATATAAGTTAGGGTATGAAGAGTTAGATTGAGAGACACCTAAGATAGACACCTTAGATTTGTTCAAAAATAGAGATGGTTGGGTATTGTTTGCTTGAGAGTTTAGAGAGGGGTAAGTCTAAGAAATGGATGTCTTAGCCCTCCCTTTATCCTTTTGTTGGGCTTGAGATCAGGTGATCATGTGAATAGTGTGGATAAGGGGTTTTCTGGATTGGGTGATTGCTTTGGTTCCTCCTCTTTACTTTTGGGTGAGATCAAAGATCAGATGGGTTGAGTTGGTGGTTGGATTGGCAATGAGGATGAAGGAGGTTTGTCTAATAATAGATCATCATTTTCATACAAGTTATGAATAAGTGTTTGGAGAGATTTAAAATTCTCAGTGTCATGTCTTGGTGCTCTATGATATGCACATTTCAAGTTATTATTGAACCAAGAGGTTTGGTATGTAAAGGGTCAAAGGGTTTGATGGGTGGTAAGCTTAAGGAAGAAGTTTACAATAACTTCTAGAGGATGGTCAAGTAAGATTCAACTAAAAGTGGTAAAATTTTAATGGTTTTTGTTTTGGGTGTCAAAGTAGAAGGTTATGGGGACATGGGTTTGGTGATAGGTATCTTACATAAAGTGGTATACTAGGTTGATAATTTTGGTTTGAGTAAGATGATCAATGAGCTGGAGGCAGATGATGGTAAGGTAGGTAACTTAAGAATTATTAGTGTAGTGAGAAAAGGTGCTTTAGAAATCAAGTATGAAGGTGTGACCAATAAAAGTGGTGGGGTTTTGGTAAAAATGATGGACTTTGTGTTTAGGGTAGAGGGATGGGGACCTAGAATGGATGGCAAGGTTAAGGGAGGTAAAATTTGGGGTTTTGGGCCCTTTGGTGATTTTACCTATTTGGTTATTTTAGTTGTTGGTTTTGGAAGGGATTTAGTTAATTTAGTTGTCTTGATGGGTTTAGGTGTTTGAGGGTCAATCAATTTGGAGGAGATTTTGGTTGATTGGGTGGAGGTTTTAGTTGGTTTAGAAGGGCTAGGTTGGCCTACCAAAGAAGGATTTAAAAATTCTAGTTTGGTTCCCTTACCTTTATCTTGACCTTTGATAGAAGTTTTTACAATTATAGGTTGGGTAGATGGAGTCATCTTCTCTTGTGAGATAGCTTCCAAAGAGGGGGTGGATGGTTCTGTGATAGGGGAGGTAGGGGTGGAAACTTTCTTGGATATATTTTTTGAAAAGTGATCTAAAAAAGTTTGGGCTAGTTGGATGAAGGAGAAGATGGAGTGTTTTGAGATGGCACTTTACCAATCTAATGCCAGTCCAGATAAGGACATAGGAAAGGTATGAAGGAGAGGAGCGTCATGGGAAATCAAGTAACATGTGTGCCTAAATGCTTTTAAATGTTGTTGGGGTTTCTCCTTGCTTTGAAATTTAGAGAATTTTGGCAATTCTCATTGAGGAGGATATGGTCAGAGAGGGACAAATGGATGGATGGGTTCATTGTAAATTTGGTCATAAGAGATAAGGTTATGTGATCTTGAGATGGATGACTCAAGGGTAGTCATTTTCTCCATTAGCATCTTGACCAAGTCCATTTGGGGTTGTTGGGTTGGATAGGTATATGACACATTTTGTTGGGGCTGGATCACATGGGAATAACTAGTTGATGGTTGGAATGATGTCATGTGTGTGTGTGTGTGAGGTTACATAAGATTGGGTGGAAGGTGAAGGTATGCATACTTATGTGTTTGGGATATATTGATAATATGTCATGGGTATGGGTAGAGGGTTGAGATTAGGGGGTTTATGTATGGCATTGAAGTGATTAGTGGGTTAGTCAGTTGAAGGTGAGTAGTGACCAAAGTGCTTATAGGGGGACGTGTTTGTGGTATGGAGAGTACCAAGCTTTGAAAGGAGGTTGAGGTTGGTATATTGGTTAAGTTGAAGGGACTGGTAAAAATAGGTGTGAAAGACATCATGCTTGTAAAAAAGGTAGAAATGACAAGAGGTAAAGTTGAACTAATGTTAGAGGTATTGGTTAGAGTAACAAGTGTTTGAGTGTTGGTGGTAGATAGACCAATGGTAGAAGATGAGGCTTGGCTAATAGAAGGGTGGGATGACACAACACTAATCATAAAGTGGTGTGGCATACCATAGGGTGGATCTATGGGAGGAACCAAATCCATCAAAAATCCCACATTAATGGTTTCTAGGTTTGCCTGGATAAACTTGTTGCATTGAGGACCTAGGGTAAAAAATCTATAATTATACCTTTCACTTGCCATGGTACTCCCAACTCAGATTTAAGAAGCATAAGAAAAAATAAATCATTTTCTACAAAAATTCATTCAGGGTGGTTCAAGAAACCTTTACTAGGGCTATGGATGCTCGAATGGCAGTATGACAATGTCTTGAGTCAGATCAAAGATAACTCTATCAGGGCTATAGACACTTGGCTAACATTTGAGTAATGTTGAGGTGAGCATTCACAAGGTAGAATTCACTAGCCTTATGGTTGGAACTATAGTAGTTAATCCTTAAAGGTTCTAAAAAGTAGTAGTTAACTCATTTGCACACATTAGGTCAATAAGAATGTTAGATTTGGTCTCTTAGTCCTTCTCATTTTCTCGTATCTTAAATCTATTCACATTCCATGTGTATTGTAAACTAAAAACTCTAGGTTTGTAGATATATTTATAAGTTATAAAATTATTGGATTATTTTCTAGTAGAGTCACCATTTGTTGTTTTTTGAACAAAAAACCATAATTCTTGTAAGATTCAAAGAACATATTTTTCCTTTTGTGACCTCCCCCATTTGCACCATGGCCCATTAGTCATAAAATTCATAACTATCCCTAGTATCCTACCTCAATTTTCATGGCAAACCATATCTCATGACCATTATTGTTGAGTAGATAAGGACATGTGGTAAAACTTCATGTATAGAACTTAACACAAAATAAAATTCCTCACCTCTTAATTTTTCATTGAAAATATAGCTTACTTAGGTTGCTTCATCGCCTCTTCAGGTCATTTAAATTTTTAGGCCATTCAGGCCTTTAGGACCTGATCTATTTTTTGAAGGTTGAGTTTGTGAGAGAAAACTTCATATTTTATCATCGATGAGAAAATGCAGTCTTGGCCTCCTAATTTGGCCTAGAAAGTCTAACATGTCTTCTAGATTATTTGTTTTGTACATAATAGGCATAAGAATATTGATTCCTACTAAGAAGGTGTCATAAATTTGACCCCTTCTTGTTAGGTGTTGGGTTCTCGACACCTACTAGATAGGGGCCAAAACTATGATCCCTACGTAATAGGGTGTCAAATTTCCACCCCTGCTTAGGTAGGGGCTAGACTCCAAACCTTATTTGATAGGGGCTAGATTCTTGACCCCTACTAGATAAGGGCCAAAATGTTAACCCCTACCTAGCAAGGGATTGGATTATAATTCATGCATGTGTAGGGGTTAGATTATGACCCTTGTTTAGGTAGGTGTCAGAATCAAGCATTTTAGTGATTCAAAAAGGACTCTTTTTTTGTTAAAATTGACTCTCTCTCTCTCTCTCTCTCTCTCTCTCTCTCTCTCTCTCTCTCTCTCTCTCTCTCTCTCTCTCTCTCTCTCTCTCTCTCTCTCTCTCTCTCTCTCTCTCTCTCTCTCTCTCTCTCTCTCTCGTTCTGTAGGTGTAAAATGGGATAACATGTGTGAATGTTTGAAATGCGGGGGGGGGATATTTTAAATTCAAATTCAAATTAAATTGAAAATGGGGTTTTGGAGGGAAATTATTTTCCTCTATTAACCTTGTTTTCCATAATAAATGAGCCCAAAGCCATTGAAAAGGTTGGCTCTTATTGAATCTTATGGAGGAGGCATTAAACCAGTCACCCTTTTTTTATAACATAATTTATCTCTCACTATTATGTACCCTATTTTTATTCTAATAAAATTTCATTAGAATGATTGTAATTGATTCAAATAATATGTTATTCAAAGATAAGTTTTTGATTAATGGAAGTTATAGAGATTTGTGAATATTTCCTGCACATGTAAATGGTGGTGGTATTTCCTTCTCCTTGTTTTATTCTCCCATCTTGTATCATCCCCATAGATGGTTTTATCATGTTATCCAAGTGAGGGTTTGGTTTCATGGATGTTTGCAATCAAAATTAATGGATTTTGCTTCATAACAACATGTTTTTTCTCTCTTTCCCCCTCTTTTAAGTTTTTTTTTTATAAATGGTTAGACTTAGGGTATAAGTTCAATCTAAATATGCATGATTATATTTAATTTAATTTTTTTCATTACCATTTTTCATTGTTTATTGTATGTAATGAATAAATAATAAATATCATCTATTTTCCTATCAATTAAATATTGAAATGCTGAATTTCATTTGTGGAAAATATAGGCATGTTTTATCATTTTTTGAAGTATGTTTAAAACCTATTAAAAAAATAACTTGAAATAAACTCTAAATCATTCAAAATACTAAACTCAATTAAAATATTTTTAACCATCAAAGGCCTTTGTATGGAACAGTTTGCAACAACCAACTAGGTTACCCAGTCTGCCAAGACTTGGTACATATAGACCTTAGGGAGATTTTTGGATCTCCTTTCAGAAGAGGTGGAATGGTTCCCCTCTATACCCCCTGAGTTGGTGCACATGTCAAATTTTCCATCACACATATATGTAAATTAAATCTAAAATGAAATTAAATCTCTTAAAACTTAAATATCAAGGAAGAAATATGCCTATAAGTAGGTGAGTTGTGTTTCCCCCTGTGATGTTGTTTTAGATGATGATTTTTGTTGAAGCATTAGATAACTATGTTACATATTTAAACATATGGATAAGATGGCTTCCTCATAAAAAATTTACATAATTATATTTCAACCTAAAACATATGGAGAAATGGGCTTCCTTGTGAAGCATTATGAGAACTATGTTTCCTATTAAAACATTAGAAAAGTAGCCTTCTTATTGAAGTACTTGGAGAACTGGGGATGGTCATTAACCAATAGATAAATTAAATAAGGTGAGGGACATGGGTTTGGAAAAATAAATGCATCAACAACTAGGAGTAGTGTTATGTATTTGAGGGTGAAAAATACCAACTACCATGCATTTAATTGATCTTGAACCTCAAGATGAAAGGAGAAGCCTATGTTAGGCTCACATAAAAACTTCTACATATGGACCTATAGATTCACTACATAACCTTAAATATTATATATTTATTTCTCTTAATTAGAATATTGTAATGGTGTGTGTATGCAATAAATAATTCATCATGTCTATAAATTAATCCTTGTTAGGGATCAACCAACAATATGATTACACTTATGAAAGCAATAAACATGGAATTAAATCAGAATGATAAGTAACTAGAATCAAAAATATAGCAAGAAGAAGAGATACAAGAAACCACCCTAAAAACTTGTATTAAACTCTTTACAGAAGGAATACAATTGAAAAAACTTCTTTCTTTCACACCTCTCTCAGATGTACAGATCTCTCTCTAGATCTCTTTCCCTCAAGAGCTCTCTCTCTCAAGTACAATCAACTCCAACAACTTGGATTGATTCACATATACAATTCTATACTTTTCTTCAACATTCTACTACAATAAGCTAAGAAGATCTAATCCTACATATAGAATTAGGAAAATTGAACATGCATTTACAACCAATAGTTATGCCACTTAAACAAGGGCTCTAAAACAGTCTTACTAATAATAGAGACGCGGACTTAAGACTATGACTTAAATCTATCATGCAAACACTGAGTTCTATCCTTGGAAATAGCTCTCTGGATGCACAGGTAACTGACATCAGTTCCTGCTTGTTTGCCTGTGACCAACATCAGCCGATCCCTACCGACACTGACATTTCCTAAACTGCACCTGACCAACGTTGATCGCTCCTGACCGACGCCGGTGACTGTGTAAACCTGCAAAATGCAAAAAGCTCCTTAGGTGAAGCTTTTAGGCTCCACACCTTAGCAATCTCCCACTTGGAGATAAACAGCTACACCTGTACAACAACATCTTCTAGCTCCTCCATCTTTAACTCAATCATGAAGACCAATAGAAGTTGAATGAATATTCAACTTCTCCTTTGTAACTAGCTTGGTTAACATATCAGCAAGATTCTTATCTGTATAGATCTTCTCTAGCTTCAACTCACCATCCTCCAATACCTATCTTATGAAGTGGTACCTTAGTTGTATGTGCTTGGTTCTTGAGTGAAATGCCGGATTCTTAGCCAAATGAATTGCACTCTGACTGTCACTATACAATTTGCAACTCTCTTGCTCCTTTCCTAACTCTTTCATGAACTGTGTCATCCATATCATCTCTTTACTAGCCTCTGACTGCAATATACTCTACTTCTGTAGTTGACAAGGCAACAACCTTCTACAACTTTGATATCCAACTAATCGTCGTTCCACCAACAATGAAAAAATATCCTGTGGTGCTCCTTTTGCCATCCAAATCACCTACCATATCTGAATCTACATAACCATGTAGAGAAGTATCTGAACCTCCATAGCACAAATGATTACTGCTAGTTCCTCTCAAATATCTAAGGATACACTGAACTGCTTTCCATTGTTCCTTCCCTGGATTGGCCATATACTTACTTACAACTCCCACTGCTTGGGCAATATTTGGTCTAGTACAAACCATTGCATACATTAAACTCCCTACTGCAGAAGAATATGGAACTCTACTCATATACTCTACCTCATCATGTGAATTAGGACATTGTTCTTTACTCAACTTAAAATGTCCAACCAAAGGTGTGCTTACCGGTTTTGCATCCTGCATATTGAATCGTTTCAACACTTTGTTCACATAATCCTCTTGAGACAAAATCAACCTGTGATTTTTCCTATCTCTCTTAATGCTCATGCCGAGGATTTTCTTTGCTGCTCCCAAATCCTTCATGGCAAATGTTTGAGCTAATTTCACCTTAAGCTCAGAGATATCCTGCATGTGTGATCCTACAACCAGCATATCATCTACATACAACAACAAAATAATATATCTACCATTATCTAGTCTCTTAAAATACACATAATGGTTATATTGACACCTAATATAGCCATGCTCAGTCATAAACCTATCAAATCTCAAATACCACTGTCTAGGAGCTTGCTTGAGGCCATACAAGCTTTTCTTCAATCTGCACACTAACTTCTCCTTACCTTTGACCTCAAATCCTTCTGGCTGATCCATATATATTTCTTCATCCAAATCTCCATGAATAAATGATGTCTTAACATCAAGCTACTCAAGATGCAAATCCTCAATAGCAACTAAAGACAGTATAGTCAGTATAGAAGTCATTTTAACAACAAGAGAAAAAATCTCACCAAAATCAATACCTGGTTTTTGTGTAGATCCTTTCACTACCAACCTGGCCTTATATCTCATCTTACCATTCTCACCTTCTTTCAATCTGTAGGTCCATCTATTCTTTAGTGTCTTCTTACCAGCTGGCAACTCAACCAAATCCCATATTTGGTTCTCTTTCAAGGACTCCATTTCCTCAACCATGCCATGCTCCCACTGATTCTTGGACTCTACCTGTATTGCTTCTTGAAAACTCTCTGGTTCTCCACCATTAGTAAGCAATAAATAGAATAATGAAGGGGAATATCGAATTGGAGGTTTACTTACCCTTTTTGACCTCCTGATGGGCGTCTGAGACTCATCCACAACATGTTGTCCACCCAAATTCTCTGATAGTGACCGACCTCAGTCACTTCCAGGCCTGTTACTGGCTGACATCAATTTTTGTCCTACCGACATTGGTCTCTTTATGACCGACATTGGTTTCTATCCTACCGACGCTGGTTCTTGCCTGGCTGACGTCGGTCTCTGTGTTTTCCTGTAAGTGATTATTTCTTCTTCCCATGAGCTCATTTTGGACCGTCACCTCATCCAATTCACCATTGCTCTACCCAAATTGATTCAACTTCTTTAGATGATCACTATACATCACTTTTTCATTGAAAACAACATCACGGCTCCTAATTATCTTGTTAGTTCCTAGATTCCAAAACCTAAAACCAAAATCATCTGAGCCATAGCTAATAAATGTGCACCTCATAGACTTAGCATCCAGCTTCTTTCTATTTTCCTTATCAACGTGCACAAAGGCTTCACAACTAAAAACTTTGAGAAATGAGAGATCTACCTTTTTACCTGTCCATGCCTCTTCTGGAATTCCACCATCTAGAGTTGTAGAGGGTCCTCTATTAATCAGGTACACTCTAATGTCAATAGCTTCTACCCAAAACTCTAAGGGCAAACTAGCATGCAATCTCATACACCTTGCATGCTCCATTATTGTTCTATTCATCCTTTCAGCAACTCCATTTTGCTGAGGTGTCCTTGGAACCATCCTTTGCCTATGGATTCCATGCATATAACAATACCAATTGAACTTATAGTTGTAGAACTCACCACCATTGTCAGATCTCAGGCACTTCAATCTTCTGCCTATTTCATTCTCAACCATAGCTTTCCAAATCTTAAAAGTCTCAAATACATTAGATTTTTTCTTAATACAATAGACCCATACCTTTCTTATAGCATCATCTATGAATGAAACATAGTACTGTGATCTTTCAATAGAAGCAACCTGAGCCGATCCCCACACGTCTGTGTGAACAAGCTGCAACTTATGCTTCTTCTTTATTGACCCAGTCTTGAGAAAACTCACTCTCTTCTATTTCCCAAAAACATAGTGCTCACAAAAATCTAGATCTATGCTTTTTAAATCTAAAAGCATACCTTTGGACTTAAGAATGGACATTCCCTTCTCACTCATGTGGCCAAGCCTTGAGTGCCACAACTTAGCATCCACATCTGAAGTAGATAATACAGAAGGAGAATTGTTAGTAACACAATTACATAAATAGAGAGTACCTACTCTTTTACCTCTGGCCATTACAAGTGCACCCTTGGTCACCTTCCAAGATTCAGCTGTGAGAGTTACTGTACAACCCTCATCCCCTAACTTTCCTGCAGAAATCAAATTTCTCTTCAAGCTGGGAACATGCATCACATCTCTCAACACCCATGTGTTTCCATTCTACATTTTTAGCTACACTTTACCTTTGCCAATAATTTTACAAGGCTCATCATCCCCTAAATACACTATTCCAAAATCTCCATGGACATAGTCACTAAATTATTCTCTATTAGGGGTAGCATGAAAAGATGCACCAGAATCTAACACCCAAGATTCTATATTATTATGCAAAGAGAATATTAGAACATCTTGTGCAATACCTGCAACCTTTGCTTCTTCCTTTCCTTCATGCTGATTGTCCTCCTTAGGCTTTGACCAACAATCTCTGCTTATGTGCCCTATCTTTCCACAATTCCAGCATTGTGGCTTCCTGCCATTTCTGGATTTGGATCTTCCTCTCACCTTAGACTTAGATCTTGATTTCCTCTTGCTCTTCTCTTTTTGCCTTCCCCTACTCTCAAAACTTAAAGTGTTCCCATATGTTTCCTCTATGATTTTCTTGCAAATTTCCTCATTCAAGATAACACTAACAACATCCTCTACTTTTAAAATATTTGAAGCAGATGCAGTATTACTAACTTCCACTATTAAGCTATGCCAACTTTCAAGCAAAGAACATAATATTAAAAGAGCTTTAATTTCATCATCAAACACAATATTGACTAAACTTAATTGATTTACAATTCCATGGAAATCATTCAGATGATTAGATACAGATCCACCTTCATGCATATGCAAATTAAATAACTGCTTCATAAGATATACCTTATTAGAAGCTAAGGGTTTTTCATACAAATTTGCTAAAGTAGTCATCAACTCTACCATAGACTTTGCCTGTGATAAATTAGATATCACAGTAGATGCTAGACTCAGTCTTATAGACCCTAGAGCCTTTCTATCAAGAACTTCCCATTCTTCATCATCCATGTCTGTGGGCTTCTTTGCAATCCCACCTAACGGTAAGTATAGATCTTTTTGATACAGATAATCCTCTATCTGCATTCTCTAATGTTGATAATTTTTGCCATTAAACTTTTCCATTCTTAGTTTACTTTCTTCTGCCATTGCTTCTCCCACTCAAACAAAAATCCCTATAGAAACCCCTGTGAGTAACCTGTAATCAATACACACTACATAGATCTGAACCACCTGTTAGTGAACCTGAGCTCTAATACCACTTGTTGGGGATTAACCAACAATATGATTACACTTATGAAAGCAATAAACATAGAATTAAATCAAAATGATAAGTAACTAGAATCATAAATATAGCAAGAAGAAGAGATACAAGAAACCACCCTGAAAACTTGTATTAAAATCTTTATAGAAGGAATACAATTGAAGAAACTTCTTTCTTCCACACCTCTCTCAGATGTACAGATCTCTCTCTAGATCTCTTTCCCTCAAGATCTCTCTCTCTCAAGTACAATCAACTCCAACAACTTGGATTGATTCACATATACAATTCTGTACTGTTCTTCAACATTCTACTACAATAAGCTAAGAAGATCTAATCCTACATATAGAATTAGGAAACTTGAGCATGCATTTAAAACCAATAGTTATGCCACTTAAACAAGGGCTCTAAAATAGTCTTACTAATAATAGAAACGTAGACTTAAGACTATGACTTAAATTTATCATGCAAACACTCGATTTTATCCTCAAAAATAGCTCTCTGGACGCACAGGTAACTGACATCAGTTCCTACCTATTTGCCTGTGACCAACATCGGCCAATCCCTATCGATGCTGACATCTCCTGAACTGCACCTGACTGATGTCGGTCACTCCTGACTGACGCCAGTGACTGTGTAAACTTGCAAACTGCAAAACGCTCCTTAGGTGAAGCTTTTAGACTCCACACCTTAACAATCCTAACTTAGAGAAGATATATCATACCATACACTTCTGATTGGAGACACATTTTTTAAGTGATAACATGACCAATATGGGGATCCACTAGACCTAATTATGGGATCTCTTATCACAATACATGGTGCTAGGGAGGGTTCCAAAGTTTCCAGTCAAGCATAATCATGCAATAAACCTAAGGGAATCTTGTGTTTTTATATCACACTAAGCCAATAACAAGTAAATATAATCTAGTGATCACCAAATATTATGGCAAAATATGAGGAGTTAGTACCAATAAAAACATGTATAGGATAATATCAATTAAGCTATGTATGATTAAGACTCTAATACATGAAACAAGAAGAGTAATATTATTTGAAGCCAATACTTATACTACTTCTATCTACTAAAGAGAGGAGCAAAGTTAGAGAATACTTACCTGAATGATGAACCCATCGAGACTCAATCTCTTTCTTGGCCAAAGGGGATTTGAAAAAGGTTTTTATGGTTTGTAAGGATCATTAATAAAGACCAAAAACATCCAAGACTTATCCACAATACTAGATTTTCCAAGTAAAAACTCTAAGTTAAGACTCCTTAAGTAAAATGGTGGAAGAGCAAATTATAAATAAGTGAAAATGAATAATAAATATTGATTACATATGAAATAATGATAAAATGATCTTGTATATAGGAAAATTTAACCCTAATCCCTTTTAAAAATCTTAGCCAATAGGGTCGACCTAGTCAACCTAGCATAGTTTCGGGTAATTATTCACTAGGTCAACCAAGATCCAAACTAGTTCCTAAGTGACAATCACCCAAAACTATGCAGGATTAACCCAATCAACCTAGTACAACTAAATGTCAAAAGGGACATAAGGTGAGGAAAAGAGGGATGGAGAGAGGAAAAGACTGGAGGAATGTGCAAAAGAGGAATATTAGCTTAGAGAATAGTTTTAAGAGCTAGTTGGATTGATAATAATGTGGTAATAATGGACAATAATCCTATAAAGCACCAATGGTCTACCTATCCCTTTTTTGGTGCACCCCTTAGGGTGTGCACTCAGAGAGGTTGAGTCTTAATGGGTTTCTACAAGATGTAAAGTGTCAGTATTTGATAAAAGTCAAAAATATTATGTGTATACAGTGTGTGTGCATGAATTCATTGACAACATGATATATAATGTTATGCATCCATATCGTGTTTATACCAAATCTAAAAAAAATAAAAAAAATTAACTTTTATCCCTTTAAAATGTGTGCATATCACCCAAATATTATTTCAAACTATGAAAAATTGTCCCATAATCTAAAAATATGAATATATATATCTTATGTTCCCATTAAATGTGCATATGCATTTCATATTCCCAAAAACATTATTCCTCTACAAAATTTTGTTCCATAATCTGAGTAAAACTAATAATATGAACTCTTTGAACCATGTAATCTGTGCCACAATTTAAACTAAACTAATAATCTAAACCAAATTGAACTACATAAACCATGTAACTTGTCCCAAAATATGATTTTTCTATAAATGGAGGCTTAAGTCTCTATGACAACCCATTAATATGCCCCATTTTGAGATGGTAAATTTACCATATGAATTACTCATATAAAAAAAATGACCACATCATGTTATGTAAATAGATGTAATCATTCAGAAGTATGTGCAACATGTGGATAATATGTCATCATAGTATGAAGATATAATGAAAGCATTTATGAAACATGCACTGAATCCATTCAAATATCATGTCTAAATATATGTATAATCTAGGAACATAGTAGTAACTATCATTTATATTATCACTAAATAGTAACTACTCAAGAAAAGTGCATGATATTGTTTATGGAAATGCACAAAAATAAGAAGGTTCATGATATGGATGACAAAACCATAAAATCAAAACACTTATCAAATAATCTTATATTTATCCACTCATAAGCACACAATGTCATGGCCATGATACACATAATAAAATCACATGTAATATCACTTAATGTCATACAAAGTAAGTGTCCCATATAAAGGATAATCAAATGTCACACAATAATGCAAGGACATAAAGAAAGAGTCATGTAATGAAAACTCAATAATAAATAAATCGTATAAGAATGGGAGGGCCCAAATAAAATAGATGTACAATGGTAAATCCATCAAGAAGATCAATAAGAAAATGTAATTGTTCATAGAAAGAGGCATACAATGATACACTTAATCAATAAAAATAATAAGAAAAGGCAATGTCCAAAATAAAAAGGCACACAATGACAAAATCAATAAATAAATGTCGTTTACTAAAGTAATCATAATCAATGTTTGGTCTATAGGAAATGAAATAGAATGAATGAAGCATAAAACAAGGTACATTAGTTTACATTATCAATCTATGTCAATGTAACAACATAGTAAAGTAGCATATCCATGAAATGTATCAATGTAAATAATATATTAGATAACAAGACATGTAGGTAATTAATGTATCTTAGCATGATAAATGAAAAATAATATAAATAAATAACATGTAATAATGTAACCAATGGAATGAGATACTGCCAAAATTGGAATGGCCCATAGGTATATGAATGTCCTACATCTATGCATCCATGTATTATGTATAAATTTTATGTCCTACATCTCACTCATTTAATGGGAATTATCAAACATGTCATGCTTAGGTCCTACTATTTTTTTTTTTAATATATTTTTGAAATATTTTTAACTGATGCTAACCAATATTTTTAACTTATGCTAACCAATTATCATATCAGGTGGATTATCAACTATATTTTTTGTATTAAATATGGCAATAATCACTTGTCTTGAGGGAGTAATGCCATATGTAATTGTATCTATGTCTAAGGAATGATCTCACACATTAATGTGATTATCAACATCATCATGAATCATATAATCATGTTTATGATGAGTAAATCTAGAGATAATATCATCCTATGGAATCCATTATGTAGTTAAGGAAACATGTGCATGTGTTCACTATAGAACACAAAAAAAATTCTATAGCACTAGATTAGGATGTGGGTAGATAATGGCTACCTTGACTCAAAAATAACTCTACGATGTAAAAGTCATTGAAACACTAATCATCTAAGAAATTAAACTACTTTCATTTGAATTTTTGTGTACTAAGAACTTGAATAGTTGGAATAACTGGCTTCATAGCATGAACCTCAATAGGTGATGTAACCAAGTGTGATGGTGGTGGGGTTGAGGAGAAATCATCTCTGGATGGATATAATACTCATATGGAACACCTTAAACTATGACATCCTAATGCCATGTATATACTTAACACATCTATATACTAAATATGTTACTGTATGGAACTTATGTATCCAAGGGTGCCTTAATAACATGATAAATAATATTTTACTCGGTAAGGAAATAAAAAATCATCAACTATTATGGGGCCCACTTGATATCACAATGTGCCCAATAAGGTTCTAATTCTATCCATAAAATAATTAGAATGTATTATCTATATCCAAAAATTCATTGTGTGTATCCAATAATATTAATAAGTTGCATTAAAAAAATTCACTTGAACCATTGTCTAGCATGAAACTATATACAGCCTGGAAATTAATGTATGGTAATATAAATAATGAATTAAAGCAAAATAATCTTCCAAAATCTCACTATTATCAAATGTACTCATATCTCATTTTAAATACATGCCTATAATTGTATCACTAGTACCATATAATGGGTGATCGTATGTTAAAGGAGGAGGAGGCACAAATTATGACAAATGCACCTCATAAGTGTCTTTAGTTTCTATTTTCCATGTGATTTGGAAGTGGCTTATAAAATACTTTCAAATCTATATTCCCATTGGGTTGTGGTCTTAAATAATTTTTGGGTATACTAAACTCAATAATGTCATCATCGATGAGATCCTAAATCTTATGTCTTAGCCAAAAACATGTGTTTATAGAATGACCTTCACATCTATGATATTCACAATTTGTATTACTATCATATACCTTAAGTAGAGGCCTATTCATATCAACCTCCTTAGATGGATGGATGGATATAAGGTTGTAATCATATAAATTCTATAAAATTATATTGTGAGGTTGAATTAATCATGAAAATGACATCTTTTTTGGATTAGATAAGAAAATAAAATTAATAGGTTAAGATATTTTATTAAGTAATGTCTTTTCCTTATTTTTTACATCATTTTATTCAATCTTGTAACATGTTTTTATTTGAACCTTTTCAATTGAATTAGTTGTAGAATTAGGAACATGTTTGAGCTTATTCAAATCTATGAGCTTAACTTCCCAGTCTCTAATTGTATGGCATAAATCATCTAATGATTTTAACATTTTGAACATAATTGACTTAGGGATAGGGGTAACAAAATTTGCTTGAAGATGTATTGTATTTCATTTTTGGCCATAGGATTCTTCATCTTAGAAAACATGGTATTATTCCAAAGCATATATTAACTAAAATATTCATTGGATCCTTGCATAAGATTTGTAATTTGAGTATAAGGCAATTTTGAATTAAAAAATATGCTAAAAACTAATTGACTGAATGATTGAAATCCATAAATGATTAGAATGGGAAATCATAGAACCAGTGTAATGCATATTATGCTTTACCTTATTTAGATTATGTGAACCTAATGATAAATAAGTATTGAAATATTTTATATTGTATATAATAATGAAATAAACATGAATTTGAATGTAAAAGGTAGAATTTCATTTAGATAATTGCACTTACTATAAATAGAAAAGAACAAAAAGGATAAGATACTTGGGGTGTTTCTAGAATATATGGTCTTGTGACTAAATTTAGGTTACATGAGCAGTGTGAAATTAGATAAAATCATTAAGATAAAGAATTGTCTTTTCATGCATCTACACAAGTTTTTGAGCTTCTTGATGATACGTATTGATGCTACTATCTAAAACCTGATATGATCTTCCTATGAATGTTTAACCTAATTTGGATTAATGGGTGATATTAATATAATTAAATTATAGCTTTTAAATTTAATTCATATCAATAGATATAGCATTCAAGCATACATCTGAATGTAAAATATTGATATTGATTCTTTTAATTTGACAAGGGCATATGAGAAATACTAAAGATACCAAGATACATATATTTTTTGGTTGACTATTTTATTTTTATTATATTTATGAATTTTAAAATCAAGGATAATCATGGCTGTGGTTTGTTTTTATAGAACTAATTCATTATCTATGCTAAGGTGGTTCTACAAGATCAGGTCAATATCACTGGTCAATACTAACTTATACACAAGTAGGGCACAATGACTTTAGGTCATTAATGATTGTGTTCCCTTGGTCTATTTTCATAATGTTAAACCCTAATTATGATCACATATTCATGAATCAGCCTCCTTTTATTTAAATAACTAAATGTGTTTATGAGGGCTATAAACTTCTAAAGTTAGGGAAATGTGTAATGTCTTGAGCTGACCCCAATCACCCCAAATTGATGATTAACCATTGCCTATGTATACAATACTCTAAAGAGGGAAGTCAAGACACATCTACTTATCTTACCTAATGTTATTTTGCAATTGTGCTCCTTTATTATTAGTATGCAACCAATGCTTAGCTCTAGTATATGACAACACTTATTTTGACTTGACTTGTGACTGATCATAGTCGTAGATATGAGAATTATGAAGAATAGGTTAGATTTAATAAGTGTGAAATAGTGTATATATGTATATTTGATAAGTTCCAAGTCACTTTTAAATGATAACTTTTTTTATTATATGTGGATCCATTTGGATAATTGGTCATGCCACTGGAAATTTAGAATTATAGTCCAATCCTAAGGATGGGTTTGATATTATAAAATAGGATTTTGATAGGAAAAGGTTCATTTCAACTAGTACAAGTCTTTATCAATTGGAAATAATGACCATTACTAAAAAAATTGAGCTATGTATAAACAGATTGAACTGATAGTTTGAAGATGTCTGGAAAGATATTTAGTAGGATTGAAAATAGGTATGTTCATGCATGTATGGTAAATGTGTGTCAACCTTGCCATTATCAAGTATTAAAGACCAAATTATTTTTATATATAAATTACCCTCTTATATTCTAGTGTGGAATTTTTAGAGTAAAAGGATAAAATGTAATTGAGTGTGTAGAAAATACTTTTCCATTTTGGTAGAGGGATGAAAATGTACATCTTTTCTCCATGTAAATTTAAAATGAGAATTAAGTAGTCAATGTCCATATGTGAAATCTAAAATCTAAAATTGAAAGAGTAATTATTAGAGTATGCATATGTGTTAGTATGTAACCCTGAATATAGATATGAAGGATATAGAGTTAAACAAATGAACTAGGCTAACATATGAATGAAAAATAAGTGTTAACCTAGTTATGATTATGGAAATTAATTGAGATTAATAAAAAATAATGCACTAAATTATACATTTAGGAACTATGGCTAAAAATAGTATTTTATCCAAGCTATTGAAGGATATAAAAAATGATAAAGGTAACAAATACTTAGCTAGATAACAGAATGTTGTAGGTCTAAAATCAGGTAGATAAGGCTCATGAAATCCTAACAGGCACAATCATATGATTCTAAATATTCTTTATTTTATATTCTATATGCTTGCATCAACTCTAGATAGTTGCATTGATGCAAGTGTCTAACTTCAATGTAGGTGTCCTGTATAAAATAATTCATGTTTCTAGATGTGACCAACTCTCTTAGTTAGGGTTTATCTTCTCCTTGATTCTAATGTGTTCAAATGTATTTAATCCAAGGAACACTTCAAGCAATAAATTTAGGTTATGGTTTTACCCCAATTGGTGGCAGAACTTCTAGGAGCCATTCCTTTTGAATCATAGCTCTGTTTGACTCCTTGTTTGAACTATTGGAATGCTAAGAAGGAGGAGAATGTGATGAGATGGAACCAATATTTTCTAAGTCGTTCTTTACCCTCAAAAATCCAATGGAAGTGACCTAAATTTCAATTTTAATAGTGCCTTCTAAAAATAGTAATTTCTAAAATTTTGTGTTGTTTGTAAATCATGGAAGTCAAACCACTTCATCTCCCTCGAGATTGGTGACCTTCCAGATCTTCCTCCTACCTTCAAAGTATGCATAAACATAGATGTATCCTGAGAAGGGAAGTAGACACCTCTTCCTAGAGATAGGCATATATTTGTATTTATAATTTTGAGCAATAAAACATCTCTTCTCAAAGATAGCATTATTATTTGTGTGTTTTTGAAATATCTTTCAACCAAAACTTTTGAGTTTTGGATCAATATCACATAGGACTTTATTCAATCTACATGATCAAAAATCTAGTCCTTTCCTTCTTCACCACCCTTATATGATATTCTTAAATGGGAAAACTTATTAGGCTCAAGTTTGGTTAAATTCCTTTTGACCCCTATGTAAAAAGGAAGTTACACTACATATCCAATACTCCTAGGAGGGTATCATACTTATGTAGTTCTACCCTACATTAGGGTGTGTGTGAATAAATTAATGCAAATAACTAAATGTATGTAGTGAACTCACATGTAACTTGAAAATTATATCTTGGAGAAGCCTTTGGTAAATTTAGACATACTAGGGGATGCACCTATTCATATTATGTTGAGATTTATAATGTAGGGTAGAGAAATAGGCTCTTGGATCTCTTTATATGCTTATAAGTATGTAGTAGTGATCCTTTTGATAATAAAATCATAAGAATGGATGATAGTGTGACCATGTATATATAGCAACACCTACTAACATGTATCCATATCTAAAAAATTTGTACAAACCCATGTATAACAATTACTTTTTTATTTGCATCAATTTTTGGCACTAGATAAAATATAGTGGGTTTGGACACCTATGTCGACATAGGTGTATAGTGGGATATAAAATAGGTACCAATTTTAAAATTTTAGAGATGGATGATAATCAAGTTTATAGAATTTTTACAAGTTCAAAAGGCTTGAATGATCATTAAATCCTAGGATTTTACTAAGAGATAACATAAGTAAGCATAAGCAGTCACTAACACAAGTATGAGAGATGAAAGTTGAGATATAAGCTATATTTTTCAAGTCACAATATTTGTATGCCAATATATTTAGATTTAATTACTACATCCCCCCTAATTTAGTAATGCAAACAAGCTAAAATTAATATCTAAAAGAGACTATTACCTTGGTGTGAAAATGCACCTTGGTTTTGCATAAATAATCCCATGCTTAACACAAACCTTTAGTTCTAATGGAGACTAAATTGTAACAGAAATTAACTTATAGTTTATATCAGTGCATATCATTAAAATTTGAAAGTAACTAAATTGAAATAGCTTAAGCTTAGAGTACACCTGATGGGTGGTGATTCATCTTGATTTTTGGGCAAGATATATTGAAGAGGTGATACATTATAAACTAGAATCAAGAGAAGTATTGAAACTTGAATGTGTGTGTGTGTGTGTGTGTATACATATATATAGATATATAACTAGATTTCAAAAAATATTTTCAAAGTTGGAGGCAAATACACCCAAATATAGGATGTAGAAATATGAGTTTCCACCTATAAATTGAGTAATTTTTGTCTCAACCATGCAAACCAAAGATGTATATTGGTGATATTGAGGGATATTTCTAGCCCAACCTATAAAATTTGGAAATATTGAGGTATTTTTCCAGCCCAACCTTCCAAAAAATGGATCAACTATTGTAGTAGATTGACCTAATAATTTGTGAAATAAAAGTATATCCTAGTGGACGTGATAGTGCCAATGTATTTGAAATGGAATGGTGAAAAATATATGAACCAAATGTATTTATCAAAATTTTGAATAACTTCATCAATGATGCAAAAATATTTGAATAATTATACCACTGTATAGAGAAAAAATAGAGTGAAGGTCATACCCATATAGAATGCCCCCTTTGTATGTATTGTAGAGTATGCAAAATGCGTGGAGTATATGAAACTAGAGAAACTAAATTATTCTAAAATTTTGACAATTGTACCACTATAACTAGTGAAAATTATGTGAAGGTCATACCCATATGGAATTCACCCACTATATATAATATTTCACGTGTATAAATGTGTGGAGTACATGCCTATATAGCATGCCCCAAATATATAACTATAGATTATTTTACAAATAATATGAGATTTGTGAAGGTCATGTTGTGTTATCATGGCCCTATTTTGAGGTGAGGGAATGAATAAGTTCGATGTCACCTTGCCTTAAAAGGACAAGATGAGCATGTATGTAACTTGGTGAACATCATGTAACATGTGTATATGGAATATGTATAGAGTATATAAACAAGTGAAATCACATATATTTGTGATCATAACATGTCATACAATCCATGATGTGAATCATGGAAACATATAGAGAGATAAAAATTCTAATATCAAACACACAATCAAACACAACATGCAAGAGGCACTCAAGAGTAATGTAAGAAAATAATGGTCCAAGGGGACCTAATATAATGGTCATATTAAAATTTGAAAAAATTAAGAAGTAAATGTCTTAGGAAAATTTCCAAATCATAAAAAATAGAGAGACATACCACAATGTCTAAAATTAGATTACAAAGGAATAGGGGCCACATACAATGGAACATGTTCAAATGCTCAATGAAATACATACAATGCAAGATAATAACAAGAAATGAAAAAGAAACTTGAGGAAGAAAACATGGAATCAATGAAAAAACATCATAACTCACAATATATTTATCCCTATATAGATGTGTTTACAAAAAATTAGATAGATTGCATAACATTTAAAAGTAGTAAGCATGAATGAAGACATGTGTTAGCAATTAAAACTAAAAAATGACTATGTAAATTTATCATAATAAATTTTTAACCTAATAAATAATGTGATAAGGGTTGTATATTTCCCAATGTGACTATGACATGGAAATTGGGAGGTCAAATACATCCAAGCACGCGTAGTGCATGTGTGTAGGTATTCATGTTATCACACTCAAAAAGAAGATGTGAAACATGTACACATATAGATTATACTATGTCATCTACTAATTTTAAGTAAAAACTATATATATATATATATATATATATATATATATATATATATATATATACAAGTTTTAATTATTCTAGAAAAAATATTAAAAAAATAAGAATAGAAGCCTACATTGGGAGAGGACACATCAACATAGATGTCTTCTCCCAATGTAGGTTTCTAGTATTATTTTTGAATCATTTTTATAGAATAATTACAGCTTAAAGATTCATATATTTATTTTATTTACATAGAATTAGTATATGTCATAATACAAAATTACATGCAACTACATAAATGTAGGTGTTTGACTAGGATGCATGCATCTAAAGGCCAAAAAACTAGAAACAATCTAGGAAATTTGATTTTATATAGAATATATAATTTTTTTGTATTTTATAGGATATAAATATTCATAATTTGAATCATGGGCCTTTATATGACCTATGATTCATGATATAAGAATATAAAGGACTATTTGTAATTGGATCTGGTTTAGGTTGGGTATCCCACCATTTGTGATACTTCGTTGCTAAGATTTTAGGGTTTTCATTAAAAAAAAGCATTCCCTTTTTCCATAAGTGTATCATTATATCTAAATGGGATATACAAATATTATTTCCTTCAAATTGATAATTAAGGCACATATTATATGTGCCAATCTTAGCATGCATATATTTTAATGAGCATTCACCAAAACAAAATGTTATTTTTGGATTTTTTTAATTACCCTTATAAGAACATAGAATAATTTAGGTCCCCATGTTATTGGTAAATTTAGGCACTCAATTTATGTTGGTTAAATTTTTTCATACTTTAATTCATCAAGTGTATGGCCTATTGTAGATAAATATGAAACACCACAAGTTGTGTTTCAATTGTTAGGATCAATATTCAGATTTGAACAAGAAGCACCATCAATAGTTTTCATAATTTTTAGATCTTCACATGTTAATCATTTTTTAATTTTCTTTAAAATCAAAGTATTTACATGATTTATTTTTTTATGGATGATTTGTATTTGACCATTGTATTTGAAAATTTGAATATATCTTTGTAGAACCATATAATGATCTACATCATGACCATAAATATGGTGAAATGAATAATATAACATGCCAAATTTTTGTGTAATGTTGATCTTATACTAATTTATAATAGAAGGTAAAGTGATAATATTATGTTCAAGAAACATAAGAAGAATTATATGTGGAACATCTTGATGTGATGCAATTTTTAAAGTGTATTATGAAGTCCTAATAGTAGATTCTACATTATTCACATAATAGACTTGTAATTTCCTTTGTATGGTTGACTTAATGCATGCATCCAAGAGGGATGTATAATGTAACAAGAATTAACATGATCATAATTAAATTTTTGTTTGCCTTTTTTGATAATTTTAACCATGGGTGTAAGAGATGCATTTATCTTATAAGTATTAGGCCCTATTGGTTTTATAAGTCATATAATAAATGGTCCAATGGATCACATTTAAAGATTTCATTGATCATATAATTCATGTTATCATCATCAATATCATAATAATTAGTAACCTACCCATTTTTTTGTACAATTTTGACCAATAAATGGAACTCAAATGGTTTGGAAATTTATAGTTCTGGTGTAATTTGCTCCTTTTATTTCACTAGCAGTGTCACAAGTATATCTTTTGATATTTCATGAAAAGGATATTCATGAGTATATTATCATAAATTATTTATTTGGATAGATTCACTCAAATCATAGGTTAACATATTCCTTATAGTATTATATTATTTGAGTAGAATGACTTTAGGAATGTCATCATATTCATAATTTACTAGCTTTCAAAATTTGAATGGCTTCTCATTGGTAGGCATGGTCCATAAGATATCATCATGTATAAAATTAACACATCATTTCAATGTAGATAGAACCAATTTCATGGCATAAATCCATGGTCTACCTAAGAGTAAATTGTAATGTAGACATTGTGACATTACTTGGAAAGTAGTATGTATTGTTTTTGGCCTCAAAGTCACATTCAATGTTATTTTAACAATATATGGGATAAATGCATATCATATGATTTTATGAACACTCCTAAAGGTTTTAATGTATTTAGGATAATACCTATAGTTGTTAAGAATTTAGTATTGTAAATATTTAACCTGGATCCATTGTCCACTAGGACCCTTTTAATGCCTTAGTATGTATAAAAACTTGAATAAACAATGGTGATTCTTGATCAATAATTTAATTTGGTGGTAGCTATTGAGGTTAAAAGGTAATAAGCATTTAATTATTATTAAGGTCATGCATGATGTCTATAAAATAAGATGGTTCATTATCATTTGGTACTTGTGTTTTAGGCAAATCCTCATACAAGATATCCTTCTAAATGGTTGATTGCTTTAGAAGATAGAGGAACAAAATTTTGGCATGGGTGTTTTGTAATTGGTAAAAAATTTCATTACATTTTTATTTTATTACAATCTTGGGCTTAGGAGACACTTATTCTACAATAATTTGAGGCTACACAATTTGGGCCCCTTTTCCTTTTCAAGTAGTGACAACATGGACCATGGGAGCCATGATAATCTATAGGATAATAATGGTGGTGGGATGGTATCTATCACTCAAATAAAGAGTAAAGAGAATATGTGTGTTGAAAATGCTTTCCCATTAATATTAAATGTATAAGATATTTGGATAGTATTGCAAGAATATTAACACAAAGAATGTTGAATTTGGTGTTGGTTAAGAGCATCTAATGGCTTAGGAAGTAGGTCAAGACATTTTAAAAGGTAAATTATGAAACAAACCATGATAAAAATGAAGATTTATATGTAAAATGTCCAATATATTCTTGCATATTAAATATGGTGTAGAAAGATAATTTTAAAAAGTTATAAAATTTAAAATTTGAATAAGAAAATTGGAAAATATGAAACCCTAGCTAGACCAAGGTTTAGCAGAATAGGTTATCTATAATGGTTAACCCTTAATATAGATATGAGGGATTTAGATTTAAATGAATGAACTAAGATAATATATAGATTTATAATAAGTGTTAACTTAGTTGTGAGTAGTCTAATTGATTGAAATTCAGAGAAACTAATGCACTGAATTATACATTTAGGGATAATGGCTAAAAATAGTCATTAATCCAAGATTTTGAAAAATAAAAGAAATGATAAAGGGAACAAATACTCAGCTAGATTTTGGAATGGTTTTAGGTTTGTAATTAGGTAGAGAAGGCTCAATATCACCTCATAGGAACAATCGTTAGATTATAAATATTTTTTTATTTTCTATTCTAGACACTTGCATCATCTCTTAGTAGTTGTGTCAACACATGTGTCCTATAAGTAATACTTCATGTTTCCACATGAAAAAATCTCTACCAGTTAGGGTTCATCTTCAAGAAAAACTCTACCTATTGGGGTTCATCTTCACCTTGATTCTGATGTGTTGAATTTTGTCACAAAGGATCTTAATCTGCATGCTCAAAACCTTAGTCCTCTCCTTCTTCTCCATCCTTAGATGATATTTCCTAAAGGGAAAAGGTTATTAGGCTTAGGTTTGATTAGAAGCCTTTTGAACCCTCTATCAAAAGGTTGCTATACTACATACACAATACTACTAGGAAGGTATTATAACAATGTAGTTTTCCCCTACATGAAGATGTGTATGAAGTAATCAATGCTAATATATTAAATGTATGTAGTGATATCACATGTAACTTATCAATTATATCTTGGGGTAGCCTTGGGTCACTTTAAAACCTACTGGGGGATTCATATATTTAGAATATGCATAGATTTGTAATATAGGGTAGATAAATAGGACCTTGGAGCTCTTTTTATGCTTGTAGGTTTGTATTAGTAATCCTTTTTATAATCATAACATGATAATGGATGATAGGGAAACCATATATATATCAACACCTACTGAAATGTTTTCATCTCTAAAAGGTTTAGGTTGACTCATCAATAATGGTCATTTTTTTATTACATCATTTTGGGCACTAGAAATAATATGGTGGGTCTAAAAATCTACATTAGTATGGATGTCCAGACTAGATGCATGTGTCTATGGGAATTAAAAATAGGTACCGGTTGAAAACTTTCATAGATGGACTATAATCAAGTTTATATCATTTTGACATGTTTAGAAGGCATAAATGATCATGACATCCTGTAAATTGACTAAGATATAACATAATTAGGCATAAGTTGTCACTAATGTCAATCTGAGAGATGAAAGATGAGCTTTGAATTTTTTTTTTAAATTCATAGTATTGAGATGATAATATATTTATATTTACTTAATATTATTTCTCTCAATTATTTTTGCCTTTCTTAATTTTTTTGAAAAGAAAGAAACTAATAATAAGGTGTATAGAAAAACCTGTTGAATATGTGCGTGTTGAATCTATATGATTGTGAAGAGATCATATTTGCATTGGGAGGATGAAATACAATTAAGAAAACACTAAAATAAACTTATTTGTTAGACAAGTAGATGGGTGGATTACCTAGCATGAGCTAGATCCTAAAAGCAAAAGCTTTCTACGAGGCTTTCAATTCATCTGATTTAAACACTTAAGTTTGATGAATAAAAATGATATAATTTATATAAAAATTAAAATAATAACATAAAATTAATTAATATAATTAAATTCTTTGTTAAGATGACAAAAATGAAGCAACTAGTTAGGATAATACTAATGCTGAAAATTGATCTAGTTAAAATGGTGGTTTCCAGTTTGGTAAAATGGCAAGGGTCAAAAGGAATAATTAGTTGGGTTTGGTAAATGTTTAAGTATGCACATAGACAAATATATAGATGGGTATATTTATAAAATATGACAAATGAATAATATGGTAAATGGGGTGAAGGTGGAAAGGGAAAAAAAAAAGGTAAATGAGATGAAGTTAACTAAGAGGGTAAGGAGATAAAGGGATAAAGAGAAAAGAGAAAAGAAGAGGTTAAGGGATGAGATTTATAGGTCAATAAAAAAGAGGCCAAAGAGAAGAAAGGAATTTAAATCAAATAACTAAAATAGACAAAAGGAAATATTACCTTCTAATCTTGAAGAAGAGTATTGATGTTGATGATGGTTGATGAGGATGGAATCCGACGACAATTCCAATAGAGCTTCGTTGCTTTGAATTCTTTCCCTTACAAGATCATGATGACCTCTAAAATTATTATGACCTATAATATGATAACCACCTTAAAAAACTTGCAATAAAATATTGATAACCAAAGACTAACTTTTTACTTAAATTTGGGTGAAGGAGAGGGGGGCTATTTATAGCATTTTTGTGAAGAATCATGCCAAAAGAGAGAATAGTGGAAGTTTGGTGACATTTTTAATTGGGTGTATGATTTATTCAAGGTGAGGTGGGTGAGGATTCCCATGTGGGTTGGTGAGTCTCCTACTTTCCACATGAATCCAAGTTTGAATGGAAATCATGCACATGGGCTTTAATGAGACTGAAGACTTTTTACCATATTTTCTTATTTTCACACAAGAATTTAAAGAGGTAGCACACCAAATTTGGTGCCATTTTCCATGTGGTTCATGGATGAGTCAAGGTGAGGTTGGTTTGGATTCCCATGTGGGTTGAAAAGTCTCCTATTTGGGTTGGTGAGCCTCCATTTGGGTTAAAAAGTCTAAAAATGAGTGCCCCTTTGTCCTTAAGGAGGTATATATCTCATTTTAAGGTCTAATTTCATGCGTGAAGGTAAAATATATGTTAAATTATGGCCTCTTAAGGATAAATACGCCATATTTCAAGGGGCCCCTTGTGATGCTTAAATGAGGTCATTAAGCACTTTGAGAAAGGGTCCCAAGTGGGGTATAATGTCCCACATTAAACCATGTCACTTGCCATGACACTTTTCCATGTCACATGACATGTCACTTTTCATGTAACTTTCCATTTAATTTACCATGTCACATGCCATGTCATAATGAATAGTGATAGTGGGTCTCACAGTGAATAGTGATGGTTGATGAGGATGAAATCTGGTAGCAATTCTAATAGAGCTTTGTTGCTTTGAATTCTTTCTCTTCCAAGATGATGATGACCTATAAAATTATGATGACCTCCAAGATGATAACCTTATTCATAAATATACAACAAAATATTGATAACCAAAGACTAACTTTCCACTTAAACTTGGGTGAAGGAGAGGGGGGTATTTATAGCATTTTTGTGAAGAATCATGCCAAAAGAGAGAATATTGGAAGTGTGGTGCCAATTTACATGTGATGCATGACTTAGTCAAGGTGATGTGGGTGAATATTACCATGTGGGTTGGTGAGTCTCCTATTTTTTAGATGAATCAAAGTTTGAATGGAAATCATGCACATGGGTTTGAATGAGACCAAATATTTTTTACCATCTTTCTTATTTTCACACAAGCACTTAAAGAGGTGGCACACCAAATGTGGTGCCATTTTACATGTGGTGCATGGATGAGTCAAGGTGAGGTTCGTGGGGATTTCCATGTGGGTTGAAAAGTCTCCTATTTAGGTTGGAGAGCCTCCATTTGGGTTAAAAAGTCCAAAAATGAGTGCCCCTTTGTCTTTGAGAATGTAGGTATCTTATTTTAAGGTCCACTTTCATGTGTGAAGGAAAAATATATGTTAAATGATGGAATATTAATGATACATTCTCCATATTTCAAGGGGGGCCTTGTGATGCTTAAATGAGGTCATTAAGAACTTTGATAAAGGGTCTCAAATGGGGTATGATGTCCCACATCAAGCCATGTCACTTGCCATGTCACATGCCATGTTACTTGCCATATCACTTTTTCATGTCACATGCCATATAACTTTCCATGTCACTCGTCATGTCATTTGTCATGTCATCATGAATAGTGATAGTGGGTCCCATAGTGAATAGTGATGGTGAATAGTAATTTTGAATAGTACTTTAAAATAATGATTTTGAATAATATTGTGTGACTAGAAGAATAGTTATTTGGTTAGGTTAAGAGGGGTTTGTTAAGGCTTAAAAAGATTTAAGGGGTCTTTATGAGGTCTCGAAGTATTTAGTCATCAAAAACTATAAATGTGTAGTTTTTTAGTGTCTACATTTTGCCCTTTTTTATTATGCAACTTTGAATTAATAAGTTGTAAAATAAAAACAAATCACTTGGTTGAAGGTCAAGGTTCCTTGAGTATGGGAGGAGATGTTCTCCCTCAAAGTAAGAGTCAATGAGGAAAGGCAAAATTAGGTATAGGTTTGATAAGCAGTTGATCGGGAGGTACTAGGTGTTGCCACAAGGTAATGGGGCATGTGAAATGCAAATGGGTATACAGAATGTAGTGAAGTGTAATAGTCAATATTACATAAAGATTAAAGTTTCCAATGTTGACAATAATAAGGTTGATTTATAAGATAAATGATAAGGTAATCAATCCCCAACATTGGTCATAGCTAATCGAGTTAGTCTTATCAATTCACCTAGATAGGGTTGGTGTTTACTTAGGTTTCTTGGGTAGGAAGTGCTTTTAAGAAAAACACAAATGGTCTAGTTTTGCATGAGGTGGTAAAAATTTAAATGTTCAACATGGAAAAATTGGTCTATCCTATCAAAAGGACCAAGGTAAGGGCATCACAAATAATGCAAATAAGTTGGTTGAAAAAAGTGGCCCAACGTCAAGGTAGATGTGGGTGAATGGGTTGGGAGGTTGGTTGGGTAGGGAGTGGCTTAGCTGACTCCTAATACACTAGGCAAGAGGGTGTTACCTACATAGTCCCATGGATAGTGAATGGATGTCAGGCCCAATGTAGTTCTTGTGAGGTGGGGGTTATTTGGTTAACTTGGTTTCCCTAATTTGATATCATGCAGTTAGGTTTGGGTGAAGGACATAAGAGAAAGGGAAGCACCAAAGGGTGGAAAAGATGGTTATCAAATATCATTTAGATAGGTGTGATATAAATGGTAAATGAGGTGAGCTAGGATGCAATTAGATGATTGCATCAACTATGTAAAATGAATCTATAGCCATGGATAAGCAGGTTGAAGCATGAATTTTTTGCCACCATAATCAAAAAAAGGAAAAGGAGAAATATTTTATACTAGGCTTTAGAAAATATGTAACTACTCGAATTTCCACCATGATCTAATGAGTTTTTTCATCACCATTTAAATAAGTTGACATTGTGCACATTACACAATAATATAATTAATAGGCTATAAAAGGTTATTATTCAATGGTTCAGGGAAGCAAAGTAGATAAATGAGAAGTGGTGAAGAGAGAAGGTAGGCAATAATAAACTTGTTAGAAGAGATTGACAAGCTAAAGGGGGTGATTAGAAGAGATTGACAAGTTGAAAAATGGTGAAGTGGTGAAGATATAGGGGATGCAATGAAAGGGAGTGAGATGAAACTAAGGGATGAAGATCAGGGATGATAAGAACAATAAGGAAGAATTGAAGTAGGGATACAAAGCATGGATACTCACATAGATGCAAAAGATAAGTGAGTACTTAGAGGGAAAGAGGAAAAGGGGAATGCAAAAGGGAAAAAGACAAAAAGAGATAAGAAGAAAAGGGCAATTATTGAAGGTTTCTCAAAGGATGAAGGCCTAGTTAAAAGCTAGTTGTGGAGGAAAAAAGGAAGATAAAAAAGATGAAAAGATGGAAAAAAAATCAAACAAGAAAAATTGAAAATGGGTACGGTGGGAAGAATGGTGAAATGGTAGAAAGTGTTGGTACACGCAAAGAAAAAGTGTAGCAACAAAAGAAATAGAGAGCTTTCAAGATGCATAGGATGATGTGGAATGGGTGTGGAAAATAGAGTGATAAAAAGGGTATGAGAAATAGCTAAGGGTGAGGGGAGATGATGAGGATGGAGAAATAAGTTGAAGGAAATAAAGGGAAGGTTGGTAATAGGGTGAAAGAGATTCAAAAACTGTAAAAGGTGGGTGGGGAAGTGAGCTGTGAAGCATGCACAAGGAAAGATGATAGGGAGGCCAATGCAGCATAGTAGGAGGTGGATTTATGGGAGATAATGAGGGCCAATGGGGAAGGCTATCAACTCTTGTGTTAAAAGATATTGACAAGTTATAAAAGTGGTTAAAAGAGATTGATAAGCTGAAGGGAGGGAGGTGGTGAGGGGGTAGATAGATGAGTGGAGGAAGAGATTTTAGGTGAGAAGGGAAAATAAAATTAAAGGATGTGGTTGATCTAACCTCAATAATTGAGTGATGCCTACATAGTTAGAAAAGACCTCAAGCTGATGTAGTTCTCCCAAAAATAGAGAAAAAAATAGGAAGAAGTATTAGATGGTGTTAAAACATAAGGATGCTTAAGAAAGAATTCAAATATTCCTTGATGTAGGACACCCTAAGCAAGAGGGAAGTGTTAGTAGTGGAAATGAGTGAGAAGAAAAAGGGATGGTAATTAGTTGTTAGTGGTTGAGTTGCTCCTAGAAGTGGAGCAATGCCTACATAGTCCGTGGACATCAGGATAATATAGTTCAATAGGGTTTGGGTGAGTGGTGTTCAAATTGGATGCCCAAATTTGATGGACCACATGGGTTGGTTCAGGTGGAGGGAGAAGGTTTTGGTAAAATAATAATTTTGGGTTGTGGTAAAGGTATTGGTGAAAGTGAATGGGGTAGGTTGGTAAATATTTACGACAATGGTCCCACATGTAGCAGGATCAGAGATACGAGTGGGAAAGGTATGATAAATTATAAGGGAACACAATGCTAAGTACTATAAATGATTTGCAATGGAGCTAATCCAAAGAAGAGGTGATTTTGTGAGGAGGCTACATCTTCTAAAATTATGTGAGGGTAGGAGTTTGGAGATAATGTCTACCACTACAAGATAAGTTTTAGGAGGTGGGGGTGTATCCAGATCTTTAGAGTCACTTTGGCTAAGGTTCATCATCGCTATGAGTTGAGTTTAAAGGGTAGTAGCAAAGTGACGACCTATAAAGAATTTATTTGATAGCTAAGTAGCCTCTATGAGTAAAAACTTTGGTAGAATTGTGAGCAACAGAGGATGGACCTTGCCTAACCTAAGAGCTGCATGCATAGGCTAGATGAAAGGTGGCCATGTCTACATCCTCTATCCCAACTCCATAGAACCAATGACTTATTGGTTCTATTAGGTCAAGCTTAACCAATAAGAAGCTATGTGGTTAGGATAAGGTGATCATTCCCCTACTAGGGATGACCTTTTAGCTAACACAAAAGAAAAGACTACCATATTCAAGTTGACATGGCCAATGGTTAGGGTTTGACATTCAGGGCATGTGCTAATGGGATGGTAGGAATAGGAGGG
This sequence comes from Torreya grandis, assembly GCA_037957365.1. Classification (NCBI taxonomy): domain Eukaryota; kingdom Viridiplantae; phylum Streptophyta; class Pinopsida; order Cupressales; family Taxaceae; genus Torreya; species Torreya grandis. The sequence goes on from JARHVA010003607.1 coordinate 757,917, forward strand.
TAAAAGGGTCAATAAGGTGAATGTATTGGTGTGAATTTATGATGGCCTACCTTTGATGGAAGTGTTTTTATAGTGGCAAAGATTTGGGAGTTACCACCACTAGCAATTGTGGCAGTTTTAAAGGTGTGATCATTATAATGGCCCATGGTTGGATGCCAATTTACATCAACTAAGGTAATGGTGAGAATGATGCTAATGAGCACTAGGCCAACAAGGATTAAAAATAATCAAATACATCAGATTTGGATTGGATGACAAGGGTGGCAAAGGGAAATTAGGATGGCACATGATAACTTTATCAAAATGGCTAGGTAGATCGAGGGGTATGTGTCTACACAAAAAGACAAGTAGACATGACCATTGCAAGTGGGAAGAATTTTTAAGGGAATAAGTATCATCATATGACCTTATCTATTGGTGGAATGGAGAATCATGTTGGCAAGGAAGAATGGTTAGGTATTCTATTTAAAGAGTTGTGATAAGGATGAATGTCTATCATTGAGTCATTTGTTTTTGTAGGTTATAGAGAGTGCATAGAAATACATAAGGTTGAAGGTGGTGAATAATGGGAACAATGGTGGAGATAACCAAAAACCTCCATGACCTAAAATAATCAATATGGTGAATGTGTGGATCTACCAAATATTGTAACATGTAATGGTGATAATGGAAGTATTATTGGATCAATGAGAAGAAAGGCACCCATTGCATGAGCTTGAGTTTGAACTCTTACCTCCTTATCAATGACAAAGGTGAGACTTTCATTGCATGAGATGTAGGGCTGGAGAACATGATGTTTAGCCTATCCATGGAGGGAACCCTTTCTATCCAAGGGGATGCATACTGAGGCAACAACAAGCAGTACCTATACAAGTTAAACAACTAGAGCAAGGTGATGTAATGGGTGTGATGATTGAATAGGGTGAAAGACCCAGAGTAGAGTATGATTCTCACCCTATGGGTATGAATGTGGGAGAGGAGAAAAAGTACATCCTTTAGTGATTTCTAAGATAGGGAATGATACAAATGTTAGTTCAAGGAGTAATCAAGTAGAAGGATAGCTGAACACAAATCCAAAGTCACCAGATAATTGGTATAATGCTTAGGTAGGAAATATTATATGTAGGGGATTTAGTTGAAGCATAGATATTCTAATAACTTTGTATGTGTCATATGACTCCTTGCACCCTAAATAAAATATTGCATAGTTGGATGTAAACATGTAACAAATGTGTTGGATGATGTTGGTTGAATGTTATGGTTATGGTTATGATTGGTATGGTTATGGTTGTTATAATATCAGTTAATGTAAAAGGAATGACTATTGTGGTTGCAATGTTAGATGGTATAAGTCACAGTGAAACATCAACTAGGCACATTAAGATAAGACTATGGGCTGATGTTTTATTTTTGAAAGACTAAAAATAGACCTGAAGTGAGATCAACTTAATAAATATAAGCCCTCCAAACACTTGTGCATGAGTGGTCATTAGTTGACAAAGAAGGTTTCTTGATCACAAAGTGTCAAGTAAGCTCTAAATCCCTTGATGTATAAATAGTCCAAAGGGAAGATGTGTGATACGTGGTGTGAAGGGAAATGGGTGATATGTATGATAATCTCATGTGAATTAGTTTTCCCCATCTATAAGAGGCCTAATAATGGTAATAAATAATTCTATGTTGTATGCTAGATGTAGATTGATCAGTGTGGGAAGTCTACATGGGAAAGCTGATTGTAGCTTCCAACTTATTATGTTGCTTGAGAGTTAATTACGGCTTTAAAATTTAATGTGATAGTGGGTCTTTTATTTTATTAGTATATATGGAAAGCTGATCGATGTAAGAAGATTCCATGGAATTGCTCTATTTTTGACAAATTTAATTTAACCATCCTTCAAGGGGTCTAAGATCATTGGCTTTGCTTTAATGTTCTTGATAACTGTCTTTTAAGGGAGTAATCTACCTTAAATGTGGCAATTTTTATTTTGTTTTTGGGTAGTTATCCTTTAAGGGAGCAGTCTGCAATGCTTAAGATATTGACCCAATTAATTGTTATAAGATGAAATGTATTTAGACATGGACCAATCTAATTAGGTTTAGAGGTTTACCTTTATGAGGGAAAAACTTTACACAAGAAGGTCAATGATATGTGAAAGTGTGTGGTTTTGAGAGACAATGACCATGGGATTCCATCTTGTTAGAGATGAAAAGTATCCATGAGAACCATGCTATGGGTAAAGCCATGTTACCCATATTTAGGATTAGGCCATGAATATGACGCTTAATCACATGGTTCTATGTTTTAATCAATTATCCTCAAAAAGAGAGGAGGAAGGTGGGTGAAAGTTAAAATCTCATAATCAAGGGATGAGCTTAGGTTAGACAAATAGGTGAGTTTGATCCTTATTTAACAGAAAAATAGATGTAGATTGAAGTGTTGAGAGGCTCAAGTTTTGGTTTGTCTTTGAGAGAGATAAACGATAAGATCATGATCTATACTTATGGGTGATGGTGTAGGGTCCAAGCTAATTGAAATCAAACTTGCCTCATTTACTCTTCTCCATGTTGGTCACATGTTAGTTTTCTTTTAGGATGAGATCTCTGATATTGAATTCCTATTATTTGAGGTGTTTGCTATAAGTGTACATGATATGCTCTTGATAGATACGAGGGAGGGTGAGGGATACTAAATGACGCTCATCAAGTAGCTCAAGTTGAGCTAAATGATGTTGATGAAAATATTCCTTAGAAATGATTTCCTTCAAAGATATTCAAAGAGAAGGGATTTGGATGTCAAGAGGCAATATTGACTCTACTCTAAAGACTAGAGAGAAAGGGGTAGAATGCATAGAGGTTAAAATGCTAGTGTGATAGGACCATAAGACGAATAGGATGTGCAAGTTCCAATCCTGACCAAAATCACTAACAAATTTAATTAATATTTTGGTGAGGGTTTTATTAGAAGCTTTTGCTTGTCCATTTTATTATGGCCGGTAAGGCGAGGAAAAGCTTAAATTGATGCCAAATGTACCACATAAACCTTGAACTTTCTTATTTTTGAAGGATTTGCCATTATTAGTGATGAACTTATGAGGAACATTAAAGTGGCAGATGATATGGTGGTTGATAAAGTCGACAATCTTTTTCACTTTGGTAGAGATTAGAGGAATAAATTCCACCCACTTGGTGAAGTATTTGGTGGCTCTGATGATGGAGCTATGTCACTACAAAGAATGGGGATTAATTTCTCTAATGATATAGAGCCTCCATTGAGAGAAATACCAAAAGTCTTTAGATATTTATAGGCTATTGGCTGGTGCATGCTGTAAATTAGAATGTTATTGACATTTAACACACTTTTTTACATAATCACAATAGTCTTGGTTGAGGGTGGGCCAATAGTAGTCAAGGTGAAGGATACATTTAGTGACCAATAGGCCACTAAAGTGTCCCCCGTAGATCCCATCATGTGTTTCCTTGATGACATGGTAAGCTTTATGGCTACATAGGCAATGAAGAAGGAGACAGTCAAAACCATGTTTTTAAAGGATTCCCCCTAGTATGGTGTAATAAGAGGCACTCTAAATAAAATATCTTCAGGCATTCCTATAGAGGTTAGGAGAAAAAATGCCTGGGTTGAGGTAGTTACCAAATGTTAGATGGATATTCCTCTACATTACAAATGGTATGGAGGTTAGATTGGCCATAAGAGGGTGTGGTAAAATGATGAATGGTGACAAATATTTTGGAATTGGAAGGCTGAGAAGGGATATGAGAAGTAAGGTAGGCCATTATATCTACAAACTTATTGGTAGATCAAGGAATGTATTGGAATAGATAATGTTCATATGATTTTAAGAGTTTGTCAATTAAAGTTTAGATTTTAACAAGATATCATTCTTACATTGATAGGACCATTGACCTAGTTGACCATAAGATGGGAATCATTAAATACATGGACTGTCTTAATTCTCAAGCTTTGAGTAGTTCAGAGACCTAACACTAGGGCTTCATACTCAGCCATATTATTAGTGCATTCAAAGTCAAGTTTGAAGGAGAGAGGAAGGGGTTCACCATCAAGAGGAATGAGAATAACTCTAGCACCCCCTCCTTGTTGGCATTTCGAGCCATCGAAGAACATGTTCATTTGGTAGGTTATGTCATCTTCTTGTAAAAGAGTCATGATAGACTCATCTAGAAAGGCAAGAGGAGGTGGTTGGTTATTTACTAAAAGATATTTGGCCAATTGATAAACAATAACATGACCTTTAATCAACTTTGTTAGAGGAATTCAAGGTCAAATTTAGATAGGAGCATGAGCCACTTATCCATACACTAATTTTGGTATGGTTTAAAGTACATGTATTTGAGCAGATCAATATTAGTGATAACATAGGTTTTATGGTTAAGAAGGTAGTGGTAGAGTTTGATGGCCACGAAGGTCAATGCTAAGTAGAGTTTCTTGATGTGTATATATTGAGTCTCATATTCTACAAGTGTGTAGATAGTGTAGTATACATCTTGCTCTTTATGTTGTTCATCTTGGTGAGCCAACATTGTCCCTAGGGAATGGTTGGTAGTAGAGATATATAGGTAAAAAGGGTGATCATCCTTAGGAGGGGTGAGGATAGGTGGTAAAAAAAGGTACTATTTGAGAAAATTAGAGGCCTTTTGGCAATCACTATTCCATTTAAAAGAGATATCCTTATTCAAAAGGTGATGGAAAGGTTGGCACTAGTCTAAAAGTTGGGAAATGAAATGACAAATGGATTGAAGTTTTTCTTGAAGGCGACGAAGATGCTTAAAAATCGGTTGGAGGAGGCATGTCCAAAATTACTCTAACTTTAGTAGGGTCTACTTTAATTCCACGAAGAGAGATGATAAAGCCAAGAAGCTTTCCTGAAAGGACCCAAAAAATGCATTTCTTTATATTTAGGTGAATATAAAAATGGATGAGGATTCAAATATAATCGTAAGAATAGTCAAGTGATATTTTCAGAGTTTGGATTTTTTTAGAAGGTCATCCACATAGTATTTTATAATTTTATGGATAATATCATAGAAAATATAAGTCATGGCATGTTGGTAGGTTGCACCAGCATTATTTAACTTGAAAGACATAACTTTATAGCAAAAAGTTCCCCAAGGAGTGGTAAAGGTAGTTTTATTTTGATCTTCAAGAGCAATCAAGATATAATTATAACCTAAAAACCCATCCATGAGAGATAACATCTCATGGTTGGCTATAATATCAACAAGCTAGTCAATGCTGAATAGAGAGAAGTCATCCTTGGGGCAGGTGAGGTTAAGGTCATGAAAGTCCACACAAATATGTAGACCCCTAGTGACTTTGGTGATAGGTACAATGTTTGAGACCCATTGGGGGTAGTCAATGGGTTGAATGAAGTTTATAGATAGGAGACGCTAAAGATATTCTCTAATGAGAAGGGGTATGAGAAGATGCATGCATTGAAGTTTTTGTTTAATAGGCTTAGCATCATGGTGAGTGACTAGGTTATGGGTATTAGTAGTGAGGTCAATCTTATGCATATCATTTTAAGACCAAGCGAATATTATGCTACAATATTGGAGGAAAGAGGAGAAATATTGAAGTTTATAAATATTCAATTATTGGCCCAATTTGAAAATGTGGGGGTTATTCAAAATGCCCAAGTTGATTTCAATGGTAGATTAATTAAACATAGTCAAGGCCTCATGAAGAAGGGCTTTGTGGATAAAAGAATCCCCTACATCGAGGTAGGTAAGAATGGAATCATCATATTGATGTTGGATGGTGGGAGAATCATTTTCTACCATTTCAAGATGTACAAGTGGAAGGACTTTGGTTTGGCCACTCTTTTGGTAGATGAGAGGGCCTAAACTTACAGTATTGATAAAAAAAAGTTAGGAGGGATAATATCAGGGTCTTCAGGTGGAGAAAGTGATTGGGTTGGTAAGGATGGGATATCTTCCTTTGTGGTGGAATCGGTTTTGGTGAATTGGTGGATTCTTAAGGTGGTTCATACCCAAGGCCAAATGACTCATGAAGTTGCAAAGTTTTGAGATGGAGTAAATCATAAGGCCCTTGTTTATAGCAACTGAGGCCAAATCCTTTTCAAGCACATCTATGAAGATACGACTTAGCAAACTTTGATTTGATAAGATAAGAAAATATAGAGGTGAATGGTTAAATGGATGATATAGTGCTAGGGGCTATAAGTGGCTGATTAAGTTCTACATAAATTAAATTCATTTGATGGTTAGGGAGACCAATGGGGATGATGGTTCTAATGTTAGAGTCATAAGAAGGGTCATGTCTAAGATTCTCATATTCTTGAGGGGTAAGGAAGGCATCTAAGGCTAAGAGTATATATTCCCCAAAAGAAAGACATTGGAATGTGGTTGTCACAGGGTCTTCTATAAGAATCTGGGAAGAGGGGATAGATGAGCTAGTGGAAGCTTCATCAACATTAGGTGTGGAAATGATATAGGTTTTGGTTGGTGAGGTTATGTTGTTGACAAATGGTTGTACGATGGATAAAGGAGGAAGAAAGATGTCATTGGGCTGATATGTCATAATATAAGATTTAAAATGACTAGGGTCATCTTGGATAGTCACAACTTTCCATTTGTGCCCAAAATTGACACATCAATGTAGGATGGAAAGGACACAACTCATGGTATGAATCCAAGGGTGTCTGAGTAAAATATTGTATTAAAACTCTCCTTCTATAACATAAAATAGTTTGGGAATAATATGAGGCCCTACATGGATGTGGAATAAAATTGTGCCCAAGGTGGTAGCCATAGTATCATTGAAAGAATGAAGGACCACTGGGCTTTTAGACATGATGTTTTTATATAACTACAACTAGTCATAAGCATGGGAGGAGATAATATTGATGCTAGCTCCCCCATCGATCATCACCATTTTGATATGGGTTTGATTGATTTATGATGTAAATAAAAGGGGAGGATAAGGGGCCCTCTAAATGAATAGAAGGTATTTCTAACTTCTTGAAGGTGATAAGGTTAGAAGTCTAAAGGGTACCAAAAAATTGGCTAGAGGTTGAGGATCATTAGGTTGGACCTTGATGGGTTGTATAACCTCTATGAGTACTTGATGGTGATGGGGAGAGGTGGAGACTAATTCATATAAGCTCGTCTTTGTTGGAGTTTGGTGAAGTTGTTTGAGGATAGCTTTTTAGATGGATATTGCATATGGGTTAGGGTATGGAGGGTTAGATGGGGAAGCACCTAAGATAGACACCTTGGATTTTTTTGAAGATGGAGAAGGTTGGGTATTATTTACTTGGGAGTTTGGAGAAGGGTAAGTCTAAAGAATGGATGCCTTAGTATTCCCTTTATCCTTTTGTTGGGCCTATGATCGGATAATCGTGTGAATAGTGTGGATAAGGGGGTTCTTTAGATTGGATGGTTTCTTCGGTTCATCCTCTTCACTTTTGGGTGAGATCAAAGATTTAATGGGTTGAGTCGGTGGTTGGATTGGCAATGGGGATGAAGGAGGTTTATCTAATAACAAATCATCATCTTCATACAAGTTGTGAATAATCACTTGGAGAGCTTTATAGTTCTTGGTGTCATGTCCTAGTACCTTATGATATGCACTTATCAAGTTATCATTAAACCAAGAGGGTTTGGTATCTGAAGGGTCAAAAGGTTTGATAGGTGGTAAGCTTAAGGAAGAAGTTTGCAATAACTTTTGGAGAATGGTTAAGTAAGATTTGGCTAAAGGTGGTAGATGTTTATTGGTTTTTGCTTTGGGTGTTGAAGTGGGAGGTTGTGTGGATGTAGGTTTGGTGGTAGGTGTCTTGGATAAAGTGGTATGCTTGGTTGACAATTTTAGTTTAGGCACGATGGTTGATGGGCTGGTAATAGAGGAGGGGAAAGTAGGTAACTTAGGAATTATTGGTGTAGTGGGGAAAGGTGATTTAGAAAGCAAGTATGAAGGTGTAACCAATAAAGGTGGTGGGGTTTTGGTAAAATGATGAACTTTAAGGTAGTGAGATGGGGACCTATAATGGAGGGCAAGGTTGAGGGAGGTAAAATTTGGGGTTTTGGGACCTTTGGTGAATTTACCTCTTTAGTTGTTTTAGTTGTTGGTTTTGGAGGGGATTAGGTCACTATAATTATTTTGGTGGGTTTTAGTTTTTGAGGATCAATAAATTTAAAAGGGGTTTTTGTTGATTGGGTGGAGGTTTTAATTGGTTTAAAAGGGATAGGTTGGTCTACTAAAGAAGGGGTTAGAAGTTCCAGTCTGGTTCCCTTACCTATATCTTGACCTTTGATAGAAGGTTTTGCAATTAGAGGTTGTGTGAATGGAGTCATCTTCTCTTGTGAGATAGCTTCCAAAGAGAGGGTTGATGGTTCTATGATAGGGGAGGTAGGTGTGGTATCCTCCAATGGGGGTGTATATATGGTTACTTCCTATGTTTGGGTGTCTAAATGAATAGAAGGTAGTTCTTTTTCTTTCATTATGAGAATGGGGAAAGAAGCATTTGAGGTAACATTTCCTTTGTTAATGGGTTCACTAGTAACCACATTAATAGTATGTGCCTCATGAGATGATTTAGGTTTATTTTCATGATGAGGGGTATAAGGAGCATGATTAGGGAAAGGCTTACAAAATATGTTGAGGAATTGGTTTGGTGGCGTATTAGGATTATCCAATGTGTGCTCCCCCTTATCAATGAGGGATTGGACAAGGTATTTAATGGTATTACACTTGTTGATGTCATGTACCATGACTTGATGAAAAGTGTAATGGTCATTCTCATTATACTAACCAAGCATGGGGAGAGAAGCATCAAAATGTTGAGGTGGTTTAATTGGTAGAAGTTGGATGATATTGGCTTTTAGTAACTTTTCCAAAATAAAGGGATAAGGCTCTCTAAGTTGACTTAATGGCTTATGGTTATTCCAAGTTTGGTTCCTTTGGTTTTGATTTGGATATTTGAAGGGGTCAAAGGTTTGGTCCCTTAGGTTATATTGGTTGGTAGATGGTGAAGGTGTGGCTTTAAGGACAATAGCATTGGTGGTGGCTTTGATCTTGGAATTGGTATTGGTAGGGTTGTTTAATTTAGAATAAGAGGGCTCATTATGTTTGTAAGTTGGGTTTTTATTCTTCAACTTTAATCTTCCCTCATCAATGGCTCTTTTCTCTAGTTTGCGAGTCATGGTAAAAGCTTCATCAAATGTCTAGAAGCTTTGGACACACAATGTGTTTTGCACGTGCCTGGGTAAAGAGATATATAATCTCAGGTTGAGGTAGTGAAAAGGACATTTGGTTGATTAGACTCCTCTAACGAGCCAAAAAATTGGCAATAGATTCATCTTCGAATTGCTGAATGGTGTAGAGGTTGGTAATAGAAACTTTCTTGGATATATTGATCAAAAAGTGATCCAAAAATGTTTAGGCTAGTTGGGAAAAGGAGATGGAGTGTTTTAGGATGGCACTATACCAATCTAATTCTGGTCCAAATAAGGACATAAGAAAGGTATGGTGGAGAATAGCATCATCATGGACAATTAAGTAACATGTGTGCCTAAATGATCTTGAAATTTAAAGATTTCTTGTAGTTCCCATTATGGAGGATATGGTCAGAGAGGGACAAATGGATGGATGGGTTCATTGAAAATTTAGTCATAAGAGATAAGGTTATATGATCCCAAGATGGATGAATCAAGGGTAGTCATTTTCTCCATTAGCATCTTGACCAAGTCCATTTGGGTTTGTTTAGTTGGATAGGTATATAACATGTTTTGTTGGGGCTGAGTGACATGGGAATAAATAGTGGATGGTTGGGATGATATCACGTATGTGTGTGAGGTCACATAAGATTAGGTGAAAGGTGAAGGTATGTATACTTGTGTGTTAAGAATACATTGATAAGATGTCATGGGTATGTGTTGGAGGGTTGAGGTTGGGGGCTTTATGTGTGGCATTGAAGTGATTAGTGGGTTAGTTGGTTGAAGGTGGGTAGTGACCAAAGTGATTATAGGGGGAAGTGTTTGTGGTATGGAGAGTACTAAATTTTGAAAGGGGACTAAGGTTGGTATATTGGTTAAGCTGAAGGGAGTGGTAGAAATGGGTGTGGAAGACATCAAGTTGGCAAAAGAGGTAGAAGTGACAAGGGGTAAATTTGAAACAATGTTAGAGGTATTGGTTGGGGTAATAGGTGTTTGGGTGGTGGTGGTAGATGGACCAATGGTAGAAGATGAAGCTTGGCTAACAGAAGGGTGGGATGATGCAATACCAACCATGAGGTGGTGTGGCATACCATAGGGAAGATCTTTGGGAGGAATCAAAGCCATCGAAGTAAGATCAGCTAAGGTATTAAGATAGTGTTATAAAGCAACCAGATTTTTGTCTAGAAAGGTGGAAAAATATGAATCACATTCAAGGATTGTTTTAGGCACTGTAGGTGGGGGAAAATGGTGTGGTGAAGCATGAGATGATCTATCAATATCTTACGTATAATTCATGGATGACGATGAAGAAGAATATAGTGGTGGATTGTTTTGGTTTTTCACTTGTTGTCTAGTTAAGATTACATGAGAAATTTATAAATGGATAATGAACCTCTTTCCTCACACAATGAAAAAATAAATGAACTCAAAGAAAACAAAGCACACAATAAAAATGAAATTAATCATAATATTTATTTTAAATCACTTTTGGCTTATGCCTTAAATAATTTGAAAGGGGAAATTAGCTTGTAAGTCAGGTACTAGAAAAGTCATCTAAAGATGGTTTTAGGTTGAATTTTAGTGTTCAAATAATATTCACTAGATTGGGTATGTGGCTTGAAAATGGGGGCTTTCTCCCCTCACTTCACGATCCCATATCTAGTGTGGGCGCTTAGCCAATATATACCATTTGTCTAGAGTTCATACTCTACTAGAGAATGGAGTAGGTCCTCCCCTTGTTGATGAAATCTAAGCGAGATCATCATGTAGAGTAAGGTGATCCAAAGGGTGATGAAATTCTAATGGGCCTTGTCTAAAATAAGTTTTGATGTTTAATTTGTGTGTGTGGTTTAGTAGTGTAACATATGTCTGCTATGATTAATTCATAATGCATTTAACTAATCTAAGTGAGCTAATCATTACACATGAGATACCATGAATGCACTTAATTTTAACCCAAAATAAAATTTTGGTGTCTTTTCATGCAAATAAGGAATAGCTAAAATGAACTTAAATTGAATATGTAAAATGCAACCTATCCCTAGGATGAAAACTTTTTTTTCTTTTTCATGATTTAGAAATAATAGAAATGTAAGAGCATTGAAATTTCACTAAATGTAACTATATGCCTAAAAAATGATGAACCCATAAGGGGTCCCACTAGGCGTGCCAAAATGTTTCTCTCAATTTTTTTTTACTTTTCTTAATTTTTTTGAAAAGAAAGAAACTAGTATTATAGTGTGTAGAAAAACCTATTAAATATGCACACATTGAATCCAGATGATTGTGGAGAGCTCCTCTTTGGCTTGAGAGGATGATCTGAAAATAAGAAAACACTAAAATAAACTTGTTTTTTAGACAAGTAGATGGGTGGATTGCCTAGCATGAGTTAGATCCTAGAAGCAAAAGCTTTCTAAGAGGCTGTCAATCCACCTACTTTAAACACTTAAGTTTGACGAATAAAAATGATATAATTTTCAATAAAATAAAATTAATAACAATAAATAACAACAAATTAATTAAGGTAATTAAATTCTTTGCTAATATGATCAAAATGAAGCAACTAGTTGGGATAATACTAATATTGAAAATTGATCTAGTCAAAATGGTGGTTTTCGGTTTGGTAAAATGGAAAGGGTCAAAAGGTTATCTTATTTGGGTTTGGTAAATGTTTAAAATTACACATAGACAAAGAGATATGTGGGTGAATGGATAAAATATGACAAATGAATAATATGGTAAATGGGGTGAAGGTGGAAAGGGGAAAAGGAAGGTAAATGAGATAAAGTTAATAAAGAGGGTAAGGAGATAAAGGGATAAAGGGAAAAGAGAAAAAAAGAGGTTAAGGGATGAGATTTAGAGGTAAAAAAAAAAGAGGCCAAAGGGAATAAATCAATTGAAATCAAAAAACTAAAATAGACAAAAGGAAATATTACCTTCTAAGCTTGAAGAAGAGTGTTGATGTTGATGATGGTTGATGAGGATGGAATCTGGTAGCAATTCCAATAGAGATTTCTTGCTTTGAATTATTTCCCTTCCAAGATGATGATGACGTCTAAAATTATGATGACCTCCAAGATGATAAACTTATTCACAAATCTACAACAAAATATTGATAACCAAAGACTAACTTCCCACTTAACCTTGGGTGAAGGAGAGGGGGGGCATTTATAGCATTTTTTTGAAGAATCATGCCAAAAAAGAGAATATTAGAAGTGTGGTTCCACTTTCCATGTGGTGGATGACTTAGTCAAGGTGAGGTGGGTGAATATTCCCATGTGGGTTGGTGAGTCTCCTACTTTTTAGATGAATCCAAGTTTGAATAGAAATCATGCACATGGGTTTAACTGAGACCAAATATTTTTTACCATCTTTTCTTATTTTCAAAATAGCACTTAAAGAGGTGGCACACCAAATGTGGTTCCATTTTCCATGTGTTGCATGGATGAGTCAAGGTGAGGTTTGTGGGTATTTCCATGTGGGTTGTAAAGTCTCCCCTACATGAGGATGTACATGAAAAATAAGTGCCAATATGATATATGTATGCAATGATATCACATGTAACTTGGAAAAAGTAGCTCAAGGCAGCCTCAGGGCACTTTTTTACCTAATGGGGGATTGCAATTATTCAAGTATAATAAATATTTGTAATGTAGGCTAGATAAATATCTATTAGATCTCTTTAAATGTTTGTATGTGCTTTTGATAATGAATTATAAGTGAGATTTAATATTAGGGTGACCATGTATATAGAAATAATTACTCATGTATATATATCTTTTAGAGTAATAGGCTGACCCATATGCAATAGTCACTTTTTTTATTTTCATCATATTAAGGAACTGGATAGAACTGGGGGGTCCGAACACCTACATCAATGCAAATGTCTAGCCTTGATGCAGGTGTCTAGGGGGATAGAAAATAGGTACTAATATAAAAGTTGAAAGTATAGATAATGATCAAGTTTATAGTAATTTGACAAGTTCATAAGGCTCAGAACATCATAAGATCCTAGGATTTGACTAAAAGATATAATATTTAGGCACAAGTTGATACTGACATAGGTATGTGAGATAAAATATGAGCTTAAAGATATATTTTTCAAGTTACACTATTTAGATGCTAATATAATAAGATTTAGTTATTAAATTCTTCCCGGTAATGTAGGAAAAACTAAAATTACTAGTTAAAGGAGACTATTACCTCAATGTGTACACACACCTTAGATTTAGTTTAGGAAGCCCACACTTAGATGCAAATGTTTGGTTCCATGATAAACTAACCTATAATTAAAATCATGTTAAAACGTATATCAATGCATATGATTAAAATTTGAATAAATTTAAATGCTTGAATTAAAATAGGTTAAGATAAGAGTACACCTAAGGGGTGGTAAAATTTGAATGAGTGGTACCTTATGTTACACCAAACTAAGATTAGGATAAGTATTGAAAACATACAAGGTAAAGTATATAAGCACACACATGCACTCATGCACACACACACACACACACACACATGTAACTAAAACTAAAAAAGTTTTGTAATAGTTTTTGGAAGGCAAAGAATCATGGGATGTCACTAGGAAGTTGAGCAATTTAGTTAGTCTCAACCATGCAATCCCAAAGAGGTATAATGGAGGGGTTGAGGGATTTTTATATACCAACCATAAAAAATTTAGAAATATTGATGTATTTTTATATCCCAATCGTTCCAAAGGTGGATTAACTATTGTAGTAGATTAACCCAATATTGATGTCTATTAAGTATGTCTTGGTGGAGGATGATAGTGCCAAAAATGTGTTTGAAATAGAGTGTTTCCAAATACATGAACCAAATATATGTAACCAATGGTGACAATATACCAAGTATATATAACAAATGTTTCCAATATATATGGATAAAAAGTGTGATGGCCATGCCCATGTGGCATGCCCCCACTATGTATAATTTGTGGTGTGTAAGTGTGTGGAGTACATGCCCTCATTATGTAATTAGAGAATTTAAATAATATGAAGTTTTTGAATGCCATGATTTTTTATCATTACCCCATTGATATTCCCCCTTTTGATGTAAGGGGATGAAAAGTAGATGTCACCTTACCTCAAAAGGACAAAATGAACATATATGTAACCTAGTGAGCATTATGAACCATATGTAACTATATCATGTAACCAAAAAATATAAGCATTACAAGTTCATATAGTTGTGATCACAACATGTACTAAGAATAATGATGTAAATAATGGAAACATTGAAAGAGATAAGGGTACCAAGCTCAACACCCAATCAAGAAAAACACACAAGAGGCACTCAAATGTAATGCAATAAAAAGAGGGTTCCAAGGGGATATAATATAAGGGGCATGTTAAAATACCACAAAATCAAAGGAGACATGCCATAGGAAAATTGAAAAAGCATAAGAACATATAGGGACATATGAAGATGTCAAAATTCATAAAATAGGGGCACATGGTCCAAATACAATTGAGCATGTTCAAATGCTTGATTAAAGACATATAATGAAAGACAATAAAAATCAAGGAAAAAAGGACTCAAGGGAGCATACATGGAATTTGGATAAAATAAAAGGAAAAAAATCATAATAATGATAAAATAATCCCTATATAAGTGTGTTTTTAGAACAATAAATACAATTTCATAGCATGTGTGTATAACATGGATAAGAGCATTTGTTAGCAATAGGAAGAAAAACATGACTATGAAATTGATCATTAATCATTTGTAACATGAGTAGTAATGTGATTAGAAATTTATATACCCCCACTATAACCTATGACATGGAATTTGAATTTTACAAATCATCCAAGCAAGCATAGTGAAGGTGTGTAGGTATGCTTGTTGTCATACTCAAACATAATATGTGAAACATGTATATATGTAAGCTACATTATGCCATTTACTAATGATAATTAAAAGACATACATATATAAATAAACTATAACTATGATGAAAAGGATTTGAAAAAATAGGACTAGATGCCAACATTCAGATAAGATGCCTACATCGACATAAGAGTGCAACTAGGATGCAGGTGTCTAAAGGCCAGAAATAGGAGATAGTCTAGAAATTCTAAATTTTTTTGGAATATATGATTTTTTTAATTTTTTGTATTTCTAGAATATTGAATTTTTTATAAAGGTATCCACACTTATGATGGACCATGTGTGAAGATCTAGATCATGGTTAAATAAGTTGTAATAATGCATAACATGCTTCTCTTCATCACGTTCATGTGATAAGTTGTAATAATGCATAACATGCTACCCTCATGTGTGAAAGATAGACCTTGATTATATTGATCAATAGTTAAACCCATTTTTAACATCTAAAGGGTACCTAATATGAATGAATATTGAGTTCTATGTGGCATAACCCAAACTCTTATTGGATTGAATTTGGGTACACGTGCAATTTAGATAGTAACAGCTCCCAAAGAGTCTTTCCAGTCTCCTTTGGTTTGTAAATATTTCTTATTATAGCCAAGTATTTGAAAGTTTCTTAATCTATAAGTAGTCTTTCTTTGTATAGGATGCATTTGGTTATGTAAATGATAAACACCACCCATGAATAAATTAATTGTTAGATCTTGCTATCATGAATGTTTTTTTTGTTGGAGTAGTTTGTATACTTTGATTTGTTATTTATATTCTATAAATATGTGTAACCTTGTACATTTTATCAAATGTAGTATGTAATTTTGGATATGTATTTGATAAATAACATTCATATTTGCATAAATTTACAAGGAGAGAGTATAAATTTGCATGAATTTGATGTAATGCTCTAGTTTTGAATTTTTAGAGAAGACCTAACTAAAAATGAACTATCTTTTCAAATTTGAGGGGATTAAAATTAAGGAGTGCACTCAAATCTAAGTGAATAGTATTCAATTGATTCTTCTTGTTGTTGCGTCACTTTATGAAAAGGATCCCATGTAGGTTTTGGAAACTTGTATCTATGGTAATGTGATAAAACATCCACTGTAGTTGTGTAAATGTAAGTATAGACCCACTTGGTAATAAAGTGAATCAATCAAGAGCATATCTTGTAAGACTAGTTAGAAATGATTTGAGTTGATACATATGGGCCAAAGGATCTCCTTGGCCATCAAAATCATAAAATTTGGGTAGGAAAAAATCTTGAGGATAAGCTACCTAAAATATACTTTGTGTCATTGGCTAGGTTAGTGAAATAATACCATTGAATTCAGTTGCTCGAAGATAGACTTATGTTTTTAAAGTAGTTAATTGATTTTGAAGATCCTTTAAAGTGTGAATAATATATAATATATCATTAGGATATTATTTTGAATTTATTGAAAAGGTATTCATAGGCTAAAAATTTCCATCCACCTTAAACATAGGTAAATGGCTAGTAATATCTTGATAACGAATGAGTGCTCTTTGAGTATCATGCGATTGTGGTACCTTTTGACAAGATGTGACATTGAAATATTGAGGTAGGGTAAGAGGTAGAGTATGATTGAAAATTTATCATCATTTGGCAGGTTAGGAATATTTGGAGTATTTTGAAATTTATGAACAAGTTTGGTAGATGTAGATAACCGAGTATTCTGAGTGGTAGCGTTATGATGTAAATAAGTAGGTTCATGGTGTATTAATTGTACTACTAATATTATTTTTTGATAGTGGTGTGGTTCTACTATTAGGACCACTTTATTATGACCCTAAATGCTTTAGAGTCCCATCAAATATAATATGTTTCATATCAATAAGATCCTAAATCTTATGTTTCAAGGTGGAACATCTTTTTGTAGAATGGCTAGAGCCTTGGTGATAATCACATTATGCATTTAAATCATATCCTCTAGGTAAAGGTCTAATAATATCAACCTATAATGGTAGAGGGAGAGATATAACATTACACTCTATCAACTTTGTAATGATATACTTAGTAAGTTCACGTAACCTTGTAAATATCTTCCCTGGTGAGGCATGTAGATTGTTCAAAAGTACCTTTTCCATGACCTTTAATTTTTACTCTATTTGATTTTTTCCATATTATCAGGGGTAGGCACTAGGATGTGATCATATGGGACCATTTCATTAATATGTTAAGATTGCAATTCATTCATGGATTTAGACATATTTTGCTTAGTCTAATTGATGGAATTCAACATGGAGACTATGTATGATAATTTGGTTATGATTGACACATATGTAGTTTGAAATGTTTCTAAAATAATATTTAGGTATTTGAGGCTCTACTCTATGTAGTCTTGAAGAAAAATGTTGGTACTAGGATTATTTATGAGATGAATAATTGCAAGGTTGCTTGAATAAATTCTCTTCTAACCTTTACAAAATGTATGGATGCTTGCATTGCCATAGATAATTTTATATTTAAGATCCTTTGAGAGGGTAAATGGTCACAATTATAATTGATAAGCATATAATCAATAAGCATTTCAATGTTAATTATATATTTTATTATTACCAATGAGATGTAGAAGGATTGGTGGAGTGGTTTGGTTGTGTCCATCCCCACCCAAGTTCGAATCTCAAAGGGAATTTATAGGCCAGATGTGACCATTTACTTGATGGTTTCAATGTGATCAAAGTATTAATGTTTCTATAGTTTTCTTAAGGACTAGTCCCCTGGTTTGTGACCTAGAACTTGTTATAGCTCCCGTCAAAATCTAAGAACCGATCTAAAAAATAATTATTATTATATTTTTCATTATTTCATTAAAAGAATCCATTTTGTAGGTACTTGATAATGTAATATACATTAGTGCATTATATAAGACATACTTATAACTATGTGAATGCTTTAAAAGATGAAGAAGTGAAATTTTAGCATATTTATTATTACATTCATGAGAATCATGGAAAAATTTTCATAAAGCATAAGGATTATTAAGATCATTAGTTTGCTCTAGGGTTGCTAAATTTTTTAATAATGTGGGTCATGACACAAGCAACAATAACTATGAAGGATTGGACAATAACAATCTAATATATTCATCTATATTGAACATGATGAAGAAATCTGATTTTTAGATTTTGTAAAACATGACAAAATGAATTAGAAAGCTATAAATCTGAAACCCTACATATGCTAGGGTTTGGAAATTAAGGATCAGGTTTACAAGAATGTTTAACTCTAAATGTAGAAAGGTTTATAGTTAAACAAGTATAACTAGGCTAACCTATGATTAAGGCAATGTGAGTTAACCTAGTTCAAAGTAAGCCAATTAATTGAAATTTAGATAATAATATTACATAAAAGTGATAGTTTGAAACAATATGTAAATTTTTTATTTACCTATCTAAGTTATTTCAAGATGTGAACAATGATAAAAGCAAAAAATAAATAGCTAGATGTAAGAACCAAAATAATATGAAATTAGGTAGAGAAGGGATAGACACATCACAAGTATCACTATCAAATTTTGAAGATATATAAATTAGGCATAAGTCAGAAATGACATAGGTATGAGAGGTTTGAGCTACATTTGTCAAGTTACAGTATTGAGATGATTATTTTCTCATATTTAGTTACTACAATAATATAATGACACATGATATAACATTATGTAATAAATGATTAGCTATCAAGGATATGTAATAAATATAGGTGGATCAACATGATACATAGGTCATAAAAATATATAACCCATAATAGTGAAGCCATTGGAACAAGATGCCCTAGTATTAGATGGTCACTAGGTAGAGGGAATACCATCTGTATGTCCATGTGTACCCTGTATGTCCCACATAAAACTCGAAGAACATGAAATTCATGTGTGTTGTAAATAATATTCCTTCTACCAAACATGTGATAACTAACATATGTAAATAGTATAAACTATAAATCATGTCATGCTCAGGCCTTAAATTTGGTTTTTTAAAATAATTTAATATATTATTATTATTATTATTATTATTATTATGGAAAATTTTAAAATTGAAAAGTGAAGCCAAGTGGAAATGTTTTTGATAATATAATAATAGGAGGGATTGAAATAACTCACAACATTTTTTAAGGCATAATGTGCACAAAATGTGATAGCATGGATCATGTGAAGGAAGTGAGAACAAACCATATGGCCCTTTTGCAATCATGGCTTAGAGATATGTGGGAGGTGAATGGGAATGTGGAGGAATGAATGTACATATATTTTTCATAATATTCAAGTCAAAACTCAGCCATATATGAAAGATATCAAGCATAAATACATTTTTTGAGATGATCATGTTCTACACATTGTGTTTCTATGACATTTATCATATTTTTGTGGACATGATGGCTTTTTTGTCTTAAAAATGGGGATGACTATGAAAGATGTTGTTAGTCAACTCTACTAAGTATAAACATTATCCATAGTTGATTATGACTTAGATTACCATAAGTGATTGAGAAGGAAAAGATAATATGCTTTTGTACATGTATGGTCTGCCATGAAAGCTAGAGCAATGTATGATCACTATTTTTGGAATGTTCAAAGGCATGCATCAAATGTAAAATATCTAGGGGCTAGCATAAATGTTAATGTGATGGAGCATGTACAAGGTGAAAGGATAACTTAAGATAATCCAATAATCATGAAAACTTATGTATAAATGTGTTTCCAACTAAAAAATATCATTTGGAGGTCACGTATATAGTGTTAATAATGCCTCATTGTATATGTTGTATCTATTTGATTCCAATTTATGTATACCATATTCTTAATTATGATTTGTAATCTAAGTGTGTTGTATGATATTCTCTGTTATTACCATGCCTAAGTTTTTCATTGATATATTTACTATTCTTAGTGTTATTTTATGAATTTTGGTTGTTATCTATTTGTGATATTAGTTATCTTGAAGATGCCCCAAAATGAATACTATTGTTTTCAATAAGATCTTTTATTTTGTGTTTCAATTTATAACATTTATTTTTTTAATGCCCCATAATCTGCTGATATTCACAATATGTGTTTCCATCATAATTATTTGGTGTCAACCTATTCAAATCAATATTTTGTAGAGGTATAAGTTTAATAGGATTTCATTCTAATAATTTATTTATTAGCACATGAGGAGGTGATGATAATCATGAAAATTGCCTCTTGAATGGAGCTACCATGTTGGATTTTGGAGTATGTCATGATATAATTTTCTTTGTACTTTTATTTCTCTTATGTGTGTTATTGTAGGTAATGATGGAATATGGTATTTGAAAAGATCCTTACTTGCTTGCCATGTGTATAGATATCAAGCACGTGTTAAATTAAAACACATGTAAGGTACATGTTATTTCATTCATAATATTAATCCAATTTTAGCCCAACAAGATATGTAATGTGTATCATGATGCATGACAAAAATTAAAGAATGTACCTTCTTTGGTCCAAGTATCACTCCCATTGATTTTGTTCCAAGTAGTACCCATAGTCCTTACACTAATTTAAAAATGATTTGATCATCTATATTTAAATTTTTCATATCAATCCCTAATGCATGAAAGAATGTGTTAAAATGTTTGAATTTTATTTAGCCTTGATAATAAATTATTTGATGAACTTGCATGATATCATAAACTTGATTAAATACTTCATCATTTTATCTACATATATACTTAATAATTATGATATTTTTCAATTTTCTTTTGATAGGAATATATTAAATAGAGTAATCATGTAGAGTGTTAGACATGTGTGTTAGAAAACTAATTATAATATTATTATGCTGATTTTATGAAATCAGTATGTGTTTGACTTATTTTTTCAATAAACCAGCTATATACCCAAGCCCATGTCTTTTATTATTAGATGCTTACATGGCCTTAGCAATGCATTGTGTATTTTTATCTGATTCTTGTCTTGTCTATCCCCACTTTTTTAAATATTTTAGTCCAAAATCATGTTAGGTCAAATTATTTTTAAAATAAATTTTGTTACCAAGTGTTTGAATATTCATCATTATGTTTTCAATACATTTTTTAAGAGATTGTATATGTCCTTAAAAAGTGATGTTAGATGTAATGATGTGCACATCTTGGTTATCCTTAAAATTTGACTTAATTTTTGGGATCATAATATCATAGACCTCTGTGGAGGGAAAATAGCTAGCACCATCTTGAGGAGGGGTGGAAACAATAATAAAAGAAGAGGATAGTTATGTTTTTAAGGTTATTTAGTCATATAAACCATAAAAATTGTAGAATGAAAAAAATAATGCTAACCCCTAAAATAAAGGGAGCATAGATGAGTAAGAAACAAGGATAAAATTTGAAACCCTAAAGGAAAAACTAGGGATATACACTATTTTATATGTGTATGGGTTCATCAATATGTTATACCCTAATTTTTATTAATGGGTGATATTAATATAATTAAGAGAACTTAAAAATGTAATTCAAATTGATAAATGTTGAAATCAAGCATGCAACTAAATGTAAAAGGCTGAGATTGATGTTTTGATTTGAAAATGGCATATGATAAATATGTAAAGTACTCAAAATATGGTGATACTTAGATTTTATTTTTGACACTTTGATAGTGATTGTATTCTGGTAGTGAAAATCATAGATACACACATGTATGTGTCATTTAGTTTTGAAACCAATTCACTCTCTATATTGGGATACTTCCATAGGATTGGTTCAATATCAATGGTATATATTGACCTACATGTAAGTATGGAAAAATTGATATATGGTCACCTTTGATTGTATTTTATTATTATGTGTTTTCAATCCCAAACCCTTATGATGCCTAAAAACCCAAAACTTATCCTCATTTTCCTTAAATCCCTAGATGTGCTTATGATGGCTAGAAATTTATAAAAATTAGGGAAAGTTTAATGGGTTGATATGAACCTAAATACTTATTACTAATGAACAATACCTACATTTCTAATACTTTGAGGAGGGATATCAAACTACACATTTTTCTCCCACCTAGTGTGATAATACAATTGTGCTCCTTTGTTATGTGTATGCAACTAATGATTGACTTTAGTACTTGACAAGGATTGATTTAAATTTTAATTTTAGTGATTTATAATTTTCTTATGAATGACTCTTATGATAGTATGCAAATTAGAAAAAATAGGGAGTATTTACTCAGCATGTAATACTATATATATGTATATTAGATAAGTGCCAAGTCCCCTTGAATGAGACCTTTATTAGTTTATATGTGGATCCAATTGAATATTTCTTCAAGACACTGACATGTTAGGATTATTTAATAACCATAAGCATGGCTTCAATTTTATTATATATTCCCTGCTAGGAATGGGTCATTTGAACAGGCATAAACCATTATCTACTGGAGATAAAGACCATAACTGGAAGAACAAACATGTATATAGGAACACTAAAATGAGAGTCTAGAAATGTATTTTCATGAAAATAAATATGTTTTAAATAGATAGTGAGGTTCATGTATGTTTTTAATAGTAGAATGAAAGGTTTGACTCATAATATATCATGCAAGTGCCAGAGGATGGTGAATTAAGACCTTATTTGTGTGCTCAAGTAATGCATGATAAATGTGTGTCAAGACTCTCATTATCAAGTATCAAAGAAAACATTTAGTATATATAGTGATAAATATACACTTTTTGTCCATACAAGTAGCTTTTGTTACTTATATATTTGTATCCAATCTTGAGGGCTAAATACACACATAATCCCAAAAAACATCTCCTCCTCTTTGAAACCCTATGTCAAATTTTGACACTAGATTTATGCTTGAAAATGGGGGAAGATATGGGTTGAGTTGAACTCAATAGTCCCCAATTATTATTTTATTAGTTACTACATATCCAATACTCTTAAGAGGGAAGTATAATCACATGTAGTTCTCCTTGTTAGGTGTATATATGCAATTATGTTCCTTCAATGAATGAAACTTATAATCTAGCTTTAAAAACTTGTAAATATGAGAAATTTGACTTGCCTTGAGGCCCTTTAAATTTGGAGTAGACCTGATCTTAATGATTGGTAATAGATTTTGGAATAATAGTGTAATCCTTCTCAATGTATAGATATATTTTTTATTAGTACTTGAGAATTATAGATAATTATAGGCGTAAAACTAAATTATATTTATATGTGAATATTTAAATAACTTATCATGCCATGATCATGAAATAGATATGGGTTGATGCATCAAGATGAATTAAATTTTAAAAGTTACCTTTGCTTGGAACATGATAAATATAAATTTATAGATCTGTTCAGATTTGGCGAATTCATATAGAAGGAAGGAAAATTGATCTAATGATCTAAAGATAATATAATTATGATTTTTTGATAGGTTGGACATATACTAGTTAATCATCTTATGTGACTAATATAACAATGGAATGTCAAACACATGAAAACCATGTAAATGTGAGATAAGGGCAGATGAGAGCCATTTTTGTACACATAACTCATATATTTTAGGATAAGTCAATTTGACATTTTACAAGTGCCTAACCCCAAATTTTAATATCTAAAATTTAACCTGTTTATTATAGTCTCGAAATAAAATACAATGCTAGAGTAAAAGGATAAAAATATGTTCCTGAATGAGAAAACACACTATGTATTTGGTAGGAGGATATAAATGTGCACATTATTCCATGTATCCTATAATGAATATGCCAAAATAAATTTCCATTTATGAAATTTATAATCTAAAATGAAATTAAAAAAATAAACTTAAATAAAAAGGAAGGAATACACTTGTAAGTGGGTGAATCATGTCTCCCTCTATCATTATATTGGAGATGATTCTCCTTTGTTGAAGCACTTGGATTACTTAGAGAATTAGAGGTGATAAAACCCAAATTTGATATATTAAGGAAAGGTCATGGGCTCAAAAGATAAATTCCCCTAGCCTCATTAAAAAGGGGGCATTTCCTAGGTTGTTGAGAACTACTAAACCTAAACCATAATGTTGTCACCAAATCTTAAACCTTAGAGGAGGTTTTTTAGGCATCCTTTATATTTTGAGAACAAGGTAACACTTATATGTATGTGGGTTTACTTATAGTATAAGTATACCTCTAGGTTTAAGGGCTAGCTCCCTGAATTTACCTTGAGGTGCTTATCACCTACACTAACCATTTGCTTGTGAGAGAAGTGTTGACCATTTTGGTCCTACAGGCCCATTGAACCTTTCAATTTCTTGGTTCAATTGGCTTGGTTCAATGCTTGATTCAATCAGCTTGGTTCAACTCTTGGTTCATCAGCTTGGTTCAATCACTTGGTTCAAAGGCTTGGTTCAACACTTTGGTTCAAAGGCTTGGTTTAATGGCTTGGTTCATCGGCTTTGGTTCAACACTTTGGTTCAACGCTTTGGTTCAAAGGCTTGGTTCAATCACTTGGTTTAAAGGCTTGGTTCATCAACTTGGTTCAATACCTTGGTTCATTGGCTTGGTCCAATTCTTTGGTTCAAAGGCTTGGTTCATCAGCTTGGTTCAATCACTTAGTTCAAAGACTTGGTTCATCAGCTTGGTTCAATCACTTTGAACTTGGAAGCATTGAACCATTAAACCATTGAACCAATTGTTGGTTCAAGTGGTTGGTTCAAGCAATTGGTTCAAGCACTTGGTTCAATCACTTTAAAATGGGAAGCATTAAACCATTGAACCATTGAACCAATTATTAGTTCAAGTAGTTACTTCAATCAAAAGGTTCAAGGCAGTCTCCCAAAGCCTGGAGGATAGGTTCCCTTGTGAAGGGCAGGGAACACTTGCAAATAAATCAAAGGAAAGGCCAAAGGAATCGACTAAGTGGCAACAGGCACATGAATGTCAACTTTATGACAATTAAATAACCACTGATCTTTAAATAAAAGGTGTGAACTTGAAGGAATTCAGAGGCTTAAAGCTAGAAGGAAGACATCATCAAGGAGGGAGTCCAAAGAGATGAAGAATTAACAAAAGATAGCTTCTAAAGGATAAAGGAACTAGAAAATACAAATCCAAGAAGAGGAAAAAGAGCCAAGTGTAGAAATAGACAAAATAGTCCAAGTGGCAAAGGAAGGTGTCAAATTAAGGAGTTACTCTAGTGGTTGACATAGTATCTGCCAAGCGGTCATCAAGGGGTGTGAATAGTGAATAGTACAACCCATTTTTCTTCATTTTGCATTGATGAGAAGACAAATGGCATGGCCCATAATGTCACATATAATGTTTAATATATCTTAAATCCTTAAAACCAAAATAAGAGCTGATAGAGCAGTATCTATCAAACAACTTCCTCTTCCCAATGCTCAGAACACACATGGGCCATTTTTAAAAAGGTGCCAAAAGGATTTTTTCTTCCTCTATATATTTAAATCTTCTCATTTGGAGAAAGGATCTCTCTTGGATTGTAAGGAAAAGCTCTACCAAAAAAATTCTTGGTTTGTAAGGCAGATCTCTACCAGATTTTACCTTGAATCAAGACTTAGCATTTTTACCTCCATTTTGAGTTTGCACTTTTGTATGTGTTTATGGCTTTGTCCTGTGCTAAGCCATTTCCCTTTATGCTTTCATAGAATGATTCCAAAATTTCTAGTGTATTGTGAGTTATTCTTTTGCAGGTTAGCTAGAAGTGTCCCTAGAGGAGTATAGGTGCATGTGAATAGGCTACCAAAGTATGTCTCAGAATGCCTCTGGTATTTCTTCCTCCATGTATATCCATAAACCCCTAGCTCACTGATGCAGAAGAGTTTCTCGTATCAAATGAAGTGTATGTTAGCTTGTCCTTGGTGGAAAGTGTAGGTTCAAGCTAAGTAGGTCAACTTTTTTGGTGTATCACCTTTTAGTTTAGGTTCTATTTTTTAGCATCCTTCTCCCTTTTCACCCCTCCCCCCATTATTAGCAGTGGAAAATCTAAGACCACAGAGATGCATCAAAGGGAGCTAGCCCTTATCTAGAGACTCTCCCACCAATTTTTATAGACCCATAGGTAAGAAGGGAGTTTCAATCATGTTGTGTGGAAGATAGGAGCTCAGCTCCCTATTGAGGGTGAAATCCATGGCATCAATAAAAAGTGGGTAGAAGTATGCATGAAATGAAACTAATATAAGGGGGTGATACACCATATGCATTTACATAATGATATCATACTTATTTCACTAAGAAATAAGACCTACAAATAAACTTCAAAGTCCTAAGATGTTTTAATATAAGTGTTTCAATATAGAGGTGATATGCATGAGACAACTCAAGGCAAGTATACCAAAGATTAGATTTATATATCCAAGGACACTTGTACACTTGAAATAATCCTAACACACTATCTACACTCTATATGACCTATTATAATGAGAATTTTTTGCACAAGACATGAAAAAATAAGGAGAGACAAGGATATAATCACTAGACCTCACCATACATCACTTTGCACACTTATAAAAAATGTTCATGAACTCAAAAAAAGATTGAATTTATTATTAAAAGGTAAATTACAACATAAAATCAACAAGTCTTCACCATACATGCTATGTAATTAGTATATAAGAGCCAAAATTTCTAATGCCTATAGAAAGTGAGAGAGGAGAATGAAGTCCAAGAGTCACTAGAACATGTGTCAAGCTTAGAGGAGTTACATATATAGGATATAGGAATATGCAATAGACAATTAAATTTATACTTGGAAAAATTTCCCTCAAAGGCATGTGAGTCCTCAAATATGGCATGGGACTCTTCAATTTCTTGCTTAAAAATTGAATTCATCATTTAGCATTATTTGAATGCTCCATAATAGACTAAGGACAAATGATATCATTTAATTATGAGGGAGGGATTTTAAACATGCTTCAACATGTATTGGATGTGTCCTTAATCATTAATATTATTTTGGCCAAGTGTTCTCACTACCTATAGTCTTAATAACCCTTCTTTCACTCACCTCTCACACTTGGCCCCAAATTTGGGTTCAATTTTATAATCCAATACATACAGGTGTTGATGTGAGACTTGTCAAGAGTCCTCATACCCTTATATTCATCAATAAAACCTTAAAATTTTAATTATGTATTTTGGTAACTTAGATCATATTTTGATCTCGTATTTATACCTTCACATACTTAGGCCCATAAAATCCTTCAATCTAACATGTCTGCCTATGTGGCATCTCCTTGTTGCATTGCTTATTTAATTTTAAATCATGACCATTTTCAATTTATATATGTGTATTCATCTTTTTCCCCTTGTAACTTGATTGAATTCACTCTACCAATCTCCTTGGGAGTCTCTTGGCCTTATCTTTCAACATTGGCTATTGATCTTTGATCTAGGATTCATATTGTGACACTTGGTATCCCCATGTGTTTTTTGTGTACCCTACTATCAATTTCCATCTATCTAATTCTCTAATTCCATGTTATGTATTTTCATGCAATCTAGTCTCATTAAAATATTGAATCGATTTGTACCATCAATCTTTATCTACAAGGTTGAATGCAGACCATTGATCTTTGATCTATTTGATCAAACACATGCCATTAATTTATTGAACATATGATCAAATGTGGGTTATTGATTCACTAAAGCTATGATAAAATATGGACCATTGATCTGTTACTAATTTTTCATGATTATGACACATATCTCCATTACATTCTTTCTCATGATCCTTGACTTATTAACTTCGTATTCACCATTAGATCTTTATATGAACAATTGAATGGGAACTGTCAATATTTGATCTTGACTTATTGATTTTGGGATTCAACATGGACTATTGATCAAAATTTGTATGAAAGAATATGCACCATCGATCTTTGATCTAGGGAAATTTTACTTATTGAATTTAGCAGATAATTTGTGTGCCATTGATCTTTGATTCGATCAAGCAATATTTTGACACTTGGAGTCCTTGCATTCAATTCATACCTATAAATATTAAAATCAAAGAATAAGTGCTCAAGATATATAAAGAATTAGGATAACTATTAGACTAAAGTTTTAATGAATTAATAAACTCGATTAAAACTTAGGATAAAATTAAATGAAGGCTAGAATATAAAAAAATGACTTGTTAAAAATATGAATCCATTTTAATAAAAACTTAGGCTAAATTAATTTAGACTAAGATTTTAAAACATCATTTAAACTTGGATTAAATTAATCAATTAAAGACCAAACATTAACATAAATACTTAAATGAGACCATATTAGTTAACAAAGGGTCAAATTAATGTTGAAGCATAAATCCATGAACATTTGTTCATTCTAATAAAGATCCATTGATCTTGAAAGATGGAAAATATGGGCCAAATGTTAGCAACATTAGATAAGATCAAATAAAACTTATGTATTAGCATGTCAATG
This sequence comes from Torreya grandis, assembly GCA_037957365.1. Classification (NCBI taxonomy): domain Eukaryota; kingdom Viridiplantae; phylum Streptophyta; class Pinopsida; order Cupressales; family Taxaceae; genus Torreya; species Torreya grandis. The sequence continues at coordinate 786,425 of JARHVA010003607.1, forward strand.
TAATCCAAATCAAACATAATACTCAATAATGTACTCTAATCAAGTTAAATGCCTAATTTATAACACAATTTGCAAAATTTGAACAAGGGTCCTCATTTTTCAAAAAATGGGGATATTCCTCTCAATAATAGGGTTGATAAAAATCTTAATAAGGTTGTTGAGATACATAATGTGGGTCATGACATGTTTGGTAAGGGGGTGTATAGTAGAATATTTCATCATATCCAACCATGCCAACTTCATTAGTCAAATGAAAACATAATATATTTAGAGATTCTTTTGATAATAAGTACCTGGGATTATTATAGCTATCTGATTTCATTTGGAATAACAATTGGTGTTTGTTGAATTCCTCTAAAAATTGATAGGATGAAGAACACACCAAAAATTTCTACTACTCTTTTAGACCATAAGTCCCATCGAGCATGCCAAAATTATTATGACCAAACTTTAAACCATAGGATAAGGTTGTTTATACCTCTCCAAATTTGGTGAAACATGGGATTAACCTTAAACTTGTGGGTTGTCTATAATAGGGGTAATCCTCTAGATTGAAGGGCCAACTCCCCTTGATGAATCACGTAGGCTAACACACTAATCTATCACTTGATAGGAAAAGGGAGAGAAACCTACTCTAATGAGGTGATGCACCAAATGTATTTTTACCACCACCATCCATATGCATGTGCACATGTTAATCAAGAAAACTAACCTTACGTACACTACTCTTAATCTGAATCTCTCACATAAGTGTTTCAATATGAAGGTTGTGATGTTTACTTAAGATAAGAGGACTAACCAAGAGGTATTTAATGACACTAGAAGATAGAAAATCTCACTCAAATCTTACACCACACTCATACACTTCTCATGACCTACAAAATAATTTTTCAAACTACATCTAGGTGTCAAAAAAAGACAACATGCCAAGGAAGACAAGTCAATTCACTTGATAAGATCAATTATTCTCATATGTACATTAAGTATAGTCATAATAAGAGGTAAACTAGTTAATTCTAATTGATTAAAGGTATACAAATGGGTAGGGATTCACCATACCTAGGTGGAGGATATAAAATTAGCTAAAATTGGCTGAATATATAGAGAATTTGAGAGACAAGATAAGAAGGGTGTAGGAGAGAGAAGGTAGAAAAGTGTCATGTGAGTTAAAAAAGAAGAGAAGTTATGAGACTACCTTAATAAGTCCTCAAATCCATGTGTAAGTCCTCTATAGATGCTTCAGTTCTCCAAGTGGAATGGGATTTGAAATGTTTACTTGACACCTTGAGTAACTTATTAAAACTCCCCTTTGTATTGACATGATGAAGGACAATTGGATTTATTTATGGTCATATCAATTTATATGACCTCTTTTATATACTCTTGACACCTCCTATCTAACCCAAATAGGTTCTCTTTGACAAATCATCTCTTTCTCTTGTAATGTATCTAGAGGGATCTTCATCTCCTTAGGCTTATTTTTCACACAAGTGTCAAAACTTAGTTCCAATTGCTTTATCTCATCCAAACTTCATGTATGGCCTATTAACATCATATTAGACCTATAATTAGTCATTTTTAAGCCTCAAACTATCCCAACCCATTTATTCTCTAGTAAAATCCCCAAATAGGTCTGATTCCTTGTAATCCTAAAATAGTAAAAACCTCCTTGTGTAAATAAATTTACATAGTATACTAAGAATATGAAATCATATTCAAGTACCTAGTATGGGATTACAACTCCATGTTCAATTTCATGCTCTGAGAGTGAGTGGAGATGTCCTTTTCTTCCATTTCTCTCTCCTAACTAGGCCTCAATTAGGCCTCCCTTCAAAGAGAGTGAAAACTGATTCTATAGGATCCCCACACATTCCAAACTCAAAAAACATGTGTTATTTAGTTAGAAAACATTCTCCCTTACCTCCATGCCAAATTTAAATATTTAACTCATTTTACATATCTATAAAATAGAAAAAATTGTCATTTTATCCCTATTTTGTATGGTTTCATATAGTACTCTATCAACTAATTGCATGGGGTGATGCTTAGTGGAGTATTGAACATGTTTTGGGTGGTTTTAAATATTTTTCTAATCCATCTAGAGGCACAAATATTCATTTTTCTCTCATTAGGTCCTTATTGCTCTCTTAGGCAACCTAAAAGTGACTTGGGTTCTTAGGGATGATTCATAAAGATATAAGTATGAATCCTCCAAAACATTCCACACACATATTTCAAGGCACATTACTATACCTTTGTTTTCATTATTCACACACATATAGTCATGTAGCTGACTATGTCACTAGGTGTGTTAGCTTGTTTGTAACTCTCATTGACCTTAGGTGTTTTGGAAACCTCATTTATCTACTAACCTTATATTGAAATCTACACAATATTTCATGATTAAACAAAATTCAAGACACATTGAAAACATTGGGATTCTATGAATTTTTAGACCCATAGGTTTGTATGAGGTGAGAGAATGGACAACCTTGTGTTTGGAACATTTATAAAATATAAAACATGACTGTTTAGACTCAAAGATCATTATTTCTATGTATCAACATATTATATCAAAGAGATAAAACTCTCAAACTCTTGGAAATGCATATTCAAACACCCAAAACACCCTGTTATGCAAGTACATATAAAACTGTCTCAAATAATGAATGAAATGATAATATTAAGACTTGTATGAAATATACAGTTGATCAGAGGGTATGAATGGATTTTTCCAAAACATCTAGAGAACTCAAAAACACTAAAATTTTGATAGTCACCTCAAACTATGAACCAAACCCACTTTTCATTCCAAAAGGAAATCCACACATGCCACCATGAATTATTAATATGTGTGAGTCATCTATAACTCATTCCAATTGATTTAAATTAGCCATGAATTCATAGTTTGTTTTGGAGTTTCTCTAAACTCAGTCTGTGGGAATTTGCTCCTTCAAAAAGTAGTTTGGGCTCTTAATGATTCCTTTTAAATATAATGTCACAAATATAATTAAAAATCCCACAAATTAGAATCCCATAGGGTTTCCAAACTTTGGCCAAAATATTAGCTGCCAACTCAAACTATATGGCTTGTACCATATACTTAAAGTTGGTTTTCACTAGTTTATGAAAGGGATGATGAGAGATAATGATATGTTTTCAACTATGGATATTTAAACTTCTTCCCAAGATATTCTCTAACCATTATAATTCCAAAGGACATTATAAATCTATTTTCTCTTACACATGACTTCAACAAGTTTGTACAACTTCTTCTGACTCCCTAACATGGTATTGAAATCAAGAATATGACTTTGTTCTAATTCCTATGATAGGTTTGGTAGATGTATAACTGATCCAATATCTTTGGAATGTGTATGGTATGTATTTTTCCTTTGGGTAAACTTTTACACACATAAAGTTAGCCAAAAATCCACTTTTTATGCATATTTAACACCTCCAATCTAGCGAATGGACTTTATACATTCTAAGACCTCATGAAACATTATGAGAAGATGTTTAGGACATAAAATGACATAAATAAACACCTAATAACCTATGAAAAAAATTACCATGAATTATTTCCTAATGACACCCCTAGACCACTATATGGCCAAAATATGAATTTACCTTAACTTATCTAAACTAACATAAGCCATCCCAACAAGGTTAAATGAAGAATCTAGGGACCATAGAGAGTATGGAATGACCACAATATAATAACATGACAAGTTTGAATATATATGGGGTGACCCAAATTTGAATTTGGATCAAATTTATCCAATAGTAATTTTTATAACTCATTTTTTACTAGGATGGTTATGCATGCATGCATTTTATGCAATTTCTATTTGATTAGTTTGGCATTTGGATGGAAAACTAGGTGATATACAACTAATGAGGGGTCAAAATCAATAATTTATGAGTAAGACCATGTAAATATATCGATGAAATCCTTCATAATTATAAAAATAAATTTGGGCTCCTTATTTAGAGGGATGCACCTAAATAAACAATTTTGGGATGATCATATATACCATTATTGATCTTTGTAGTATCCTCAACCAAAAACATTGAGCCATCCTCTAGAATAGTAGGCAAGGAAGAGAAAGGATCTTCTTAAACTACCTATTGATCATAATCTTCAAATATATATGAGGATTCTAAATTAGTTATTCTAAGTAAAGGCTAGTTTGAAAATACTTCAAGAAAATGTTGAACAAGGTGTTCAAAGACTTGAAATTATTTAAAACTAATGCTAAAAACAATGGTAATGATTGTACTTGGTGTAAATATTTCTTCATAAGGATCGAGAGGGTAACTTCACCATCTAAGGGTGCCTGAGATAGGTTTTCACTCATGGACTTGTCTTTATCTTTACTTTTCCCTGACCTAAGGGTGACTCAAAAAGGTTTTCAGCCAAGGATATTGATGTTTTTATTTTATCATGACTAAGATTACATGCTCTCAAAAATAGGAAGCAAGTTCAAAATTAAATTCAAAGCCTTTCTTGTGATCACCAACTATAAATCCATCTTGAAGGCCCATAAACTTGACAATAGATTCTTCATTCTTAAATTATCCAATGGTATGATAGATTCTAGATGGTCTCAATCAACTAGATCAGTATGATGAAGGGTAAATGGATAAATGGTTGTGATGGTCAGGATGGAATTAGAATCAAATAATTTGGTATCTTCTATCTCTCATAGGCACTATAATGCTATGCTACATTATATTTGGTAGTTTTTTTATCAGTCAATGATGCATAATAACTCTTGAAATGAATGGGGTCACCCCTAGTCAGTGTAAATATAAGACCTTGATTCCTTATAGGTTTAGAAGCTCAAATGGGCTCAATAATTCCTTGTGCATTTGTTCTAAATCCTCTTCCTGTGTTGTTCAAATTATCCATGACTTTATTTGGTGTAGAGTACTTGTTATTATGAAAAAAATTAGCAAATCCATCACCATATAACCAATCTCCCTCAGCATTGGTATCTTTATCTTGATTGGGTGATGTATTTGGTATAAATATGAGTAGATTATGTAGAGTGTCTTAGACTTCCTTTACCAAATCATGTTGTGTCTACTAGTATTTTTAGTTGATGTTGGACAATCATAGTATTTAGGGGATTTAAGTAATTTACCAATGTGAAATCCATCATGAATGTTATATGTGGCAATACCGTCATCCTTAGTAGTGAAATGGGTGGATATGGTGTTGAGAAATGGATTAGCATAAGTAGAATCAAGGTCACTAGGGTTAATATAATTGGATTTGGTAGGTTCAAAAACCACCTTCTTACCTTTATTGCCTACCATTTTAGTCATAGGACAATAGGTATAGTTTCCATACTCAACTTTTAGATATTTACAATATTTATATGGATATAAATCACCATCGATAGTGACCTCTAAACCAAAATATGGGGATTTGATATATTGATGTAGGGTAGAAGGGACTAATCATACTTTATGGATCCAAGGATGATCAATAATCATATTATAAGGTAAATATATATCAATAACATGGCATAGGGTATCATGGGAAACATTCCCAATAATAAGTGGTAAACAAATGGCTCCTATAGACTCTCTTTATATGTTATCATAACCCTTAATGGTAATGGTATCTAGTGTTGGGCCCTTAATTTTTTAATTATGTAATCATGCCAGCATAACACACACCTAGGTGTGAGGTGATCATTTTCAGTAATGATTGTTATTTTGGTCTCTTTCATGCTAGCTAGAAGAACCAACATATATCTTATACCAATTGGTAGGTATTCAACTAGCACCCAAATCTTCAGGGCATATCCTATGAGTGGCAACACATGGCAGTTCCATCGTAAAGGGTGTAAGTTGATGGAGTAGATGGAATGATCAATGAAGGCTCTAGTTTACCACCTAACATGCACTCTCTACCTTGGTAAAGAGTTTCTCATGTGTGTTATAAAATGAGATCAAACTAATGAGCATAAAAATGTGAATTGAATGTAGTGAATCTATATAGAATTGGTTTTTGATATAGTGTTATGGATGTCATTAGACATAGGAATAGTTTGGAGGCTATGAAGGCTCTGCATGTACATGCCAAAGCTCACCTATGAGCCTTTGGGCCATTAAGTAATTTGAATTATGCATGTAATCTATGTTAATTATTATGGACTCTATTTATTTTAGCTTTGAGTAATGAAGAAAAATGGTTGCATTTAAACACTATATCTCTGGTTTAAACTTCTTTGGTGTTGATATTTGAATGCGTAATGTTTATCAAGTTTTTATTTACATATAATTATGTTAAGAATGTTGTTTGAAAGCTTTAAGTATATATCATTAATGGCATCTCTATGTTAACTAATGATATCATCATATCATGTGTAATGACTAAGTGTAGAAAGATCTCCTACCAAGCATTGATATCCTTGTTAAGAAGAATTGGCCTAAGCATGAAAACTTAAATTGAGATCATTCTCTTAACCCCTAAAATCACCTATATGATGTTAAGCTCAAAAAAATAAAAGATTTTTCCCTTAAGACTATATATCTACCATGACATAGGCTTGCACCCAAATAGATGTTAAACTAGTTCCTAGAAAAGGCTTGCACCAATAAATCCATCAAAAGCCTATGTTGAAATAACTAAGTCCCAAAATTGATTCCTTGTGTCATGGCTCATATAGCCTAATGTGAGCCCTAATTATTTCTCTATTACACTTTGGGTGAGCACATAGGCTTTCACCTTATGTGAATTAATGCCAACATAGCCAAGTGATAAAGTAATATATTATGTTGGTGCTTAGTTGTAATGAGTCCAATACTAACTTAGAAAACCAAATGAGTATCTGGATTGATATTTGATGAATTGACCCCCTTATTCTATAGCATTTTGGTTTTTTTGATGGGACCCATGTTGAATTATTTTGTCACAATGGTGTAATATAATGATTCTCTAACACTCCCTCTAAAACATTGAGTGTTGGTTACAACAGGTGGAAGATAAGTTTGTGCTAAAGCATCTATATTATGGAAGATAAAATCTAAGAAAGTGGGTTCAAATAACTGATATGATGCTCTGTATGAGGTCTTTTTCTATGACCTACCTAAGCATGTATAATGATGTTCAGGTGCTATACGACCCATAAAAGATGAAGTTATGGGAAGTGATTTGAGGGGACCAAGGAATGCTTAGGGATATTGGAGACTTTAGATGACACTTGGACTAGAGTATTAGATAAATGGTGGAAAGGATCATTGATTAGTTATATGATTGAGTTTGTAGTGTCAACCTAATCTTTCCCTGAGGAAGTAGAGTATTAATTTTTTCATGAACCCAAACACACATTTATAAAAGAGTTTATCATAGAGCTTAAGAAGATAATGGCAGATTATGGATTTCAAACTTTGGAAATAGAAGGATAAAGTCCTTTTTCATATGATCAACAAAAAGGGAGAGAAGGGGATTTTTAAGTAAAGTGCAATGGAAATGGATGAGAAGAATGACAGTTGAGAGCTCAAAAGATAGAATTATAATAAGATAAGGTACAAACTAATGGAAGATATAGAACTTGGAAGTGCTGAGAGAATGCATATTGAGTGAGAAAGGCATGGGGAAAGATATCTTGAATTGAAGTAGTGTGAGGAGGAAAGAAATAATGAAGCCATAGATCAAGCTCAATAATTGATAGGTGGAGAATGCATTGGGTTCCTATAGAATTTGGTGAATAAAGATGCACCATATGTGCCTACCCCCTTTGAAACTATGGTGTAAGCTTATGCACTAGATACCCCACTTGAAGAAAGAACAAAAATGATAACTAACCTTGTTTTCAATGTTGACTTTGGATATTTTACAGATTTGGAGTATAATTTTGTGATTGAACAAGTTATTCCCTATGAGGAGTTGAGAAAGGATAAATCAATACCATTGGGATCTATCTCACCATAATATAATGTGAGCACAAGCATTCTACCTTAGCCAATGTCATCTTCATAAACTAGGCAACAACCCATATGAAGTGATCTAGCAACATAAGTTAGTAGAATAGTGCCATCATCATTTTTGGTACCATTAGTAATAATGGGGCCAATACCTAACCCAGTGGCTAAAGGCATTAGAAGACTAAAATTAAGATAGAACCTAGGAGGATAAACACCTCATATGTTAGTTGTGCCTCCATAGTAAATTTATTATGATATGTCCATGCACTTAATAAAGTATCATAACATGGAGAATACCACAAAATATGTGTTAAAGTGTGAACTAAATGACATCCTTGGGGCATAACCCAATTAAAACACAAGGCAACCTATTTTGTGACAACTTTATGAGATCATGCCCATCCCTGGTATAGGAAATTTGATCCTAACCAGGCTATGGTTGACTATGACACCCTAAAGGAAGCCTTCTTGAAGGAATTTGGCATACCAGATTTTGAATAATAGAGCATCACCATGCTCAAGTAGATTAACCAAGGATTATTAGAGAACATGTTCCTATATGATGCAAGGTTTAGAACTCTCCTTTTGAAGCTACCTTATGGCATACATCCCTTTTAGCATGTGTAATGGTTTTTTGGAGGGTTGTTAGTGCAATTTCAAAGATCACTTTATATGAAGACATTTATAGACCCTCACAAAGTGCTTGAATTGCCACTCATAGTTTAGGTAATAAAAAGTTTTGATACTAGGATCAACCCATTCATAGAGGCATAGATTACATCTATAGCATCCCCAATCCAAAATTTTACCACTAGTTCATTACAAGATGCTTAAAGCAGATTATGGTGCATCAAAAATGAAGTAAAAGGCCATAATAAGAATAACTTCCCTCAAAGGAATGTGCACATAATTATTCTTAGTTGTGAGTTACATCAAGAGGAATATGATGTTCCCAATTTAGCTTTTTTTATAACATGTCAGTCAAGTTAACACAAACATCTATTATTAGTTGTGTAAAACTTATACCACAGTTGATTGTCAACTGATTGATGAGATGCATGGAACATGAAAAGAGGCACAAGGTAGGCCAATACAGTAGTCGAAGAGCAAGCTAACCAAGGTAATTAACATTATGTCTAATATAATGTAGGCTTTAAGATACAACAACATGCCAAAGGGTGAGGTAGAGGATGTGGTGGAGGAAGATTCCCACCACACTCATGTTACAAGTGTAGCTCGATAGAGAATTATCAGTGTGATTTCCCTAAACATCCAACATATGGATATTGTTGAGGAACTCATAAAGTTGAATTATGCCCTAAATTATATAAGAAATTGACCCAAGGTAGGCCTGATATAGACAAGGGTACAAGAATGATTAGACATGAGAAAAAAAATGAAGTGGACTTTAAAAGCATAACTAATCTACACATAGATGGTTAAAGTGAAGGCGACTACTTGTAGTGGATTTACCACTCAGCTACAATTTATGTGAATACCATAATTATGCTTAGAATATGGGAAGAAAATTCATACTGAATTCATAATATGGCTTGATCCTAAATTTGTACCTTACTTAGACTCGACATGTTATAAGGATATATTATAGTAGGCAATAAACATCATCTAACACATATAGGGAGAGTTATAATTAGTGCAAGATTTAGAATCACAAGATTATACCTCTTGCAAGAATTAAGATAACTATTAGGTTAGATACAATAACTAATGGATATCTTGTGCATCCTACAAATAGAAAGAATATTTCCCTTATTAAAAAACTTATTCTTGGAGCATGCGAGGAAAAATCTAGTTGAAGTATTTACACCAAAAATAGAGTAGGTATGAGAAGTAAGGCATACACAAAATGTAAAGTATGATAAAGAACTTGTGGATGCCACCATTTATGGATGGTCTGTATGCGAGGTCCTTATAGACATAGGCACTAAGGTCAATATTTTGACCAAGAATTCATAGGAAAATATGGGGAGGCTAGCCTTGAGGCCTTCCCCTCATGTGATTTTTATGGCCAACAAGACCCAGGTGCAACCAATTATAATCATAAAGATCATTTTAGATATCATGGGCATTGAGTTCCACACTAGCTTCAAAGTGATCAAGTAGGTAGAACAAGATAATTATCCAGTGTTCCTAAGAAGGAGATGGTGTTATGTGAACAACAAAAATAGGCACTTTAAGAGGTGTTATATGATATTTGAAAATGGAAAGGATAGGGTAGTGATCCCCCTTTCAAGTGATGAAGGACCTCCCTATGTAGAGAGTGTTGACCTCGAAGGTGAGATCAACCATATATACAACAACAAAGTGTAAGGCACTGAGACTCTCAACCTAATGATCAAGGAGTGATTTCTTGGGAAGATTGATAGTCAACATAAAACACCACAAAAATTTATAACTAATGGGTCAAAGAAGCATATGAGACTACTATTTTAAGGTATCACTTAGTGTAATATCCCCTGTCAATAGAGATATATGAAAGACACAAAACTATGATACCAAAGACCAAAGCTCTGATACCACTGTAATATCCCCTTCTAAACAAGAAATATAGCAACACAAAAAAATCTGAACCAAGATATAATCGCTGTTGAATAAATTCAGAAAGATCACAATAATATAGTCTCTTAATAACAAATTATAGATTGTATTACTTGTCCTTCTAAATTATTACAATTGCAGTCCTCTAATATGCATATAAATATGAAATACAGTCTTGAAAACCCTGGCTCTACAAATCTGGAAGTGCAAATTGAGTTCTGGAAAGTCTCGGCCCTTATGTGTCAACACACAGTCACCGTCGTCGGTCGATATATCGCCGACGTCGGTCTCTGCCAGTCGGATTTCTGCCGACATCGGTCTTCAGTCGACCGATGTCGGTCGCTGAAACCCTCTGTCTGCCGAGGTCGGTCCCTACACTAATCTGTACGAACCTGTACGGACCTTGTACGGTCGCCAATTACGCACAACTTCCCTGTTTTCAACCCCTAATCTGAAATATACTTTTCTAGCACAGAAGATCTCTAGCTGTATAATTTATTGAATCAAAACTAAATAAAGAAATACCTGGAATATCTGTAATAACTTCTGTGTGAAGTTATCTCTCAAACCTGAAATTTTGTAATAACCTCTGGATGAAGCTATCTCACACTTTGGCAATAGATCAGCTGATATTCCACAGCCTCTTAATTGCACACACTAAAGAGGGAACGTTCTCCAATGCAAATGGAATCCTTGAACCCTAGGCTCAGTCTTCACAGAAGAAATTCTCAAAATCAATATCAATATTCAATAGCATAATGAACAATGGCCTCCATGAGAACCCCTTATACCCTCAAAAGATATGCTTGCCCTAATTAGGGTTTCTTAAATTAGAATTAGGGTTTCTAATTAAAAATAGGCTAAATAATTAATATTTGATTAAATCAATCAAATATTAATATCTCCCTCAATACATGTCGGATCCACGACCCGATCGAAGCTAGTGAATCAGGGAGTGATTCCGCACATAACCATACCACAATAAAGGCACTCCGCTGCATATCAAATATCCCTAAAAAGTAGGAGCTCAGGCCAAATGTGTCTAAAATACCCTGAATGAAAATCAAATGTAGAAATCTTGTGAATCAAAGTCGAGCCAAGCTCCATTATGACCCTCTATCCATCTTATTAGCCTACGAAGGTCGCATAATAGGCTAACCATGAACTCAGAACATGTCAATTGAAAAGGGGACATGACACTTAGTGTAAGCAAAGGCACCAAAACCTATGAGGACTGGTTGGGTCTAAATTGATCGTACTTCAAAAAGATGGGTCCCTTACACCAAGAATAAGGGAAAGAGAGTGTTTCACCTAAGTAAAAGTAAAATTGTGTAAATCCCAATATATTAAGGGATAAATCCTATATAATATTATGTCTATGACCTTTAATCATGCATCCTAAAGGAGGTAGATAGAATGGGTATACTAATGCATACTTTAAGGAGCACTGCCACTCATTGGTGGGTAGTGAAAAGGCTAGCTTGCCAACTTGGAAAGATGTAAAAGCATCCATATACACTAGATTAGGTAAAATATATGAAGACATAGACATCTTATCTTACTCTAATGATTTTGGCCCTACAGTGCATGTTTACTTGTGTGAAGAAACATGGACTGTTTGTGATGAGAACGCCCCAAAGAGCTTATGGTTGTACACCTTTTATAAGACCTTGAATATGTGGGAACAATCATGGTAAAATTTTAATGAGATGTGCCATGATATGTATAATTGGGATGTAACTAAGGATCATTTCATGCACACCTTCTCCTTTTCTTTATAGAACCTAGAATTGATCGAGCCACAATAAGTATTTTACAAGGCAATGTTTGAGGACATTATAATCCTATAGGAGTGCCTCAAAGACATATTTGAAGAAAAGGGTTTGGAACTCTTAAAATTATTTTAAGAGAAAGTAATAAATATTTATTTTATTGAATAAGAGGATGGTACCTAGAAGCCATACAATTAGATGACCATAATAGGTAAAAAGAAACTAGTGTGCCAAATAGAAGATATTACTCTCGATGAAGAAGGCCCTACTCATCTTCACAAAGAAATAATTGGGGGAAGTGGGTAAGCTAAGGACTTGCATCAAGAGAGGAATGATCCCTACTATGCACCACTCAAAACTACCTAGGTAGACATCAACTCATAAGGGGAACTAGAGATGGCTACTCTGGATGCATATTGGTCTAACATAAAACTGACATGAATTATGAATCTCATGAAGGAGTTACAAGACTTGTTCCCTTAGAATTATCAATATATGAAGGGAACCCACCCATCCCTTGGAAAAATAAGTATAAATTTATTTTAAGATGAAAGGCCTATCAAGAAGCACCCTTATATAATGAACGCCAATCTTCATGCCAAGGTCAAGATAGAGAATGATGGTATGCTAGCCATAGGCATCTTCTACCTTGTGAAAAAAATTGAATGGGTAAGACCCATAATTATTAGCATAAATATGGGTGGGAAAATTTGTATTTTTGTTTATTATAGGATATTGAATTCCACCTGCATCATTAAACGCTTTCTGACTCTATTCACTGACAAAGTCTTGGATGGCATTGTAGGTTGCAAAATATATACTTTCACTAATGGGTTCTCAAGATACCATCAAGTCCAAATTGAAGAGGAAGGAAAGCCTAAAAAAGACTTTTTAATAAAATGGGGTTATTTTTCATAAAATGTGATTCCCTTTGGACTTAAGAATATGCCAAACATGTTATCTAGAGTGGTTATCATTGCATTTAAGGACTTCATTCACAAGTTCCTCCAAGTGCATTTAGATGACTAGACTATGGATGGGCTAGTGAAGGACCACTATGATAACTTGTACCTCATGTTTGAGAGGTATATATATTTTTAAACCTCAAGAAGTGCATCTTTGTAACCTCATTTGGCACCTTTATTGGGCACATCATCTACAAAGATGGTCTACTCATTGATCTTGAGAATATTGTAATTATTCTACAACTTCAGACCCCTTCAATGTAGAAATATATTCACACCTTTCTTGGCCATTATGGATACTATATGAGTTTAATAAGGATTCTATGCAAATATTACAGTGCTTCTAGAGGATCTCTTTCACAAGGATGTCTCATTCTATTGGGGTATAGTGCAACAAGATTCCTTTGAAACTCTAAAGCTCAAATTAGCTAGTGCACTAATATTATAATTTCTCAACTGGACAATTCCATTCCACATATATGTTGATGTATTTGGCTCTACAATTGGTTCTATTTTGGTGTAACCTAGTGAAGGTAAGATGGATCATACCATCTCTTTCATGAGTCAAAAATTAATCCAAGCAAATTAAAACTATGCAATGATTTAGTGTGAGGCACTTACCATGGTTTATACCTTATAGAAGTTTAGATAATACTTGTTGGCAACCCCATTCATCTCATTAACTAATTATGAGGCACTTAAATTACTTATGAATAATCCCATTCTCCATGGTCACATTTGTATATGGATAGTTTTGTTTCAAGAATTCAAGTTCTCAATTATAGTGAAGCCTAGATATCATAACTTGGGCCTAGACCATTTATCCCACATCAATTCTGGTGATGTTTAAGTGCCTATCGAAGATGACATGTCAAACACATAACTATAAAGGGTATAATGCATCCCTTAAGACTTAGTGGAGATCACCACATTTATAACATTTGGGTCTACACCCCAGACCATGACAATTGAGGAAAATAAGTAGCTCATAGTTTATGTTTCCCCATTTCAAATCATTAGTGAGGAACTCTATAAATTGAGTTAAAATGAAATCCTATATTGCTGTGTCTTGGAATATGAAAGGGAATCTATCTCAAAATAGGCACATAAGGGGATAGCAGGAGGCCATTAAACTAGAGATGTTATGGTACAAAATGTGTTATAATCAAGCTTGTGGTGGCCAAGTCTATTCCAAGATGTAAAAGATTATGCTAAGGCATGTGACATCTTCTAAAGTATAGGAAAGACTAAATATCAAGATGAGATGCCCCTCATTCCCTTTTTTTGCCTAGGCACCTTTCAAAAATTGGGTCATTAATTTTATTAGGTCAATGACTCCTATTTCAAGGTGCATAGGTGTGTGATACATTCTGGTGGCCACATATTACTTCACCAAGTAGGCCAAGGTAGTGCCAACAAAAGATTACATAACCATCACAACCATAAGGTTTCTATGGGAGAATCTCATTATTTTTTATAGATGCCCACTTAGTCTAACTAGTAATAAAGGTGTGCACTTTATCAACAAGACCATGAAAATCTTGTTGATGGAATATATGGTAGTTATAGTCATATAAAATTTCAAAATTGGTAGTTTGAGTGTGGTTTGTGACACCCCATCCATAGGTCCTTTTTTCATGCTCTTATGACCCTTTTAGACATCTTTTTACTCATTACCAGTCATTTATAGCCTTCGAAATGATCATTCCACCTCATCCAGACTATATTTCCTAGGCCAATCATATCCCCTTAGGTCTTGATCATGTAGGATTAGAGAGCCATACTTGGACTATAGCATTGGACCCTAGGGTGTCCCATTTTTGGTGCTCCTATCCATTTGCACTTTGATCCCAAACAATCAATTTCATCTAATTGCTATCCTTCATTATGTCATCTTAACATGAATACATATTACCCATGACCAATAGATCCCTATAAAATCCTATCCAAATATCATTTACAAGGGAGGTGATAAATATTACAAACCAATCAAGATTACAAGTGAGCTACTAAGGCAAATTTCCCTATTCTCTGTATATAATCACCCAACATAATTACAAACATATTCAAACATTTATACCAGTCCCTAACACGTCAAACACTCTCAATTTGCCATTTTTTCATTTTATTCACATTATTTCACAAAGTACTTTAGGTGAGAGAACTACATATGGCTTGATCCCTCTTCATAGTATTGGTATGAAAGTAGTGTGCCCACATAAAGGTGTGGATCACACATTAAATGCATCTTACACACACTAACCCCCCTTTTTAAGTGATTTAAATCCCATTTTATCAAGCATGATGGAGGGTTAGGGTTTTAATATTAAATCATAACTATAGTGAGCTCCATCAACATTCAACACTCGATATTTTACATGAAGGCTCATATTAGTACAATGTAAAAACCTAATAAGTTTCAGGTCTTTGTGACCAGTTTAAACAATAGCGATAGAAGTGGATAATAGTGCTAGACCCTAAAGTGTCATGTTTTTAGTGGTGGTGTATTTTAATTGAATTAAATATAGATTTGGATTGGTGACATTATCCCAATCTTGCACAACTAGTTTCAAACCCTGTATCAGTCATCTTAGTCCCATTTCAAGATAAGTTATATTTCTCTTTAATTATTGATATTTTTAGAAAGGTAAAAAAGATAGACAAATTATACAAATTAGGACTATAATTATTTTAATATTCTTTACTAATTTATTAATTTAGACCTTTAGCTAAATTAGGAATAAAAATCCATTATTTTAAACATAGTTAAATCATTTGATGAACCCAACTTACTTTGTTTGTGGATAAAACCCTAGAAAACTTAGGGAAAATTCCTTGCTGGTTTTTCCAATATTTTTTTCATTTTTCCTACATATTTAAATCATATTTTCACATTTAATTTTTAAAATTTACCTTAGTAATTTTAAAATTTATTTTTTTCAAACCCTAGTTAAATTTACTAGGTCCCTTTGTTCTTGAGGTATCACCTTACATCCAGATTATATTTCACACAAGAATAAAAAATGGATCTCACACATTTCAAAACATTTATTGCAAATAATAAGGAGTCCATACTTAGCCCTATTATGTATATGAATGATGAATTTTACTATATGTTAATGCAAAGATTCATTCTTTCCCTTTCATGCTTACTTTTTATAATAAGGGATGATCTTAAGATCTTTATTGTTAAAAATGTTCAGATCCATTTCCTTTAAATCCATGTTTACTTTCTTTAATAAAATATTCCATTATTTCTTATACATACTCTCTCTCTCTCTCTATGTTTACTTTCTTTAATAAAATATTCCATTATTTCTTATATTTATTTTTTCATTTATTTTCTTAACAATACTCTTTCACACTCTCTTTGGTGGAAAAAAAATGGCTACTAACGCACTTCTTCCCTCTCATCTTGTAGATCAATTTCTTAATTTTTCACATAATTATGATAATGAGTGAACTAATTTTCAAAATTTCAAATTAGCTAAAAATGTGAAAAATTACTTTATTTACAATGAGGATAATTAATTTTATTACGATGAAGAATATTATCATGTAGATGAAGGTGATTGTGAAGAAAAATTAGATGCATCTTCTCCTCTCAAACCTATCTCTTTCATCCCTTCTTCTAAATAAAATAGTTTTGAAAAATGGGAAACATATTTTTCACCTCAATCTCCTATACACAATGTAACAAATAAACGTATTAATCATGCACTTCTAAGTGAACCTCTAATAGGTGATAATTTGCTTCCATGTGAACCTAATCTCTTTCTCTCTCTCTCTCTCTCTCTCTCTCTCTCTCTCTCTCTCTCTCTCTCTCTCTCTCTCTCTCTCTCTCTCTCTCTCTCTCTCTCTCTCTCTCTCTCTCTCTCTCTCTCTCTCTCTCTCTCACACACACACACACACACACATATGTGGAATAATTTTAAACTCTATTTTGGTAACATGTTAGAAATGTTATGTTACAAGTCAATGTTTTTAATGCATTAGTGCAACGTTTTATGCTCTAACCCTTGTTTGTTATCTCTCATGTGGAATGTTCTTTATAATCATATTTATATACAACTTATAACTCTAATTACATGCATTTCGTCCCATATACATGGGTTTTACCTAGATGTATCTAACTCTCTGTCTACTTTTATGTATCTTCTTATCACTACTAGACACAAGAAAACACTAGTGGTTATATCTATCCCTCTTCCCTTCAAAATTTGATCATCTAGATTTTATCCCATACCTAATACTAGATCTATGCCTATAGAAGATCATGTGGTGCACTCTATCACCCAAGTTTATGAAGATAGGTAGGTTGATTACACCCATGCCTATAGCTTGGTCACTTAGTTCAACACTCCCTCTAATACAGTTTTAGTTATTGAGCTCCATCAATAATTATAAACTTACAAAGATGTGTTGTATGCATTCCTTCATAATACTAGAGTTCCCATTTCTATTGAGCAAACTTATGTCACCTATATCCTAAACACAATGCAATGGACTAAAGAGCATATTTCCTTTGAGAAAGAGGATTTACCCCCACACCACATCATTGAACAACATCTACCCATATATATTTAATTGATAATTAATGATTAAGGGTCAAAAGAGTGTTAGTTGATAATGGTTTAGGACTCAACATTTGTAACATTTCTTTTCTTAAGCATCTTAATATACAACCTCAAGATCTAAACCATTAAAACATAACATCAAAGGTTTTGACAACATTTGTGGAAAGTCATGGGTTAAACAACACTCAATATTACTCTAGGACCTAATACATTTCCATCTACTTGCCAAGTCATTCCAAATGACCTCAATTATAATTTATTACTTTGTTGGCCTTGGATTCATGATATGTATGCAGTACCTTCCACACTACATGCTTGTCTAAAATTTAGTCACAAAAGATACATCTACACATGCCCAATAGATAATGAACATTTTAAATACTACCAAGTAACCAAATCCCCAAAAAATTACATTCCACACTTCAATCCTGATAATATACCTACACAACCTACTACTCATAATATACCTTTAAACCATACAATAGATCAAAAGCTTCCAAGTTATGTAACAACACCAGTACCCAATAACCAATTTACATCTTATTTTGTACTTAAATGTCTTCATAAGATGGGTTATCAAGGAAAAAGTATTAGAAAGCATGAACATGGAATTATCAATCTTGTCAAGGCATCCACACAACTTGGAAAGCAAGGACTAGGATTTTAGCTCACCCTTCTTAGTGATAAACTTTGTTTCATTGATCCAAGACATATAATATTATATCCACCCACTACACCTATAAACCATACAATTAATCATGATTTTACATTATCATTGGTCTATCCTGATCTCATTGAAAATACAACTTCACCAGATATATTCATATTAGATGAATTATCTAATGATGAATCTTTCCTATAGTTCCTCAAATATTATGAGGATCTCCCATCTTAATATCATCAAAATATATTTCCTCATCACACAAATGACCATGCTTACTTGAAATAAAATTTATATTTTCCCCTAGACATACCAATTGATTCAAAAGATACTATTCCTACAACCCCATAGACACTAGATCATTCCATATTGTTTAACAAGGAAATAGTTTATTTCAATTTTAGAACTACTCAGGATCCATGAATTATCTTATTATCATCTATCCTATGAAAGGAAGAGTATACAAATATTCATCAAACTTTTATACATTTTTTATAACTCTTTGTTTGATCTTACTGAGATATGATGGGAATTGATACATATATAGCAATCCATTAGATTCCATTATACCTTGATGATAAACTGATTAAGCAAAAAAATAGCAAAATTCATCCTAAGGTATCTCTCTTAGTCAAAGATGAGATTCAATGTGTCTTATATGTTAGCTTCATTCGATCAGTAACACACCCTAAATGGATTTCCAATATAGTCCCTATGGTTAAAGCCAATGGACAAATTGGGTGTTATTCCAATTCTCTAAATTTAAATAAGGCATGCCCAAAAGATGATTTCCCCTTGCCTTATATTGACATCATCATAGATTCCACAACTGGGTATGAAATGTTATCATTCATGGATGGCTTTGCAGGATATAACCAAATCAAAATAACTAAAGAAGATCAAGAGAAAAAATCTTTTATAACACCTTAGGGTACATTTTGTTACATTGTCATGCCTTTTGGGTTAAAAAATTCTAAAGCCACATATCAACATACTATGACACATATATTTCATGAATTGATTCACCACACAATTGAGGATTATGTCAATGATATATAAGTTAAATTGAAATAACAACAATAACATGCAATCAATTTATGAAAAAAATTCAATGACTTAGATAATACAATTTATGATTAAACCCAAAGAAATGTGTGTTTGGATTCATATCAGGAAAACTCTTAGGTTTTCTTATTTCTCAATGGGGCATAGAGGTTGACCCTAATAAACTCAAAGTAATTGTCAACATACCACCTCCCATGAACTTAAAATAATTTTGATCTTTGCAAGGCAAGATCCAAGAAATCTACCATTTTGTAGCTCAACTTACTGATAAAACTCAGTCATTCACTCGATTATTAAAGAAAGATACAAATTTTTTCTAGGACCAAGCCTTTCAAGAAAGCTTCAATGCAATCAAGCAATATCTTCATAATCCACATATTCTAATACCACCTATACCTGATAAGCCTCTCGTATTATACATTTGTACAACTGATCATGCATTAGGATCACTCTTAACACAACATGATGATCAACATATCTAGTGAGTGATTTATTACATTGGTCACACATTAGTTAATTACAGAAAAATTATTCTACAATGGAAAAACTATGTCTAGCACTAGTTTTTACCACACAAAAGATTCAACATCACATGATCAATAATAACATTCAAGTTATCATAAAAGTATATTCCTTGAAGTTTCTAATGGTAAAAGTACATCTCTCTAGTCACATCATAAAATGGGTTGTGTTATTAATAGAGTTTGACTTAAAGATAGTTCTATAGAAATAAATAAAGGGCCAAATCATTGCAGATCATTTGGCAGCCATACCACTGTTAGACACTAGTATTATTAGTGTCATATTTAGAGATGATTTTACTACCTATTCTACTCATTCCAATATTTTTACCATGTTATTTGATGGTTCTTAATGTGCATCTAGTGTAGGGGAAGGCATTGTCTTTATTGACCCTTCTGGTCACATAGTTCTTATTGCATATCAATTAAGCTTCTCCTACACCAACAACACCATAGAATATGGGTCACTTATCTTAGGTCTCTTTACCACCCAGTCCCACCAAATTATATCTATTCAAGTATTCATTGATTCCTAACTTGTGGTCAACCAATTTAATGATGTCTATTAGATAAAATAATATCTTATCCCATACTAAAACATGGTACAAATGTTTTTCATCATAATTTGACTATTTTTCTATAGAAAGTATACCAAGAAAAAATAATCATGTAGATGTAATGGCAAGGTTTGCATCTCTAATTCCTATCAAAATAAATGATGATTAAGATATTTTTATAATTAAATGATTGTGATCACCATCAATATCTAGTGCAGATTTGATTACCCTTTCTGTCTTAGACACTAGGCATAGTTCTACAACTCCATAATAGCTCTTTGATATCTATAAATTTTTAAACAACTCTATTACACCAAAAACTTTCTCCCAAAATGATAATGAAAGTTACATAAACAAGCACTCCATTATGTAATCATTGGTGGAGGCCTCTTTAAGTGAGATTTTGATGGAAAATTGCTTTAATGCTTGACTTTAATAGAATCCAAAATTGCTCTTACACAAATACATGATAATGAGTGTGGTGGTCACTTCATTAGAAAGGCCATGTCATATAAACTACTTCAACATGGATACTACTGGACCACCATGGAATATTAATGTTTATAATACATAAAACTATGTGATAAATGTCAAAAACATAGTAACCTAAAATATGCACCATCATAACAATTACAACCTCTTATCTCTCCTTGACAATTTATGTTATAGGGATTTGATCTTATTGGAAAGATTAACCCTGAATCCACTAATGGGCATAAGTTCATCATCATAGCTATAGAATACTTTACCAAGTGGGTGGAAACCTTTCTACTTCAATCTACCATAGGGGAGGAAATTTGTAGCTTCCTCATGACCCATATTATTTCACACTTTGGCTTCCCTATAGCTATCATTTCTAATAATGGAACATCATTCAAGAACAAAACTATTAAGAAATTCTACATAAAATATAAGATTAAACACACATTCTCAACTCCATACTATCCATAAGGAAATGGTTAAGAAGAAGCTACCAATAAAACCATCAACTATATTTTGAGTAAAATAGTAACCAAATTCAATGATGATTGGCACAATCAATTATTTTATGCATTATAGGCTTATCGTATAAGTATTTATACACCCACAAGAACCACTCCTTATTCACTCATTTATGGCACATAGGCAATTTAACAATTAGAATTAGAAATCCCATCTCTACATATTTCCCTTAAAGGCATTCTCAATGATGACCAGTATCATGAAAAGTGTCTATACCATCTTGATCAATTAGACCATACACACATTCAAAAATTTGAACATCTTAGAATCTACCAAAAACATATATAATGATCCTACAACAAACTAGTTCACACTAGAGATTTCAAAGTTAATGATCACATTCTCAAATAAAATCTTTACATTGTTAATACCAAAGAAGAAATCAAAGAAAAATTCAAACCAAATTGGCTAGGTCCATACCTCATTATTGAAAGCTTAGCCCTAAAGTGTATCATCTAGATTCACTTGAAGGAAAGAAACTAAAAAATACAATGAATATCATGCATCTATGTAGATTCCATGTATAGTATTTTATTACACACATTTTATTATACATAGTTTCTTTCAACTTGTATAAAATTTCTTAAATTACTAGTACATAGCTTCTTTTTAATTACTTGTACATAGTTTCATTATTATTCCTTGTACATAGTTTATTTCAAAATACCAAAAACAATATAACATGTCAAAATATAAAAACATTCAAATAACTCAAAAACATTTCAACTATATGCATTATTCATGTTTTACATCTATACTACCATGCCAGACTTACATTTTATTTTTCTATGCTATTGTTTGTCAATTTATCTATTGGTTGATTATTTTTTCTATCAGTGTACTGGTAAACAAAATAGGTCTTATCAGCCAAAGCAAGAAGATTAGTCATCCTAATGTGTAAGTTTATCACATCAGAAGGAGACTTCTCTCTCCTCTCATCAAGGGGAGGTTCCCTGTGGATATGTTATGTATATATATGAAACAAAAAATAGTACTCAAGGGTAGGACCAAACATCCATCTCTCTTTCTTCAGAGATGATGTATAGAAAACAAAGGAAGAACTCAAGAGAATGACAGACAACACTCCTCTTCTTTTAGAAGAACTATTCAACCAATCATGAGAATACTCCTGGAAATAAAAGCAGAATATGACTGAAGTATGGTAACCAACAAATCAAGACACAGCACAAAGTCTACACAAGAAATACTCAAGAGTGACATATGAAGAACAATGAAAGCTCAAAGTCTTTGCAAAGTTCTTTACATAGCAATGAAAATACAAACACACTAAAGCCAGCTATGGGGGCGCAAAGTCTCTCTGTAGTTGATTCTCCAAGACACCTTCTTGACAAATTTACTAATTTTGCTTATTAAATCAATGAAACAAACAAGATATCACAGCACAAAGTCTAAAAAATTCCCTTATTTTCATTAACAAAATATGATAAACAGACTGAGCACAAAGTCTCAATGATGCCTCTCAATTGTAACATAGTTTCGTTCAGATTATCAAGAAGAAGATCGTCATTACAATGGAAGAAAGTCCCTTATATAGCCTCTTCAAAAAGGACTTGGGAACAATAAATACATCAATTTGCATCGAAATATATTAAGGAGACATGTTGGAACTTAGGGGCACTTTACCCATTTGATTTTATCAATGCAAGGAAATAAGTCGCGCTTATTGAAAGTTTGTAACTTCCAATGTTCCACCTGGCAATCTGGTCTTATCTTCATCATTCCTCCTTGTCTGGCTAATTGAATCAGGTCCTAGATTTAATTTGTTATTCTATTTCTTCCCCACTTTTTGCTGGTCTTGGCCTTGAAAATTGTGAATGTATTCAGGTCTGTGAATCAAAGGATCAATGGCTATTTTACTATCTTTAAAATTGACTTTTACATGCCCGTCACTATGTTTCCAACAGCTAGTTGACTGTGTTGAATTTGACGTGTTCGGGTGCATCATCCCTTGGTCTTCTTTCATCTTTCCACTTGGCACTTTTCTAGACTACACTTTTCCCTTTCGAGCCTTGAGAAATAATCTTTTGACTTCTTTTGTCAACCCTTCACAATTTTCCCCTGGGCTTTTCCTCGAGCCATTCACTTTAAACATTCCCGCAGACATTTTCCCTAGGAAAATTCCCATGGACAAAAAGTTTGGGGAAAATTCCTGTAGATAAAAAGTCTAGGTAAAATTCCCTTGAGCAAAATGTTTAGGTGAAATTCCCACAGGCTTTGAACAAGTCGAAGGATGCTTTGGTCGATGAAGTGTCCTCCGCAAGGACACTTGTCCTTCAGAAAAGTTCTTTTAGCATTGAACCATCCCTTTGAACTTAGTTGATGAACCTTTGTTGAAATGGTTCAAAGGTTCAATGAAGCATGCCAAGCCTTTGAAGCAAAGCCGATGAAAGTGTTGAACCGCTTGATTGAACCCACCTTTTAACTGTTTGAAGTTGAACCAAAGGATGAACCAAATGTTGAACCTGATGTTGATTGTTTGCTGATGAAAATTCCTATAGAAGTCATGAAGCTCATTGAACTTGGACATCGAACCATTTGGTTCAAAGGTTCAATGAAGCATGCCAAGCGCCTTTGAACCAAAAAGTGATGAACTTGTTGTTGAACTGTTGAACTAGAAAGCCTTTAATCAATTGACAAACCAAATGATTGAACCAAAAGACGTTGAAACAAAGGAAATGAATCATCTGAGTGAAATAAAGCATTAAACTGCTTGGTTGAACTTGGATGTTGAACCATTCCTTTGGTTGAATCGACTCTTTAACCTTTGAACCCAATTGGTTCAATGGTTCAACGGTTCAAGTTATTTTGATTTGACCAAATGTTTGGAAGCTAATGAACCTGTTGAAGTGACTAAACTTTGAACTTTTCCCAGAAAATGAACAAATGTTGAAAATCAATTATTTTGACTAAAAACCACCTACAAGAGTTTGTAGATTTTCCTTTTCTTGCTGAGTCCATAGATTCTTCTTCCTACTGAGTCTGTAGATTCAAGCCTGTAGAGTCCGTAGATTTAAGCCTGCAGAGTCCGTAGATTCTACCTGCTGAGTTTGTAGATTTTTTGAGAAGCTTTGAAAATAAGAAATCTGAATATCTAAGACAAATTTTGAAAATGGAAAATATTATTTTGGTTTGTAGAACCAAAATAATTCAAATGTTGTTCCAAAAATGACTGTTATTTTTGGGAGACAACATTATCTACATTACCATAATTCACTTGATCTTCTTTGAGTGTGTGAAGTGACAACCAGATCCTTTATTGATTCACTCTACCTATTGAGGGGGCATCCTAATTATGCATTCAAGACATATATCAACATATCTACCCACTGGGTGAATCTTCTACATGACTACACCATTCAGGTTATGTCATTCCTACACCACACAGTCTAGTTATCATGTTGATGTACATTACTTACTAGCTTACATAGATTTTTCTATCAACACTCAATAGTATATATCACTTGTGTATTTATTAGCATCTACCTAGTCTTGGGCTACATATTTTGCATACTTTCACTTCATACTTTGATTAGTTAGATGTGATTTATTTCTAGCATTTACATGCCTTCCTTTCTTGCTTTTAGTAGATATATGTGATTTCATTTCTCGGTTCTTTTTTAATCTTTTGTGCATGCCTTAGGAAATTTTCTAAGGTCTTTTGCTTGTATCTTCTATGTGCCTATGGCCCTCATGCCAACCTTGATTATTTTTAATTATGTGTATGTGGACATTTAAACATGCCTTGTATGTTTGCTTTCCTAGTTTGAGTTACATGTGACCATGTCCCTTGTTTGCTTGGCCCCTTGGACACTTTTGTATGATTCTTGATTCTTGCCTTGTGTGCTTGTTTGTTTATTTGATATTCAATTATATACAATTCCTTGATCCACATCATACATTATCTTGATCTCTTGGATGCCATGATGGACATCATTTTCCATCCCTCCTTGACAACTAATAACTAACAAGTAAAAGCTATCATTTATATTTTTAATTTAATATATTTCACATGCTATTACATTTTTACATCTATCTAGGCATACCCTTGATGATCTAATAAATATCTCATACAAACTATGCTATATCTTGAGACATATTTTCTATTATCATTACTATATCATATATTTCATAACATAACACACTTGTAGGACTCTTTATTTTGAGGACAGTCATTACAGGGTCTTCATTCCTACCCTCAAAAGAGGGGGCAAAAAACAAGGGTTTTGTCATAGAGATCAAAGCCTCTACTAGTAAAATATTAGTTTTCAAAACATTGAAAATATCTTTCAAAACTCAAACTAGGTAGAACAAACTAGAAACATAGTGATGAACATGAAACATTAATCAGAAACAACAAAGGACAAGAGCACCATATTTGGACTAAAGTGACAAACAACAAAGTGTCTTATTTTTGGTGCTCCTATCCAAATATTATAAAACCCAAATTTTATAGAAATAGATAGAAAGGTAATACAAGTTATAGTTTTCTCAGCTATAATATAGTTTAGAGTCAATAGTTTTAGTACATTTTTTCTTAGAGAATATAGATATAGGGGGCATCATGTGTAGCATGATGGCTCTCACTTATAGTTTTATATTAGGTAGCTAGTACAACTTCTAGATTAGAATGCATGTTACAATCACCAGTAATTAGGGGCAATGTGTATGACACATTTATTTTCCTTTTTTTTATTTCATTGAATTACCTAGGTATTCTTAGTAGTTGCATGCCTTATTCCATCTTTAGGTGGTTGGAATCAATTTGGAGTGGCTTCCATATAAGCCTAGTTCTTAATTTTGGAGTGGATTTCATACAAGACTAATCTCCACCTTTAAAAGTAGCTAAAATTTGCATATTTTTCAATACATATTCGGTTATCCATGCCACAAAGTAAAATTATAGAGCATTCATGGGCTTTGAGATCCATCACATAAGACACACATTCATACCAGTATCAATTCATAGTTCCACACTTTAGAGGCAATGATGGATCTAAAGGACTAATTAGCCTTTGTATTATTGATCCACCTACTCATAGAGATTTGACACACATTCTAAACATTGATTAAAACATGCATGATGACATAGCCTCACTTAGTGGGTGATTATGGAGCCAAAGGTCCAACTTTTGTATTCTTGATCCACCCTCAAGGAATTTAGTACTTAGCTCCATTCATGATATTAATCTTAGTAAAACAAATACCCAACATCACTTAGCATCACTCATCATCACTCAACATCATAATAGGTTTTATATTTATTTGCATACCCAATGAAGTGTATTCATTCCTTTCTCTTCCTCTCTCTTTTACCTAATTTTTGTATGTTCTTATTTTAGACATAGCATGTCTAGTAAGAATTGATCTACTCTTTATTTTCTCTTGCATATTCATGATTCACATTTTGATCTCTCTAAGCACACTCAACATCACACATCTTCATGGGCTTCACCTTTACAAGTAAGTTTAGGTATGCTTTCTATTTTTCCTTTATCCTAGTATTTCACTTTACTACATCACTAGAATAAAGGAGGGGACATATAAGAATATAAAATGTCCAAATTGGTAGTTTGAGTGTGGCTTGTGACACCCCATCCATAGGTCCTTTTTGCTTGATATTTTAAACCTTATAAATATATTTTTTTGTCATTAACAATCATCTGAAACCTTCTAAAAAATTATTCCACCTTAGCTAGACTATATTTTCTAGGCTAATCCTATCCCTCTAGGCCCTAAACCTGTAGGATAAGAGCACCATACTTGGACTATAGTTTTGGACCCTAGGGTATCCCATTTTTAGTGTTTCTACCCATTTACACTTTGAGCCCCAATGGTCAATTTCATCCAATTTATATCCTTCATTGTATTGACCTAGCATGAATACATCTAACCTATGACCAATAGATCCCTATAAAATCCTATCCAAAGCTCTTTTATAAGAGAAGTGATAAAATATTACAAATCAAGCAATAATACAAACAAACTCCTAAGGTAAATTTCCCTATTATCTACACCCAGTCACCCAACATAGTTTTAAACATAGTCAAACCTTTATACCAGTCCCTAGCCACCTTAAACACTCTCAATTTAGAATTTTTTAATCTATATCACACTATTTCACAAAGAATTTTGGGTAGGATAAATACATATAGCTTGATCCCTCTTTAGAGTATTGGTATGTAGGCAATGTGCCCACATAAGGGGTGTGGATTGAATGTTCAGTGCATCTTACACATACTAACCCCCTTTTTTAAGTGATTCAAATCTTGTTTTATCAAGAATGATGGAGGGTTAGGGTTTTAATATTAAATCATCTCTATAATGAGCTCTGTTGACATTCAACACTCAATATTTCATAAGTAGGCTCATATCAACACAATGGAAAAACTTAGTAAGTTTCAGGTCTTTATGACCAATTTAGACAATAGCATCATACCCCAAAGTGTCCTATTTTTTGTGGTCCTATCCTTTCACCAAACAAAATCTAGATTTTGATTGGTAACACTATCCCAGTCCTACATAGCCATTTTTAGACCCTATATCAATCGTCTCAGTTTCATTTAAAGATAATTTATATTTCTCCTTAATTATTGATATTTTTAAAAGGTAAAAAATATAGATAAATTATATAAATTAGGACTGTAATTATAGAAATATTCTTTACTGATTTATTAATCTAGACCTTTAGCTAAATTAGGAATAAAATTCCATTATTTCAAACATAGTTATATTAGTATTTTACCATAAGATAACTCATTATCATCCCTAATTAAATGGCACTATTGATGCATTCAATAAGATATTAGGGGCATGCCTCACAAAGATATGTGATGTTGGTCATAAATATTGAATTGATCATGTGTTGGTGGTATTATGAGCCTATCACATGACATATAAGCACCTGAATAAGTCTACACCATTATAATTAGTGTTTGACATAAATGTTATTTTACTAATGGAGTTTCTAGTGCCCTCATTGCATATTACATGTATTGGTCATTTTTAGAACCAAGAATCTTTGAATGCACAACTGAAAGACTTGGATCATTTGGATGAGATACGTACCAAAGCAAGATGGAGCTAGTAGATAGAGAAGCATGCCAAAAGATATGTCATGATAAACATATCAAGCATAAGGTACTAATTAAAGGAGAATTAGTCTTTTTATATGACTCCAAGTACCTCAAGCATTTGAGTAAGCTATAAATTAGGTATATAGGCCCTTATGTCATCCATAACATATTGGAGATTAGCATATTTAAGATATGCATATTGATGGGTGATATGCTTCATGGGAATTTTAGTGGAAACCAATTGAATCCTTATAGATAATATAATGGAACTTGCACCATTAGACACTGACTTCCTGGTCATAATTCAGTTATGTTATGTTGACCAGAGTAGGGTTTGGAATAAGCTAAATGTTTTATTATATTTTGTACTATTTTTTATGTTAAGTGAATAAGTGAGTAAATTTAGTCCCCTATTGTAACTATTTTGTTTCTCTCACACATAACTTTAGTCAAGTGAGTCGAGCACGGTTGTTTTCTAAGCACTTGAGGCCATAGACCTAAGTTTTAGGAATAAGGAGTTTGCCAAGATGAAACATGTGAGTACCAAATGATAAATGGATACATATAAGATGTTAGTGTGAAAGAGATAAAATCAAGGTGCACTATATTATCATGCATAAAATATCAAGAGAAACCTAAATAATAAAGCATTAGAGGACCAGTGCAAGAATTTGTATGGGGTAGGGTAGGCCAAGGCAAGAGATGAAAGTACATGAAATCAACCAAGAAATATGAAGTATGCTTGAGAGGGAGTGAAATAATAAGAGCATATGGAATTGAGGAGTTTGAATCATGCACATGTGAAACACTATGCCTAGGTTACCATAAGAAGGGCAAAGGTCACAACAAGGTGAACAAAGTGTATAAAGAGGATCATCAAAACAACTAGTGCCCACCCAATGGTTGATGAGAAATAAATGTTTAAAACACCTATCACTTCACCAAAAAATCCATTAAGAAAATTTAATTCTATGATGGCATAGGCATAAAAATCTATAATAAATGTGAATGTGGTGGTAGATTTTCATAGATTTCATGGGTTTTAATAGATTTCAAAAAAATCATGTATTACCATGCCATTACTCACCTATAATTAATAAGGTAGATGAAAATAAAGGTATAAATAAGTGAAATACCAACTATAACATGTTATAAACATTTAGCAAACTTGAAAGCAAAACTAGATTTAAACTAGAGCTGAAGCAATAAAATGTTACCATAGAGAAACCATAACACCCGTAACCACCAAACAAGAATGTTTGTAAAGAGAAAGAGATTACAATCCTATTGAGATTGGAATAGATATGTGTATGGAAATAATTAAGGAATAATATGATAAAATAAATCCTAAGTGATGTTGAGTCTATCATTAATGATGAATATAGCTCAAGAGCCAAAGTCATAGTCATGACCCTATGACTGTGAGAAAGTGCAAAGAAATATTATAGGCTTTGGCAAAATCAATAGACCATTATTCAACACTAGAAATTTTAGAATGGGAAAGAAATGTATATGTTTTGGTCAACCCCAAGTGTAAAAAGATGCCAAGAAGAAATAGATGGTAGAAGAAATAGCCATTATGAATAAGACATAACTAGTGGAAGAAGTTAGCATTTTTGAGATTGCCCATGAGTCAATCACCAAGATGTCATATAGAGAGATGTAGTTTCCCTCTAAATTTATATGGGCAAAACTTGGGTATATTTTTTTCACACCTATAGATTGAAGGAATACAACCACCACATATTAAATAATGTGTAGGAGCTCAACTAGGATTGGGTAGTTGACATGGGAGAAAATTTAGAGGTAGATATGGTGTTGTTTAACATCTTCATTTGAGAAAGGCTCATGACCACTGGTATAACCCAACTATATGAGTTTATATGTTTTTTAAAACTAAAGTAACTAGTGCAATTATTCCTATTACACATCCATGAAAGTCACTGCTACTTCACATGGAAGCACATGCAGATATTGACATGCTTCATTAGCATGATCACTGGGTTCCTAGGCTCAAGTGAAGACATTAATATAATGACAGAGGATGACACATAAGTAGAGATGGTTTAAAAATTCCTATGTTACTACAAGGTAGGGTTTTCCTTCCCAATAAAATACATAAAGGACCTTAACATAAGGGTTGTAATACACCTCATGAGCTCTAAAACTTGCCTTGATAGATGGTATATGGACATCAACAAGACCTACTTGTACATCACCCATCACATGGCATAAAGATTCAATTTTAACATTTCTAAATTCATTGGTGAAGAGATGGTAAAGAATGTGCTTGAGTGTCAAAAGGAATTAGAGACCTTCAAGTGAGGGTTTATGCTAATATTGATTGTGATGGAGGAGATCAACATGCTCAATGGTGATCAAGACAACCTTTGGGTCTTCTTGGTGCACAAGGACTCCCTAGCACTAAAGTACAAGGTATTCACCTACCCACCTTCCTTTTACCAAAAATATAAGACCAAGGTGTTGGGGTTGTGTGATCAATACATAAAGGCATTTGGGATTGAATGTCACATCTTGTAAGAGCTCCCCCAACATATTTTTAGAATGGTGACATTCACTATCATGCAACATTTATGTGTAGTTCACCTAGGACACATGGATGACAACCTATCTGGATAGCTCAAACTCTCTTATGCATTTTTGTAAAAATTTTTAAGGAAGTGATAAGGAGGATTTATAATGTGTAGTATTTAGACATCTTGATGAAGGTTGTGAATCAAGAAAGGAGAGGGTGGAGGTGACAATATGTGCACCCAGGAGGAAAATATAGAAAATATGAGGAGGATGACTCCAATAAAATGTTCCTCCATCCCCTCTAAATATAAATCATCATAGTGAACATATTTAACTTATATTATGAGATGAAACCATAAAAGAATGGTGTAAACCCTAAAAAATGATGATCTCCTCCTCCATATCAATGATGAAGGTAAGTCAATGCCAACAACACATAAAAATTCTCCCCAAAAAAATATGGGAGAGATTCTTGAAGAAATCCAAGAATGCATAAGGTTGAGAGTGACCTCTGGCAAAGAAAAAACACCTTTAGCTCCAAAGAAGAAGTGCATAACCTTCACACCAAAAACTACTTCCTCCAACAAGAAGCAAAAAAAGAAAAAGACTAAGGGACCTATTGTGTTCCCAAAAATAACTCTAGTAGAAATGGAAAAGGAAGAGGCAAGTGCATGTAAAAGGGAGGAAGAGATGAAGGAAGAGGCAGCAAAAGAAGGAACAAAAGTATATATTTTATAAGAAGAATAAGTGGGAGAGGAGCCCATCATTGAGGATGTTTATAAGGCCCTCTAAGGAAACACTACCATTGTGCTTGAAGAGACAAAAACTTTGGCTAGTTCCTCATCCAAATATCACTCCACATAGCCTCCAAAAACTAAGGATAAAAATATAAGGTTATGGAATAAAATGGGCCATAATGAGGTAGAGATTGAGATGGTACTGGCACTTGAGAAGAACATGAGGGATATAAAGGAAATGGTTATTACCTAGGTGGATATTGAGAAGGATGAGGTCAAGGAAGATAATTCTAAGAGAGAGAAAGGAAGAATAAGAAATTTCCCACAAGCATGAGACTAACCATTAAGAAAACCAAGAAGGTACCTAGCACCCCCACCAGAAAAGTAGATGAAGCTATACAACAGACACGGCCAAGTAATGAATGAGTGTCTAAAGAAAAGGAAATCAATGTTGGAACCGTAGAAAACCAACAAATAGAGATTGATAAGAAACCCCAATATAAATAGGAATAAATTGAAGGTGGCACCAATAAAATACACCTAGAGGTTATCACTGAGAAACCATAAGAAGAGGAAATGGACAAAGGGGATAATTCCAAGGAATAACCCCTTCAGGGATAAGAATAAAAAACCTCTAAGGAAAACATTGAATAAGTTAGTGGCACCAATGAGGAATAATAAGATCAAAGAGATTTGGCCATCATCGAGGAGGAAGACATGGAGTTGAGAATCTAAGATAAAGTGTAGTAGGGGTGAATAGATGAATATTTCTATATGTTTGAATTCATGCCCCTGAAGCTGCCACAACTAAGACATGTAAATAGATTGCATTTAACAGATACATGGATGAGCCTCATTTTGAGGCACCTCAAAAAGCCATATTGGGTGTGGATTAACCTGAAGAGGGACATGACTCCCTCATCATAAAATCCCACGCCATGAACCTAGTATGGTCTATAAATGTGCTTATCTGAATGGCCATTAAAGTCACATGAAATAATATCATCAATGAGGGTAAGGCAAAGAAGTGGAAGAAAATTTGTAAGGATGTTGAAGATGAAACATAGGCCATGAAATTTGAGCTATAATAATTATCTAAGAACATAGATATGACCAAACCATCCCTTTTAGTTAGAATTGATACATTGAACATCTATGAGGTTGATAAGGTTTGTGTGCTAGTAGAGTAGATGATCCCAAGGATGAAATTAGAGATAGTGTACAAAGAGAAAGAAGAAGAAACATGTACCATTTTATAGGAGCTAGTTTCCAAGCTCAAAGAGGTGGAGAGCCTCTTCAAGAAGCTTTAATAGGGTGTATATTTAGTTGATGCCATCTTCTATAACTTCTCCAATGAGATGTTAGTCATAGATACATGCCTCAAGTAGGTAAAAGGGGAGAAGGAGGAGTTGATGATATAGGTATAACCTAAGAGTAGGTCAGAGTATGCATAGATGATGGGGAAGGTCAATGACTTAATCACCTAGATCAATGATTAGGAATAGAACCTGAAAGCACTTTTCCACACTTTATAGACTAAGGCTTGCGAATAAGGATCAATCCTAGATGGAGGAGTGAAAAAAGATAAGGCATGTATAGAGGCCTTCAATAATGAATTAGTGAAGATAAATATGTGCATGCTTGATTCCACCTCTATGTAAATAGATAGCACTATTGAGTAAATCAAGCTCGCTATTAAGGGGTTAGAGGAATTCAATGTTGAACTTAAAGAGAGCACACCCAAGTTCTGCATGCTAAAGGCTTTGGCACCCTAATCTAAGGGTGTAATAGAAATTTTTTATGGGGTAATGTTAGGACCCTAATTTTTCAAGTATTAAATCATGCCATAATGAGAGACGCCCAAACATGAGGTGATCTTTTATGCTATTTGGAGGAACCAATATAGATCTTTCACCAACTGGTAGGTAGTTAACTAGTTCCTAAATCTTCAAGGCATCTCTTATGAGTATCAACACATGGTGATCATAACATAAAGGGTGCAAGGTGATGTATATGATATAATGATCACCAAAGGCTCTAGATCAGCACCCAGTGTGCACTCTCCACCCTAGCAAAGAGATGCTCCTATGTGCTATAAAATGATCTCAAACCAGTGAGGAAAAAAATGCAAATTAAATGCAATGAAGCTCTAGAGAATTGGTTATGGATTTAGTGTTATGCATTCCATTAGACAAAGGAATAGTTTAGAGTTCATGAAGGCTCTACATGTGTACACTCGAGCTCACTTGTGAGCCTTTGGGTTGTTAAGTAATTTGAATTATGCATGTACTCTATTTTAATTATTATGGACTCTATTTCTTTGAGATTTGAGTAATGAAGAAGAATGGTTGTATTTAAACACACTGTCTCTGGTTTATACTTATTTAGTGTTGAGATTTGGATGCATAATATTTATCCTATTATATCTTACATATATTTATGTTAAGAATGTTGTTTTCAAGCTTTAGGTCTATGGCGTTAATGATGTCTCTGTGTTAAATGATGATGTCATCATATCCTATATAAAGACTAAGTGTATAAATATCCCATACCAAGCATTGATATCCTTGCTAAGAAGTTATATCCTAAGCATGAAAACTTGAATTTAGAGCATTCCCTTAAACCCTTTAAGTGCCTCTATGATGCTAAGCTCAATAGAACAAAGGCTTGCACCCTTAAGACTATACAACCACCATGATACAGGTTTTTACCCAAATAGATCTTGAACTAATTCCTTAAAAAGGCTTGCACCAATGAATCCATCAAAAGCCTATGTTAAAATGACCAATTCCTAGAATTAATGCCTTATGCCATGGCAAAACTAGCCCAACATAGGCCCCAATTCTTTCTTTATTTTTCTTTGAGTGAGTTCATAAATATTTCATCTTATGTGAATTGATGCTAGCGTAGTCGAGTGATAAATGTTGAGCACTATAGGAATATATTATATTTATTCTTAGTTGTAATGAGTCCATAACTGACTTAGATAACCAAATGAGTACTTGACTTAATATTTGATTAATTGACCCCCTTATTATACAACATCTAGTTGTATATCTACTATTATATACCCTAATGTTTGGACCAGTTTTAAATACGCTATATTCAATCTAGATCCATTGTATACAAGAGCTTATTTGATATTTTGATGTGAAATAATGACTTCAATTTATAAGGAATTATTATATAGGGAACCAAGGGATGACATATCCCACTGGTCAAATGTAAGTTATTGTCTTGGAGATAGATGTCCCACAAACACTTGGAATTGGTCAGTGTTAATGTCATCGAGCATAGTGGATTATTGAAATAAATGATTTAATATGGTCTAATGAACATCTTTTGTGGAGGAGTTACACTTCTATTCTAGGGGCTTTTTGACCACCATTTGTAGAGTTACTTATAACTCCTATATGCATGCTTCACGTGAGGATATTTATCACTTAATGAATATTTTGTCTTTTTCCATTTTGGTATCTTATTCAATACATGTTTTGTGATTTTATTTTGATATAAATCTTTGATGGTGTGCACTCACTTCTTGTCTTGTGCGACCATTTGACCTTGTATTTACTTTGTCTAGAATGGGATCATATTTTGATATGGTTTTAGAGCCATTATAGTAAACATTTGTCTAGTTTTTCATTTTTCTTAATATATTGTTTAAAATCTTGAGATTATTTTCATATTTTATAAGGTAATATTTTAGAGGGATTTAAAAAAAATTGGGAGCTTTAAAATTTTGAAAAAATATATAGGTCTTTTTTTACCAAATCTTGGGTTATTACTATTGAAAGGTTTATTTCATGGTGGTATTGTGGTTTTTATTATGTGATAGGGTTACATAACATGTATCTTGGTCTCATGTCCCATCAGAGGCCTATGTGGAGTAGTTTCACGGCCTTTCATACCCTTGTCACAACCTAAACATCTACTTGGATGATGCCATCCATTCTCATAGCCTAGGTACACAAAGTAGGAAAAAAGGGGTGATGTGTTTTGATATGATCCACACTTATAATATTCAAAAAAAATGTATAATATAATGTATATCAACACATCACAAAAGATAGGTGAACCAAGACGTCTAAATATGCAATATATGCAAAAATAGAATACCCTTAAGGTGGGGCAATACCATACAATAATCCTTTAGGAAGGAATAACTCCAAAATGTCTCTTGAAGGGGACAACCTCCAATAACCTCTTACAATAGAAGACACAATATTTACTTGATACCTTTACAATGATATTCATCTTATTTATATAGAACTCTAACTAACACTGGATGGGTAACCTCCAAATCCCAAGGTAGGTTGACCATTACCTAATGCACTAATTCCACAAGTTACTTCATTATCCTAATATATTAGACCCATATAAATAATTAATGTGGATTTATGATACATTTTGACATCTCTATTAACCCATATACATTAATATATCATATCCTTAGGTACATAACATTACTTCCCTCCTTGACATGTTTCATCCCCGAAACATAGGAAGAAACCAAATAATGAGTGTGCTTCAAATCATTGCAAACTTGTCTCTAATCTTAATCATCCAACCATCCATATATAATCTTGGTAGCTGATATCTCTTCAATATTGTTCCCAAATTCTATTTTTCTCTTCTAACTCCATTCATGAGCATAATTTTACTACTTTGATACCCATGCATAATTATTCCTCTTTTGATTCCATGTACCATATTCCACTATGTTACTCTGATTCCATCCATGACCATAGTAGGTATTATTATATTCATATTCATAGTAATTTCCCCATTCATTCCATGTTATATAAACCACTACATTGCTTTTATTCCATACTTGACCATAATAGTTCTTCTTGGGCTTCCATGCATAGCCATAGTGATTACAAATCTGATTTCTTATATAGCCAAAATGATTATTTTTATGACACTTCCTCATTTGGTTCCATGATTATTTTCTCTCATGATGATGTGGGTGTCTATATACCTCAACTTTTTCTATTACTTTGACATTATCCATCTTTTCCTTCTTTGTCTCTTAAGTAGATGAAATGTTCATTTATGATTGTAGTGTGTTTTTATCCATATCATTTGAGTCTTCCTCATACTATTCATCACCCATTTCAATATCATCCTCATGATCTACTTGGACTATTATTGGTGTTTCCCACTATGATATCCTATAAAGTAACCATTTTTCCTATACCAAAACTTCATGAACTTTTTTTGAACATTAATATTAATTGTTCCCAAAGTTTCTAATGATAAATATCCAAGAACCATATCCACATCACCCATATCCAAAGCATAAAAAAATGAATGCAAAATATATTTTTCCATAATGATTTTCAAATCTTCAAACACTGAAATAGTCTTATCATCTAATTGATCCTCCTTGATATTATTTTCTTGAACATGTAGATGCATGACCATATTCATGTTGATGAAGTTATACTTGTTGGTATGGTTTATGGACACAAAAACTTTATTCTTTTGAATGCATCCATGAAATTAAAAAATTAACTCATATTTCTTTGGAGCCAAATTATTTGAACCCTTATCATCCAATTCTTCTTATTATTCTTCTTATTTGAGATCCTCTACCCCTCCTCTTTCACTATTTTTACTCTCCTCATTATCATTATGCTCAATTTCTTCTTCTTCTTCTTCTTTTTCTTCTTCACCACTTTCATGTTCATCCTCATTGTCACTATTTTTTTCCACTAATTTTTCTTCTTCAGCAACTTCATTCTCTTCTTCATGACCATCATGATTATATTCTTCTTCTTTATCCTCTTTTATATAATATCCCATTTATCGAGGAAGAGTTGTTCTATTTCTTCCCATGAAGAAAACCATAATTGTTTAAACCAATGTTGTGTAGACCCAAACAAAAAAAACATATAAACATGATTTTAAGAAAATTGTTTGAGAATTATTCTCCTTAAAAATGATCCACCATTCTCTAGCATTATTATCATCCTCCCCTAAAAATACTTGCAACTTCATGATCCACAAAAAAAACTAGGGTTCATGAAACCCTAAAATGTCAATACTCATACTATACTAATCCAAATAGTCCTAATTTTTTACTATAGCTTCCTCTATGATATTGGAACTTTAGTAAAAAATTGTGAAAACATTCCAAAATTTTTGACTTGTAGAGTGAATATATAAAAAATAATAAAATCACAATAAATCACTCAAAACAATTCAAACAATTTTGAAATTTTTACTGTATTTCTCTAGTATGTTCATATATCTCTAGTAAAAATTTTGAAAAATTATTATTTATATTTTAGATTATATAACCAAATTATTAAAAACCCTAAAATATCAATAACTACCTCAAAAATCATCAAAAACCTTGATGTTTTTACTGTGTCTTAAAATATTCTCCATACCTAGTAAAAAAATGTGCAAAAATTTGAAACTAATCAAAATATATTAATGATTCCAAAAAATTAGGGTTTCATCACACATAAATTACCTAAATCAAAGCTCTGATACCACTTGATATGATCCACACTTCTAATATTTGAAAATAATGTAGAATATAATGTATATAAACACATCACAAAATATATAAGTGGACCAAGATGTCCAAATATGTAATATATGAATAAATAGAATACCCTTAAGGTAGGGAAACACCATACAATAATCTTTTAGAAAGGAATAACTCCAAAATGTCCCTTTGAGGGGACAACCTTCAATAACCGCTTACAATATAAGACTCAATGATTACTTGATATCTTTACAATGATATTCATCTTCTTTATATAGACCTCTAACTAACAATGGATGGGTAACCTCCTAATCCCAAGGTAGGCTGATGATTACCCAATGCACTAATTCCACAAGTTACTCCATTATCCCAAGGTAGGTTGACCATTACCCAATGCACTAATTCCACAAGTTACTCCATTATCCTAATATATTAAACCCATATAACTAAGGGGGATGTGTACCACATGTCAGCATCTCCATCAACCCATTTAAATTAATATATCATATCCCTAGGTACATATCATATTTGCTAAGTAAAAACCCTTGTTCAATGGCCATTAGTGTAGAGAGATAGAATTTGTAAGATTTTCTTGGACTTGCTTGCCCTTTCAAGACCATAGCCTCACATCCTCCCACACGTCTAATTATCATTCCACATCACTCTCAAACATACACATCATTACATCACATCCCACACCTATAAGCTCATCACTCTAAGTTTTCCTCACCTAGTAAGTTTAGTTCAAGCACCTAAAACCACTCTTTTTTGCATAAAACTACCTATCTAGGTCCATTCATGGTATTGGGATTTTTGAATCATTGTATTACCTTTTTAGGGGTGGTTTTGTGTTTTATAATGAGTGGTAAGTATTTTTAAGTTTAAATCACCTTAAATACTACATTGAGTACCTTTTTTGAGTCCTTGACTTTTAAAAAAGTGCCACTTATTTTGTTCAAAGTGATTAAGATTTTAAAAGGGTTTTTTGGTTTTAATGAAAAAACTATATATTTTAGGGGGGGGGGAGATAATATTGTGGGAAAATTGGTTTTGAGGATTTTATCATATTTTGATTGTTTTTTGTTTTAAAAAATAATATATTGTGTTATGATTTTTTTTAAAGGTGAGAATTTCATTTTATAAAATCTTCATATCCTTACTAGTCAAAGGCCAGAGGGTGAGGTTCTATTTGGCAGGTGGCCAAACTCCTTTTCATTCAAAACATCCATATTCTCTCTATTTATCTCTATTTGTAATTTTATTCTTTGGACACATTATTTTCAAAGATTGACATACTCATCCTATTTAAAAAAACTTATCTTTTTGATTTTCAATAATTGCTCTAGATGCACTATCAACTAAGTTTGACATCTTTTGAGCATGAATTTGAAACATTTGGGGTGTTTTTTTCTATTGATATTTTAAGGGATATAATTATTATATGTCACTATATTTATACTTGAAATTTAAATTCATTAACAACTAAAAATTTCACTACTACTATAACTCATTTATGCACTAACGAATTCAAGTTCAATCAACCTACTAACTCCCTTTAACTATCACAAATGGAAAATAAAGATGACAATCATTCGAATAAGTAAGTGTTTATATAGGATAACCATGGGTGATGAAACTAAACCTAGCATAAATGCATAGATAGTTAAGTGGTATAACCAAAGTGATGTAGCCTATGGACTATTGTGCCTTTTTGTAGCACTTGATATCCTATTTCACTTAGAGCCTGTCAAATCACCTCATGATGTTTTTTTTTGGGAAAGCTACTTGGGGAGAAAGATGTGATGAGAGGACAAAAGATTGAGAATAAACTAATTAACCTAAGTCCTTGTAACTTTTACAACCTTTAGGATTTATTCCCTAAATTCAAGTCCTTGAGATTATAGTTGAGATAATGTGGGATAAATAAAGAAGATGACCAACTTATTATTTCTATACTCTCTAAACTAACTCCTAACTATTTAGTCTTTATCTCTACTTTCCATGCTTTTAAAATTACTTTAGGCAATACATGTAAAATGCCCTCTTTAGATGATTCCATTGCTAACTTAATCAGAGAGCAAGACAAGTTGATCCAGATGGGCACATTGGAGTCCTCAAAATCTCAAGCCCTAATTTTTAGGAAAGGGAAAGCAATGATTTTAAACAAAGAGAAGAAAAAGAATTAAAATAAGGATCAAGAAAATAAGAAAGAATAAACCTCTAACAAAACCAACATTGAAGCCTCCTCTTCCAATTAAAAACATAAGAAAGAGAAGGTTAAGTGTGCATATTGTAATAAAATGGGCATGATGAAAATAAGTTCATGAATAATCAAATAAATCACCTAACTCATCTCCTAGATAATAACAATAAAGGTGTTCCAGAATTCATCAAGTAGAATTCATCTACCCAAGATTCACTAAGGAAAAGATCAAGTATAAATAGAAACAAAATGGAAAGGCTATTATAGAAGTTGCAACGTCAACATCTTCATAGGTTAATGACTTAGGTGATTGTCACCACATGGGCTCTTCACTAGTTGAATTTTTTTTCTTAGAGTCTTGTAGCATGTCTTTCTTTAGTTTGGGTGATGATACTTCTATACCAGTTTCAAAAAAAAGATTTGTTAAAATGGAAGGAGGAACATTCAATAATATTATAAGTGTTCCTTCTCTTTTAACCAATTTCCTATCCATGTATTAAATCACTCATATCAGCAAAGGTATGAGGGTTGATTTTTTACTAGATTTAGTTATCATTAGGGAGTTGTATAGTGATTCTATAATGGTACTAGGTAGGGAAGATCACCAAGGTAGGTTATACACCTTCTCAAATTTTAAACTTGATTCTTCTCTAACTACATTGTTGACTCATTCATATGGAGTTAGTAAATTATGGAATGAGTGGTTTGGCCACATTAACTACACTACCTTGAACAACTTTAAAAAAATGACATGGTCATAGGCTTGCCTTGAGTCTAATTTTATAAGGGATTTTGAAAGAGTTGCTCTCTGCAAAAGCATCTTGAAGCAAAATTTGACAAAATTAAAGCTTGAAGAGCTTCATAAGCATTGGAGTTAGTACACAATGACATATTTGGGATTTTTCATAGTCTTTTGGGCCCCTATTTTATCTAAGTATAAATACATTCCAACTCAAAAGAAATTTTGACATGAGGCATTCACTTGGTATAATTACTATTTTTTCATATTTTATGCCAACTAGAGGAATCATCATAGATATTATGCCATTTATTAGGCAATTACTTGACACCTAGATTTTTAGGGCATAATCATCAGTAGATACATGTAGTGACCATAGTGTAAGGTGTACAAGGTGATGAAATTGGTAGAATGATCAACCAAGTCTCTAGATTAGCACCTAATATGCACCTTCCACCCTGACATGAAGATGCTCCATTTTTCTATAAATCCAAGTTTGAACCAATGAGTAGGGAGACATGAGTTTGAGATAGTGAATCCCTGTAGAATTGGTTCTAGAAGCAATAATTCAACAACCATTAAATCTAAGGATTAGCATGGATGCCTTTAAGGTTCTACATTGTAGTGCCCAAAATCACCTGTGAGCCTTTGGGCCATTTAGTAATTTAGCTATTATTTACTCTATTTTACATAACATGGGATGTATTATGCATTAAAACTATGAGTAATGAAGAAGAGAAATTGTAGAAATACATGGTGTTCTTGGGTTTAATGTATTTACTTTGTTATTGAAACATGCAATAAATGCGATGATGTTAGGGTTATAAATTCACTGTAAATGTTAATAACATTTTTTTAAGCTTTTGATTCATAAATTTCAAGGTGTCTCTATAATTTATGATGACATTAGACTATTATGTGGGAATAATCTAAGTGTAGGAAAGACCCAATGCCAAGTAAGAATATTTGGACCTAAAGCACTAGCCTAAACATGAACCATTAATTGAAAACATTCTATTGAACCCTGCAAACACTTAAATGGTGCTAAGATAAGGGAACCAAAGGCTTTCACCTATGAGACTATAGAACCAATCCAATATACAATTGTGCCCCCATGATAGGTATTAGTTCCCCAAATAGGCTCTATGTACATATACCATTAACCTAACCTAGAAATGGCTTGCACTAATGAACCTACCAATGTCATTATTGAAATAACCAAGTCTTATGATGAATGAGTTGTGTTATGGCAAAACTATCCCAATGTGGGCCCTAGTTCTTTCTCTATTATGCTTTGATTGAGTGTATAAGGCTTGTGCCTTATGTGAATTAATGCCATCATATCTGAGTGATAAATTTTGAGTGCTACAGGAACGTACCAATTTTATGCCTAGTTTTAATGAGTTGATAATTAACTTATAACAATTAGATAAGTGCTTGATAGATTAAATGAATTTAAAACCCAATTAAACTACAACATTTTGGTTCCATTGTTGTGACCCATGTTGAATTTTTTTACTAAAATGGTATAATAGAACAATGCTCTGACTCTCCCTTGAGAATATTGAGCATTGGATATAATAGGTGGAAGATAAATTTACACTACATCATCTATATTGTAAAGGATAGAAGCTGAGGAAGTGGGTTCAAGACAACATGTATGATGCTCTATATGAGGTCTTATTTTGTAAACTACCTGAGCATGTGTACCAATGGTTAGTTGCTTATATGAGCTATAAAATATGAAACTATGGACAACACTTTGAGTGTATGAATGTGTATACACATAATATTTTCAAACTTTTATCACTTACTAACACTTTATATCCTATAAGAACCCGTCGAGTCTCAATCTCTCTAAGTACATGCCTTAAGAGCTGTACTGAGAAAGGGGTCATCAACCATTGGTGCTTCGTAATATTTTTTTCCCTTTTATCACTTTATATATACACACTTATCTACTAAAACCATTTACCCTAACCTTATTCTTCTCAATTCTACCCATTATTATCATTTTCTACATCTTTACCTCCTTTTCCTTGCCTTATTCCCTTTTGGACAATTGGATATACTAGGTCGATTGGGTAGACC
This sequence comes from Torreya grandis, assembly GCA_037957365.1. Taxonomy (NCBI): domain Eukaryota; kingdom Viridiplantae; phylum Streptophyta; class Pinopsida; order Cupressales; family Taxaceae; genus Torreya; species Torreya grandis. Next base: position 829,952 of record JARHVA010003607.1, read on the forward strand.
CTATACTATTTAGGGGTATTTTTCATTTAGAGTTTTGTTATCCCTTTGGCCAACCTAGCTTGGGACCTAGTGAATTATCTCTTGAAAACATACAAGGTCAACTAATTTGACCCTATATAGCTAACATCTTTGGAAGGATTTAAGGTAAAATCCACTGATATATATATATATATATATATATATATATATATATATATAAGTTCATTTCCAACCATTTGATATAGATAATTGAATAAGAATAAGTGTGAATGAACATATATTTATTGACCATTATATTCAAGGAATAAATCTTAGGGTTCCATACTTTCTTTGGATATACAAATATTATCTTTTGGAGAAGTCTTTTGGATGCATAGATAGGTTATGTAGCCTAGAGATGATTAGTCTTTGTTATCATTACATATCACAAAAATATCTTACAAAACACCTTGGCCAAGGGAGAGATTTAGAATTGATGGGTTCATCTTCAAAGTTAGGTATTCCTAACTTTATTTCTCCTTTTTAATAGTAGATAGATAATGTAGTTGTGCTTCTCTTCTATGAATTAGGATTTTGTATACATTGATGTGAGTATATGTCTTCTATGCATGTTCATTTTAGTTTGTTTTTTCTAACTCCCACTTTGTATTGTGATAAGTGATCCCCTATACATTGATGGTGTATTGTGATAATTGATCCCCTAATTGGGTCTAGTAGATCCCCATATTGGTCATGATCCTACTTAATAAATGTATTTCTAAGTAAAAGTGTAGGTATGATCTATCTTCTCCAAGCTAGGATTGATTTATAAACATGATGCATTTTTGATTGCATACATTCTAGTGAAATTGATGTGAACTAACCCTTGTAAGATTTGGTTCCCTTATTTACTTCTTTTTTATCATTATTTTCATCATCTTGGATCGACTCTATCAACCTAGTTATAATATCTATGCACAAGTTTTTAGGTACAAGCTATTAAACTAACCCAGTCGACCTAGTATAGGTTTCTGGACTTTTGAACTTCTAGTCCAAACTACTAGGTCAACCTAATCGACCCTGTACTTTTTTAAGCACCTAGTTCAACATACTAGGTCAACCCAGTCAACCCTATACATTTTAGGTACTCAACAATAGGTTTTTTTCAAATCTTGATCAACCTAGTTGATCCAACTAGTAGTTTTTTCAAGCATATATCAAGGTTCTTAAACATCATCTTTATTCTTTGCATCTCTAATCCACCAAGGTTCCTTTCTATCTCTCTATCTCTTTTATTTATAGTCTTTACTTTCATAGTTTATAATCTTCAAAACTACCCCTGCATAGTCAATTGGATTGACCCTATCGAACCAGTTATATGTTCTATGTGATGTCTAAATAACTAGGTTAACTCTATCAATCCTATTCATTTTTATACCTTACTTTTAAAGTATAGGATTGACCTTGTTGACCTTGGTCTATATTCTATGTATACATTATTGACTATCAACACTATACCTTATTTCCAAGTTGGAATTAACCCTATATGCTAGTAATTAGATCACACTTTATTTTCTTATTGCTTACATGATTAGAATAAATCACATATTCTAATTAGGGGGTTTTTAATTAACCATTTAATTTCACTATTTATATTTTATGCACACATGACCAAATCACAAAATATAAATAAGCATTTAAACATTTGACTACCCAAAGTCAACGTACTTAAATTTCATCACCAAGGGGAAAGTTGACTTGATGTTTTGGTCAAATATAAATCATGGTTAATGGTATAATCTATATAATCACCATTTAACCTTATTGCTATAGTGTGTGAATTGAGGGGGTAGGCCCCAATACCAAGCCTGTATCATTACCACTATAGATCCTTTTCAGCCCAAAATACCTAAAACCATCCTTAGATTACTTTCTAGTTCCTTGCTTACATCCAACTTCCCATCACATTTAAAATCAAATTATTAATAATATAATAAACATTTAGGTTGACCAATTAGTTAGCTCTTTAGTTTCTAAGTTGATTTCTTGCTCTTTGTTTAATTGTATTTTGTATTGTGAAAACTAACATTAGCCAAAATTGGTGTAAGGTTTTATGTTGTGTGCATTAACTAGATTAGCCAACATTGATCTAATTGATTATTTATTTCCCTTCAGATCTTACTTTTCTAGATTACTTGAAAAAATTATCTTATTTCAATTTGTAATCTATTATAGGCTTCTTAATCTTCCCTATCTATTGTACTAGGTCAACTTAATCAACCTATAACTTTTTATAGCATATATTTACTATATAAAATTGATCTAGTTGACCCTTAAATATATAAAAACCCTATTTTCTCTTATTATATCCTTTGTTTACTATGTTGTATCGACCCAGTTGACCTTATACTATATACATATCCTACTTTCTATGCTAGGTCAACTTAGTCGACCCTGTACTATTTTTATCATCTGTTGGTTCTTTACCTTCTCATATTTCTTCCTTTCCATTCATCATGAGATTTTTGATTGATAATGATAATGATTTTTATTCAATATACATGATGAAATTTACCAATCCTAATAAGGTTTCCCATAGATAGAGTAAGGTTCCTCTCTTAGATATTAGTAATGTTCATATTTCCACTCACACAATGAACTATGGGACCCCTCCTAATACCTCTTCATAACAAAATCCTCTCTTTTATTTAGAGAACCAACCCAAATTAGAGTATACCCCTAAAATTATCTTATTTATCTCCAAATTTTCTGAAAATTGAGGAAAAGATCCTTCTATCATTTACAATCTTATGATAAGTGGGCAAATCGAAGAACTTCATTCACCTACTACATTCTCAACTAGATTTTGGAGTACTAATTTATTTAATTATCAACTTCTTCCTTCGATTATGACCCCTTCTCCTACCATGCCCTCTTCTTCTCTAACTTCTTCTACCTCCATGCCTAATATATCCACTAACATGGCAGGTTCTACATCTGGTGGGCCTCTCATAAGATCCAATATCCTTAATCATTCCACTAGTGCTTCATTTTTTACAAAATTCAATCATTCTTCTATTTCTTATTCCTCCCATCCATTCACTAGTCCTTATTTTGATACACCAAAAAAAAATTCTATTAGTGCCTTACATTCTCATAGTTCTTCTCAATATCTTATCAACACTAATAGTAGTACCCAAGATGCTAATTAAAACACTAATGATAACACTAATGCTTCTAATAATTCTAATCAAACACATCAAATATTATTATAAACACTTAATCAAATGAATGCCTTTAAATCTCATAACACAAATCAAATGATGAGAATGCAAAATCACCTTCTCCATCTTCAATCTCATCCTCAAATAATGGTTTGGGGCACTCATAACAAAAAAATTTCCCTTCCTCCTCTTCAAGATTCCCAAGGAAATCTCATTCCTCAACCTCCTTTAGTTAACAAAACCATTTATCATATCCAAAATTAATGTCTCAGTACTCAAATTGCTAACATTGATATATGAGGAATTACACCTAAAATTTCTTGTAATGGATCAATTGATCCTACCCTTCATTTTAAAACATTTGTAAATCTTTATAAGAATTAAATCAAATTGAAAAACTTTTTCACTGTCAAAATCTTATCCAAAACCCTCACAGCTGATGCCTTGGATTGGTACAATCAACTTAAAACTTATTCCATTACTAGTTTGGAGGATTTAGTGAATTCTTTAGTGCAAGAATTCCAAACTAGTGATCTTAATGAAAACACTTTGGCTCAGTTCATAAATTTCAAACAACTTGAAAATGAAACTTATCAAGCCTTTGTTAAAATATATAAGACTTTATCAAACAAATGTGAACATAACATGGTCGATGATAATCCTTTACACTTCTTTACCAATGCCCTTTTTCCTAAATTGAAATATCAAGTATGCACTCTTTCTCCATGTACCTTAGAGGAGGCTATTGACCAAGCTAAGTGTCAAGATTTCCTAATGCATCAATTCAAGCCACCCCAACCTTTTTTGAGTCCTTATCTCTTACTTAAAAATAAAAATTGCAATGTTACCAATGATGGTGTTATATATTCTTATGACACCATTCACAATGTTCAAGCTATCATTCCTAATCCTTCTTGAAAACTAGTTCCCCCTTCCCAACAATATATTAATCCTAATTTATCATCACCAAATAGCATTAATGTTCACAAAACTCTATCCTTAATTGAATTGCTTAAGTGTATAGCTAGGCCCCTTCCAAGAGAACTTGACCCTACCAATCCTATGAAATCCTGGTATGACCCTAACAATTTTTGTTGGTTTCATGATAGTTGGGTTCATTCTCATAATACTTGTAGAAAAATTTATAATTTAGCTATGTATTTTCTTCTTGGTCCTTATTTTTATAGTGATTCCATCATCTAAAATCATCAATAAGCCTATGAAATTGCTTTGAAGGACTATAAATCACATGACAAAACTCAAGCCTTGAATCAAGATAATGCTCATATAGCTATCTATAAAGATCCTCTACCTAAGCATCAACCTATTCAAGATAACCAAGAAAAGCCCAATCCTTCCACCAATAATGTAGAAAGTCTTGTTGAACCAACTCTTGAAGAGAATGTGGTTATCATGACTAATATACTAAGGGTGGTGGTTTTTATTGATTTAAAACCTATACATACTCCTTCATCTCAAACATATCATATTATCCAAGGTTATTCTCCAACTCATTTAAATGAGTTGGGGCAAGAAGATCTTATAAATTTTGATGATCCAATTTCTAATTTTCCCTTGGATAACACTTCATATTTTATTTCTATTTCTCTTTCATCATCTTCTAATACTAATGATAATCAAATTTCTACTAACATTTCTTCTACCATTTCTCAAAATCAACTTTAACCAACAATTTCATCATCACAACATGACTTACAAACTTTTTCTAGACCTTATTCTTACCAGCATAAATTCCATGCACTTTGGCTCCTCCTTCAGAGGACCTCCTTAATTATTATGCACCTATTTATGACAATATTCTTATGGGTTATGATGAGTGGGATCCCATCATGGAGTTTACTAATCTCCCAATAAAAATTATGTTACTTAAACTTATGAGGACTCTTGCATGTCATATAAACTATCTCATGAAACTATTATTTGAGATGAATGTCCTTCATCCTCCCCTAGTCAGATGAGAGGCAGTTTTATCTGGATCCAAAGATAGTATATTATAACAATGTGAAGAGATGTCTATCAACATTGATGAAACTATAGACACCTCTTTTTCTTTAAAATTTCCTATAGCTTCTATGATTCATAATGAGATTCTACTTCATGCGGATGATCCTCCCTTATTTATTAGCATCCAAATAGGAGATATCCAAGTTAAGCATGCATTAATGAATGAGGGTTATGACACCTTCATTTACTATCTCAATTTCATTAAGACCCTTAGATATTCATAATGTAATCTTAAATCCACATTCAACACCTACTAAATATATGATCAAAGGCAAATTCCTCCTCTACGGTGTGTGTGGCTTTTTATTACTATCCCACCTATCACCATTCATGTGAAGGTGGTGATCTTTAACTTTCCTCTTTATTATAACATATTGCTTGGTAGGCCATGAAATAACTGTATGATAGCCATCGCTTCTTCCACCTACCAATGTATTAAATTCCCTCATAATGGAACCATTTACAGGATTCAAGGTGATACTAACCCTTAGAATTTTTAATAATTCCAAGATCATTTTATCTTCAAGATTATTAATCTTGAACCTTTGAATAGCATTTAATTTCATGAGTCTCAACTTTCCTATTAATTTAACCTGAGGTTACAATGGGAATCTTGAGCTCATTGGGAACATTACTCCTAATCTCTTAGATTCTAATGATGATGATCCTGATGAGATTAAATTAAGTATCAAAACTTTCAAACTCTTACCTCATATCATCTCGTAGCTTCTTGCCTCTTTGAAACCTCACTCTCACAAGCCTTGTGATAATATTCCCATAGTCTTGACCAAGACTCAACATTATATTCACCACATGTCCTCAGATGATAAGGTCATCCTTAATTGTGTCATTGATCTTCACACCTCATATTATGATGATGGTTATTCTTTAGATGATCCTTTTTTAGGTGGTCTTGTATAGGCCCTTAATGCCAAGATTGTATGTTATCATTATTCTTTACTTTATTATTTTCATACATATCATCATCTTCATTCATTTACAATTCCTATTTTTTGTATTTTTCCCCTTTATCATAGCATAGAGATGGTACCAACACCTCTAATTTTTGAAGAGCCACATAGGGATATACTCATAGATCATGTTATGACAAGGAATTATAACTTTTCTAGGTACCTTGATCATTGTAGTTAGTTTACAATAGATATTAGCACGACCCTCCTTATAAATTTTATAGATCCTACTTATCCCTCAATAAATCCCTTATCAGAGCCTCTTCTTTCTTCTTCTATAGTTAATCTTATTTTTTCTCTTATTATTATTGAGCCTACCCTTGCTTCTCATCCTATTGCTCCTTTCATTGAGCCTAGTTCCATTCCTTTTCCACCATCACCCTCCTTTGGTGATGGCTTGATTCATTTGCCTAAAATGGCTCCTCTACCCACTAAATAGGCCAATGAGTCTTCTATGGCTTCTACTCCTATTACACTTCCTTTTGGGAGTGCTTCTCCTATGAATAGTCACAATCATATTTATTACTTCCATGTGATAGATAATCATTATTCTAATCATTATCACAGGCTTTGACAATATATTGATAATTTTCATCCTTCTTCTCCTTAGTAAAATTTATGCCTCCCCTAAAGGTACTACCTAAATACATGCCTAAGTATCATGAGGTGTATTATTTATGGCACCAATGTGGCACCCATCACATCGATCCTTGTTGTATTCTTCAACAACATATTAAGGATCACCTTATATTTATTCTCAGACCTTACACCACTCCTCCCACAAGTCATTACCATAATAAGGCTTGTCATTTTTCTCTCATGCTTCTACCTCTAATGGTTCCATCCATTATTATGGTCCTTTCACAACCTTTTGTGCCTCCACCCATGATTCCTTCACCTATGGACTTTCCCGCACCTATGAATCCTTCCCCACCAGTGATTCTTATATCTCCCATAGAGCCCACTCCCATGCATTCTCTTGAGCATCCCTTGCATAATTTCCCTCCTCAACATGATCTGTCAAGTATTCTTACTTTTTATATGAAGGATATTAGAAGAGGTGTTTTCCCAATTTTCATTGAAGATTGACAAGACATTAGTAGCAGTTTATATCCAGCTTCATAGAGACTTATTTGATGTCACGGATAATGTGTGTGGATAGATTTATTAGTAGTTATGAGCACATGTCTAGTGATTTTGCATTTACATTTAGATCGGACATGTGATCTAATATTATCTTTTATCTATCTGTTATATCATTTGACATTATGTCAAATTCATATTTTTCTTACATGGTGGTTTTACCTTTTATACTATATATTTCTTACATTATATTCACATATGATTGCCTTTCATTCTCATTGCTTTGTCTTTCTCTTTTGAGTTTTTATCAACACTCCCTTCTTGTATTGTTATGATTATTTTCTCTCTTATCTCTATTTTTCATAGATAATTTTCATTATGACCTAGTTATAACACACCTTTTTGCCTTTGGTTATTGTCTCATATTACCATATGATTAGTAATTCCAAGTCCATATGGAGGAGGAATCTTAAAAATTAATAAAATTTAAAAGCCAAATAATTTAAATAAAAGGCAATGATATCAAAAGGCAAAAATATTGAAAAAAATTAAAAGTCTAATCACACTAAAAGACATGATTCAAAGCACATCTCCTTCTAATCGCATCTCAAACTCCATAGTTGGTCTCATGATAGAGTTGAGATCCTTTGGGGTGCATTAGGCTAGTATATTAGAATAGGAGAATAAAAAAAAATCTCTTAGTGCTACCTAATTTCTCACGTAAGTACCCAATCTTTGTAGTAGACTGATGGCTTTGTAAGGTGTCCTAAAGAACAAGGAACACATCATGGGAAGGTAGGTCCATTTTAATTTTCTTATACTAATCTACCTTCATGATTTGATCTTAGTATCATGTATATTTTCCTAATAATATTTGTGTCTATAGTGAATAGGTTTCTTCTATATATTGATGGTCACTAGTCACTTAATGTCTTCTCATGTTCTTAGTATGCCTCCTGTCTTTTAAGGTCTTCTCATAAGACACCTACGTCATAATTTTTACATTCCTTGTTTCATTTCCTATATCCCTCATATTCCCTCTTGAGAAATAATATTTTATCTACTAATCACTCCCCTTGGGATTTCGTTTATGAGTTGTTTTGTAAGACCATAGATAGGACCTGACGTTCTTCACAAATTACCATCTTTTCCTTCTTATTACCCAAAACCTTTATTCCCTATTTTTTACTATTTATTCCACCCCAATTATGTTCTATTTGTTAATATATTTGTAAGACCATGGATAGGACCTGATATTGCTCATAAAATTCTCTAATAATCTAAGTCACCATCAAAATTACATGTGTCAAATATGAGATAATATGTGATCAATCATGAAGTTACATATCATTGACATGCTTCCCAGATTGATTTAGTGTGTTTTCTACTTCATTTTTCTTTCACTTCTTTTATCTTCTTATTTTCAAAGTACATGTAGGAATACAACCATTTCTTAAAATTTTTATACTTCCTAGTTTGAATTAGCGTGATAAATTTAAAACCCAACTTTTGCCAATTTTGTTTTTCTTTTATACTTCCCAACATGATTTAGTATAATTGGTTGACTTAATTAATTTGTTTTCACCCCATTTTATTACATTATTTTCATACTTCCCAACGTGATTTAGTGTGATTTTAATTATTCTAATTTGTTGTACAAATCTTTCACTTTGGTTTAAAAACAAATTTATTTTTACCATCTTGTTTACCATGTTTTAGTTCTTTATACTTAGTCATTTATTGTTATTACACATTTCCCAACTTGAAATAGTATGTAGTACATTATTTAATTTATTATATTTTACCAAGTTATTTGCCTGTTTCCTTTTAACTATCCATGTATCCTATATAATGCTAGAAAAAACCACATCTCATATATTTTCTATAGCACATACAACAACATCTAAATACATGTGAAAGAAAGAAATATACCTAATCATCCACAAACACAACCATAATGATGATAACACACATAATCAACATCCATATACCAAAATGATCCATATATATATATATATATATATATATCATAATTTTTGATACAATAAGTACAACCATATACAATGCTCCAACTCTATAGCTAGGCTCCATCCTATCTTTCTCATGGCCTAGCCACACTACTTGTTGAGGCCTCACTCTGATTCTTTTGAATAGTATGTTATAAAGAGGTTGTATGACATCTCAGTCCCTCCACTTGTCCCTATAGGTGTGCTTCCTATGCATATGGATGCACCAACTAGGTTTGGGTCTCTATATGTACCTATGTCATCTAAATCACTATATTTAGATACATATCTCTCTCTTCTACTAGGGCCTACCATGTTCCTATATATCTTACACCCATATCTATTGGTGGTTTCATCATCTATCTCTATGCTCATATCTACCTCACTACCTCTCCATCTAATTTGAATCAGATTGCCTAAGCTAAGGTAGATGGCACACTAGGGTCTTATAATGTAGTAAGGTCATATGGCTATAGAGTCTCATCTAGGATGTCATATAGTTATCCCCTTACAAGTGACCCCCATCTCTCCTCCTCATCCTTAGATATGCATACAAAATCACACCATATGGATATTAGATCACTATTATATCTCAAAATATCTATCTATATCTACTTTCAAAATAAAACTTAAGCAAAAATTCAATCATCTTTTCTTACTTATCTATGTCTCAACTACTATAGTCTCTCTATTCATGTGACTACCTAGCATAATTTCCCCATTTACATGGCCTCCTAGAACCTCATTTATAGGTGGCCTCTTTAGATTAAATCTATCTATCATAGCTCATGTCTACCTTAGCTTGTACTTGATTGACCTCTCTATCATCCAACCCTCCTCTAGTTGACTTGTTAGGTCATTATAGATGGTGATAGTCTCCACTCTCTCTTACTTCTCATACCTCCATAAAATCCACGTCTTAAATGGTCATTAACCATATTAATATATATGGTGGTGTTATATTTGGTACTACTACCTTTGCATCCTTATACTCTTGCTCTACTCCCTATCATACTTGACCAATATATGGTCATTCATGATGTGGCCTGAACATCAGCCTCACTACTAGTGGCCTCAATCCTTTCTTTTCTCATGAATCTCTCATATTTCAAGCCCACTAATTGATTATTAATATCAATGTTGCTAAGTGAAGTAATCCCATATATCCTACTGAATGTGGCTCCCTCCACTAGGTGTAGTGTCTGGCAATGTATATCCTCACTGTAGTTGGTCTAATTATGTCTTAGCTTACCCATATATCCAATATTTTCTTAGTTACCACACTATGTCTAAACATCTCACCATATACAACACTAGCACATGTGGCATGACTCACACTACCTGATCTTTTTTCTCTCCTTCATAAATCAAAATAACCAAATCACTTCTTTTTCCCCCTATTTACAATCACTTTTCAAAATTCAAATCTTTAAAAATGTGTTGTATTTTTGATGATGTGGAGAATATTTTCCATTATCATATGATTATTTTCCAAAAAAATCACTTTTTTGATATTTTTAGACCTGGGAAACAATTCAGGTGACAGTTCCACCCCAATTGATGACGAAACTTTCAGGAGCAATAACTTTTGCATCGTAGCTCCAATTGACTCACCATTTGAACCGTTGGAAAGATAAGAATGAGGATAATTATATTTAATGTCATAGAGATTCACTTGATGAATTTTAACCCCTAAAAACCAAATCAAAGTTCCCCAAATTTCAATTTTAGTATGTAGTCTAAAAATAGTAAGTTTCTAAATATAGTAATTCCTTGAATTTTGTATTGTTTTAAAGTGTGAAAGTCAAACCACTTAATATACCTTAGTATTGGTGACCTTCCACATACTCTCCCTACTTTAAAAATAGGTATAAATTTAAATGTAAACTGAAATAGAAAATTAGACATCTCTTTCTAGAGATAAGCATATAGTTGTATTGTGATCTTGAGTAATAATACATCTCTTCTCAGAGAATTCATTGTTACTATGTAATTTACATGTTATTAGAATATTTATCAACCAAAACTTTTGATTTTTTGATTATTGGTATCAGATTGGTTTGTCTTGAGAGTGTATGATCCCGAGGATGAGGTCAGACTACAATAAGCTTGGGTAGAAAACAATAGAGCTTCCAAACTATCCACCTATTCACTCTAAATGGATTCAAATGGTAGATGAAATTGGGAAATATGATCCTTTCAATGAAATGGTGAATGAATCCCTCTAATGGAAACAAGTATAGATGTTACGAAAATTTTCCCAAATTCTTCAACAACTCTTGATGGGAAATTCTGGCTCCTCAATTGCACTTCCTAGCTCCTCATCCATGGAACATCCTTTCAGTGCCTCAACACCCTTCAAGGTTTAGGTCAATTTTTATATTCCTATATTTGAAGGAAAATTCAATGTTGATGTAGTACAAAATTGGTTAGATCAATTATCTTCCTACTTCTTTGTAAATAAATTCATCGATGGAGAAAAGATCACTTTTGCTCTTTTGAAAGAATCATTGCCCATGAAAAATTGGTGGGAAGTGTACAAAAAGAGGTTCATTATAAATGACATTGGCCTTGAGGTGGAACCTACCTAGGATGATTTCATGGAAATGGTGAAAGAAGAATACTATCCCATTGGAGCATATGATGATCTGTACATATAGTGGCAACAACTTCACCAAGGTAAGGACTAATTTGTTCAAGATTACATAGACATTTTTCATTCGTTGTCTACAAGATTAGGCATCCAAGAAAGTGAGAAACATAAGAATCAAATATCATGGTGGACTACAATGGTACATATATGGGGAAATAGAATTCTTCAATTTAGAAACCCTCGGTGAGGCATACAAATTCATAGTGAAGATTGAGCAGAAGCATGGCTGAAAGAATATGAAGAGTCAGCTATAAAAATGGAAAAGTGATAAGGAAGTTCAAACATGAGGCCAAAATTGGAAGTAAAAAAAAATTCAACATAAGAAATGCCAGAAGGGGAAGGATGTAAAATGGTGTGATTACCATAAAACTATAATTCACTCCAAATAATAATGTCGAGTCATCAAGTCACTACTTTTTGAGTCATAATGCTTAACAACTACTACTCTATCTCATACACAACCCACAGTCAAAGGGGACACAGAATAAATTGTAGATGTTGATCCTGACACCATCGTCACTTCATCACAGACTCATGAGGAAAGGCCAGATGACAATGAAATATTATTTCACTCCAAATTATGGGTAAAAGGCAATCCTTTACATTTCATTCCTGATAGTGGGAGTCAAAAGAATTTAATCTCTGCTAAAGCTATGAAAAGTCTATATCTATCCATGAAGCCTCATCCAAAGCCATATAGTATTAGATGGTTGAGCCCAAGGAGAGACCTTTGTGTCACCCATCAGTGTCTTATTTCATATGCAATAAAACTATTCCAAGATGAAGTCTTATGTGATGTGGTCAATCTAGATGTTTGTGATGTACTCCTTGGTTAGTTGTTCATGTATAAGCGACATGGCATCTATGAATCATGAACCCAAATAATCACCCTCACTCTTGGAACATAGCACTATAGGGTACCATAGGTACCACCTCCCACATTTGTCTCCCTAATCAATGCTAAGAAATGTAAGATATTGGTGGAGAACACAAAGCAATTTATTCTCATGGTGGTCACACCATAGAAATCCAAGAAGGTTGATGTTGAAATCTTGACTACATAATCAACACAACAAAAAACGTAGATAAGATGAATCATATGAGAATATGATGACTTATTCAAGTCACCTACAAGAGTTCCATTGCATTGCCAGGTAAAACATTTTATCGATTAGATCCTAGGATCACCTTTGCCTAATAGTCTTGTGTATCATAGATCAGTTTTAGAGAATGATGAGATAAAAATAAAAATTCAAGAATTGATCCAAAATGGTCACATCAGGCCAAGCTCTTCACATTGTGGCAACCCAATTATATTGGCACCAAAGAAAGATGGAACATGGAGGCTTTATATTAACTATCAAGCCCTAAATAAAATCACTATGAAGAATCACTATCCTCTCCCTAGGATTGATGACCTGCTGGACCAACTCCATGATATGAAGTTCTTCACCAAAATTGATCTCAAATCTGGCTATCACCAAATTCCCATCGATCTTACTCATTTTTGTAAGACTACATTAAAATCAAAGGAGGGGCTCATTGAATGGTTGGTTATGCCTTTTGGCTTAACTAATAAACCTACAACCTTCATGAGGATGATGGATGACATCCTACGACCCTTCACTGACTCATTCATGGTTGTCTACCTGGATTCCATACTCATATACAACAAAACATGGGAGGAACATTTACAACATGTTCGTAAGGTGATTCAAACTCTTCAAGAGAATAATTTTTATGTAAATCATGAAAAAATGCACATTTAGGATGACAAAAAAATTAGTACCTTGGGTACATTGTGAATGAGGAAGGGGTCCATGTTGATCCATAAAAGATTTAGGTTATTCAAGAATAGACCTCACCATGGACCCTCATAGAACTTTGTAGCTTCTTGGGTCTTGGAAATTTCTATCATAGGTTTGTTCTTGGATTTTCACATCTTGATTGGTCACTAACCCAAGTGACTAAAGAAGGAGCTAAAGCTGCATTTCAATGGGGTGAAATACAATAAAGAGCATTTGAGAATTTAAAGAACAAACTTTGCTCAGCCCCTATTCTTGCCTTGCCCGATTGGCATTAGCCTTTTGAGTTGATGATAGATGCATCTGAATATGCCATGGGAGCTATCATCATACAACATGGCCATCCTATTGCATATCATAGTGAAACTTTCACTGATATAGTGAGGAAATATCTAACATAATATAAGGAGTTATATGCCATTATGCAAGCCTATAAATAATGAAAACACTACATCTTGGTAAAAGAGATGGTCATCCACACTGACCATAGACCATTGGAATTCATCTAGACATAGAGTAAACTATGAAATGAGAGGCACCAAAAGTGGGCCACCTATCTTCAGAAATTCCATCTAATCATAAAACACAAAAAGGGGAGCTCAAATAACGTTTTATATTGTCTAAGCTACCCACCAATTACTGCACTCACAATAGTTCTTAGCCTATGTAGACATGAGACTACCACTTGGGGTGTTATGTATGAAGCAGATCCTACCTTTGATGATACATATAAGGTGCTTTAAAAAGGTAAACATGTTTTTGATTTATATTTTTAAGATAATGTCCTCTATCATATGGGGCACATCTATGTTCCAGCTATAGAGCAACAAAAGATGATATGGGAAGCACATTTCAGTAGGATAGCTAGACACTTTGGTATAGAAAAGACATTAGAAGTTATTTAAAAACACTTCTATTGGCCCCATATGCAAAAGGATGTGGAAATATATCTCATGTTTTGTACCCCATGTGTGATATCCAAACCAACAAATAAGAATCAATGATTGTACACCCCATTTCCAGAACCAACCAAGCCTTGGGAATTTATCTCAATGGATTTTATCTCAAGGTTGCCCACTTCAAAACATGGTAAGGATTGTATTTTTGTGGTATTTAATCATTTTTAAAAAATGGCTATCATGATTTCTTGTAATAAAAATATATCTACTGAAGAAACTACTCAACTATATTTTAGTCATGTATGGCTCCATTTTGGTCTCCCCAAGTCCATTATCTCAGATCAAAATAGCAGGTTCTTGAGCATCTTCTGGTCCACTCTATGAAAGATGATGGATACCAAGCTGATGAAGTCCACAACCTTCCACCTATAGACTAATGGTCAGATAGAGGTGGTGAACCACTTGAATGTTCACATGATTTAGATGTATCACTCCAAACATCCATGCACATGGGATGAGGGGCTTTTTTTCATATAACATGGATACAATCAGGCCTTGCACAGCTCGACCAAGCATAGTCCATTCCAAGTATGCTCAAGTTCCAACCCATGGCACCAATTGATATAGCCATTCCATTCTCCACCATGGAATACACACCTCATGAAAGATCTAAGGTATAAAAAGTAACAAAGTTCATTGAAAAAATACAACACATCCAAAATTAAGTTCATGACATCCTGAAGAAGTTGAATCATAAGTATGATCAATGCCATGACAAGCATAGGATTGCACACCATTTTATTTTGGGTGAAAAAGTTTGGTTTAGGATTCAAAAGGAAGGACTTTCAAGCCCGCACAAAAAATTTAGCCTCTACGATATGGTCCCTACACCATCACCAAAAAAGTTAGAGAAAATGCTTTTGAGTTAAACCTACCAGCCTACCCTGGTCTGCATCTAATATTCAATGTGGATCTCCTCAAACCATATCATCCACCTCTATTGGACACTTCAATCATATAAGAATAACTAGACATTGATGAGCTTGATCCACATAATTTTGCTTCAGTGGAGGAGGATCAGATTATTGACACTTAGATGAAGACAACAAGAGGATGCTCTATTCCCCTTTATCGAGTGGTCAAAAGGGGCCAGCTTAGCTGCCAAGGTGAGTGGCTCATAGAGAATCAAATCAAGACACAACTAACACACTTGATGAGGAAAATTGATGCAATGGGAACCATTTATTTTCAAGGAGAGAGGAATGATCTAGGCAATAATTTAGGTGACAGTTCTACCCCAATTGATGATGGGACTTTTAGGAACCATAACTTTTACACTGTATCTCTAATTGACTCATAGTTTAAACTATTGGAAAGCTAAGAATGAGCAAAATTACATGAGATGAAATAGATATTTTATAAATGAATTTTTACCCTTTAAAACCCAATGGAAGTGCCCCAAATTTTAATTTTAGTAGTGCAGTCTAAAAATAGTAATTCTTCAAATTATATATTATTTTAAGGCATGGAAGTTGAACCAATTAATATCCCTCAAGATTGGTGACTTTCCACATCCTCCCCCTACTTTAAAAATAGGTATAAATCAATATGTAACCCAAAATGGAAAAATAGACATCTTTTCCTAAAGATAAGCATATAGTTGTATTGTGATCTTGAGTAATAATATATCTCTTCTCAGAGAATTCATTGTTACTATGTTATTTCTATGTTATTCAAATATTTATCAACTAGAAATCTTGAGTTTTGGATTAGTGGTGTTAGAGAATTTTGTCTTGAGAGTGTATGATCCTGAGGATGAGGTTAGGCTACAAGAAACTTGGATGGAAAATAATAGAGATTACAAACTATCCACCTATTCACTCTAAATGACTTTAAATGGTGGATGACATCGAGATATCTGATCCTTTCAAGGAAATGGTGAATGAATCCCTCCAATGGCAACAAGCATATAAGTTTCAATAATTTTCTCAAATTCTTCAACAACTCTCAATGCAAAATTTTGGCTCCTCAACTACACTTCCTAGCTCCTCATCCATGAAACATCCTTTCAGTGCCCGAACACCCCTCAAGGTTTAGGTGAATTTTTATATTCCTACATTTGAAGGAAAAATCAATGCTAATGTAGTATAAAATTGATTAGATCAATTGTCTTCCTACTTCTTTGTAAATAAATTCACCGATGGAGAAAAGATCACTTTTGCTCTTTTGAAAGCATTATTGCCCATGAAAAACTGTTGGGAAGTGTATAAAAAGAGGTTCAGTACAAATGGAATTGGAATTGAGGTGGAACCAACCTAGATGATTTCATGGAAGTAGTGAAAGAATAATACGATCCCATTGGAGCATATGATGATCTATACATACAATGGCAATAACTTCACCAAGGTAAGGACCAATCTGTTTAAGATTACATAGACATTTTTCATTCTTTGTCTGCAAGATAAGGCATCCAAGAAAGTGAGAAACATAAGAATCTCAAATATCATGGTGGACTACAATGGTACATATGGGGGGAAATGTAACTCTTTAATTTAGAAACCCTCAATGAGGCATACAAATTCATAGTGAAGATTGAGCAAAAGCATGGCAGAAAGAATACGAAGAGTCAGCCCTCAAAATGGAAAAGTGATAAGGAAGGTCAAACATGAGGCCAAAATTGGAAGTAAAAGGAGTTTTAAAATAATAAACCCCAGAAGGGCAAGGCTAGAAAATGGTTTGATTACCACAAAACTAGAACTCACTCCAAAGAAGAATGTTGAGCCATCTAGTCACTACTTTTTGAGTCACAATACTTGACATCTACTACTCTATCTCATACACAACCCATAGTCGAAGAGGATGAATAATAAATTTTAGATGATAATCCTAACACCATCATCACTTCATCACAGACCTGTGAGGAAAGGCCAGATGATAAGGAAATATTGTTTCACTCCAAATTATGGGTAAAAGGTAATCCTCTACATTTCATTCTTGATAGTGGGAGTCAAAAGAATTCAATCTCTACTAAAGTTGTGAAAATTCTAAATCTATCCATGAAGCCTCATCTAAATCCATACAGTATTGGATGGTTAAGCCTAGGGAGATACCTCCTTGTCACCCATCAATGTCTTCTTTCATATGCAATAAAACCTTTCTAAGAGGAAATCTTGTGTGATGTGGTCACTCTAGATATTTGTGATGTACTCCTTGGTCAGTCATTCATGTATGAGTGACATGGCATGTATGAATCATGAACCCAAAGAATCACCCTCACTCTTGGAACATGATGTTATAGGGTACCAAAGGTACCACCTCCCACATCTGTCTCCATGATCAGTGCCAAGCAATGTAATAATTTGGTGGAGAAGACAAAGCAATTTGCTCTCATGGTGGTCAAACCATAGAAATCCAAGAAGGTTGATGTTGTAATCTTGATTAAACAATAAACACAATAACAAATGTAGATAGGATGAATCATAGGAGAATATGATGAATTATTCAAGTCACCTAGAAGAGTTCCATTGCATGACCAAGTAAAACATTCTATCGATTTAATCGTAGGATCACCTTTGCCTAATAGTCTTGTGTATCACAGATCAGTTTTGGAGAATGATGAGATAAAAAGATAGATTCAAGAATTGATTTAAAAGGGTCACATCAGGCGAATCTCTTCACCTTGTGGCAGCCCAATTGTCTTGGCACCAAATAAAGATGGAATATAGAGGCTTTGTATTGACTATCAAGCTTGAATAAAATCATTATGAAGAATCACTACCCTCTCCCTAGGATTAATGATGTACTGGACCAATTCCATGGTGTGAATTTCTTCACCAAAATTGATCTCAAATCTGGCTATCACCAAATTCCCTTCGATCCCATCAATGTTTGGAAGACTGCATTCAAATCTAAGGAGGGGCTCTTTGAATGGTTGGTTATGCCTTCTGGCTTAACCAACACACCTACAACCTTCATGAGGATGATGGATGACATCCTATGACCCTTCAAAAACTCATTCATTTTGAGATGACAATAATTCAATACCTTAGGTACATTATGAATGAGTAAGGGGTCCATGTTGATCCAAAAAAGATTTAGGTTATTCTAGAATCACCCACACCAAGGACCCTCATAGAACTTCGTAGCTTCTTGGGTCTTGCAAATTTCTATCGCAGGTTTGTTCTTGGATTTTCACATGTTGTTTGGTCACTAACCCAAGTGTCTAAAGGAGGAGCTAAAGATAAATTTTAGTGGGGTGAAATACAATAAAAGGAATTTGAGAATTTGAAGAACAAACTTTACTTAGCCCCTATTCTTGCCTTGCTAGATTTGCATCAACCTTTTGAGTTGATGACAAATGCATCTGAATATGCCATGGGAGCTATCATCATGAAACATGGCCATCCTATTGCATATCACAGTGAAAATTTTACTAATATAGTTAGTAAATATCTGACATGTGATAAGGAGATCTATGCCATTGTGTAAGCCTACAAATAATGGAAACACTACATCTTGGGAAAAGAGACAGTCAACCACACTAACCATAGACCATTGGAATTCATCTAGCATAGAGCAAACTATTAAATGAGAGGCACCAAAATTGGGCCACATATCTTCATCAATTCCATCTAATCATCAAACACAAAAATAAGAGCTCAAATATAGCTATAGATTGTTTGAGTTGCCCACTAATTACTGCACTCACAATAGTTCTTGACCTTTGTGGACATGAGACTACCACTTGGGGTGCTCTGTATGAAGCAAATCTTACATTTTATTATACATATTAGGTGATTAAAAAAGTTAAACATGTTTATGATTTCTATTTTCAATATAATGTCCTCTATCATATGGGGCACATCTGTATTCTAGTTGTAGAACAATAGAAGATGATATGGGAAGTACATTTTAGTAGGATAGCTAGACACTTTGGTATAGAAAAGACATTAGTAGTTCTTCAAAAACACTTCTACTAACCCCATATGTGAAAGGATGTGGAAATATATCTCAAATCTTGGACCCCATGTGTGATATCCAAGCTAACAAATAAGAAGCAAGGATTGTACATGCTATTGCCAGAACCAATCAGGCCTTGGGAATCTATCTCAATGAATTTTCTCTCAAGTTTGCCCACTTCAAAACATGGTAAGGACTATATTTTTGTGGTAGTTGATAATTTTTCAAAAATGTCTATCATGATTACTTATAAGAAAAATATATCTGTTGAAGAAATTGCTCAAATATATTTTAGTCATTTATGGCTCCATTTTGGTCTCCCCATGTCCATTATCTCAGATTGAGATAGCAGGTTCCTGAGCATCTTCTAGTCCACTCTATGGAAGATGATGGATATTAAGATAATGAAGTCCATGGCCTTATATCCATAGACTAATGGTTAAATAGAGGTGGTAAACTACATGATTTTTCACATGATTTAGATGTATCACTCCAAACATCCATGCATATGGGATGAGTGGCTTATTTTCATACAACATGGATATAATTGGGCCCTGCACAGCTCGACCAAGAATAGTCTATTCCAAGTATCCTTTAGGTTTCAACCCATGGCACCAATTGATATAGCCATTCCATTCTCCACCATGGAATACACACCTCATGGAAGATCTAAGGTTGCAAAATCAATAAATTTCATTGAACAAATGCAACAAGTTCATGACATCTTCTAGAAGATGAATCAGAAGTATAAGCAATGTCATGACAAACATAGGATTACACACCATTTTTCTATGGGTGACAAGGTTTGGTTGTGGCTTCATAAGGAATGACTTCCAGGCCCATGAAAAAAAATTGGCCTCTACGATATGGTCCCTACACCATCACCAAAAAAATTAGAGAAAATGCTTTTGAGTTGAACCTACCAGCCTACCTTGGTCTGCATCCAATATTCAATGTAGAACTCCTCAAACTATATCATCCACCTCTATTAGACACTTTAGTCATAGTAGAACAATTAGACATTGATGAGATTTATCCATAGATTTTTACTCTAGTGGAGGAGGATCAGATTGTGGAAACCTAGATGAAGACAATAAGAGGACGCTCTATTCCCCTTTATTGAGTGGTCAAAAGGGGCTAGATTAGCCACCAAGGTGAGTGGCTCACAGAGAATCAAATCAAGACACAACTACCACACCTGATGAGTAATATTGATGTAATGGGGACCATTGCTTTTCAATGAGGGAGGAATGATCTAGGTAATAATTTAGGTGACACTTACACCCCAATTGATGATGGAACTTCTGGGAGCCATAACTTGTACACCATAGCTCCAATTGACTCACCGTTTGAACCATTGGAAAGATAAAATGAGGAAAATGATGTGATATGGTATAGTGATTATTTCAATGAATTTTGACCCTAGAAAACCTAATTTAAGTGCCCTAAATTTCAATTTTAGTAGTGTAGTCTAAAAATAGTAAGTTTCTAAAAATAGTAATTCCTTGAATTTTATATTGTTTTAAAGCATGGAAGTCAAAAAAATTAATCTCCCTTGAGATTGGTGACCCTCCACATCCTCCCCCTACTTTCAAAATAGGTATAAATGAATATGTAACCCAAAATGGAAAATCAGACATCTCTTCCTAGAGATAAGCATATAGTTATATTACAATCTTGAGTAATAATACATCTCTTTTCAGAGAATTCATTATTACTATGTTATTTATATGTTATTGAAATATTTATCAACTAGAACATCTATCTTTTGCATCAGTGGTATCAAAGTGATTTGTCTTGAGTGTATGATCCTGAAGATAAGGTCAGGCTATAAGAAGCTTGAGTGGAAAACAATAGAGCTTCCAAACTATCCACCTATTTTCTCTAAATTACTTCAAATGGTGGATGACACTAAGAAATCTAATCCTTTCAAGGAAATGGTGAATGAAGCCCTCCAATAATAATAAGTACAGATACTATAATAATTTTCCTAAATTATTCAACAACTCTCGATGGGAAATTTTGGATCCTCAACTACACTACCTGGCTCCTCATCCATGGAACATCCTTTCAATGCCCCACACCCTTCAAGGTTTAAGTGAATTTTGATATTCCTATATTTAAAAGCAAAATCAATGTTGATGTAGTATAAAATTGGTTAGGTCAATTGTCTTCCTACTTCTCTGTAAATAAATTCACCGATGGAGAAAATATCACTTTTGCTCTCTTAAAAGCATCATTGCCCATGAAAAATTGGTAGGAAGTGTACAAAAAGAGGTTTAGTATAGATGAAATTGGCCTTGAGGTAGAACCTACCTGGGATGATTTCATGGAAGCAGTGAAAGAAGAATACTATCCCATTGGAGCATATGATGATCTGTACATATTATGGCAACAACTTCACCAAGGTAAGGACCAATCTGTTTAAGATTACATAGACATTTTTCATTCTTTATCTGCAAGATTGGGCATCCAAGAAAGTGAGAAACATAAGACTCTCAAATATCATGGTGGAATACAATGGTCATATAGGGGGAAATAGAACTCTTCAATTTAGAAACCCTTGGTGAGGCATACAAATTCATAGTGAAGATTTTGTAGAAGCTTGGAAGAAAGAATATGAAAATTCAGCCCTCAAAATGGAAAAGTGATAAGGAAGGTCAAACACGAGGCCAAAATTAGAAGAAAAATAATTTTCAAGATAAGAAACCCTAGAAGGGAAAGGCTAGAAAATGGTGTCATTACCACAAAATTGAAACTCACTTCAAAGAAGAATGTTGAGCCATCAAGTCACTACTTTCTGAGTCATAGTATTTGGCATCTACTACTTTGTCTCATACATAACCCATAGTTAAAGAGGATGAAGAATAAATTGTAGATGCTAACCCTAAAACCATCATCACTTCATCATAGACCTATGAGGAAAGGCTAGATGATAAGGAAAGATTAATTCACTCTAAATTATGGGTAAAAGGTAAGCCTCTACATTTCATTCTTGATAGTGGGAGTCAAAAGAATTTAATCTCTGCTAAAGTTGTGAAAAGTATTAATCTATCCATGAAGCCTCATCCAAAGCCATATAGTATTGGATGGTTGATCATAGGGAGAGACCTTGTGTCACCCATCAGTGTCTTCTTTCATATGCAATAAAACCTTTCCAAGATGAAGTCTTATGTGATGTCAATTTAGATGTTTGTGATGTACTCCTTGGTTAGCCATTCATGTATGAGAGATATGGCATCTATAAATTAGGAACTCAAAGAATCACCCTCATTCTTGGAACATGGTGCTACAAGGTACTAGAGGTATCACCTCCCACACCTGTCTCCCTGATTAATGCTAAGAAATGTAAGAGATTGGTGGAGAAGACAAAGCAATTTGTTCTCATGGTGGTCAAACCATATAAATCCAAGAAGGCTAATTTTGCAACCTTGACTACACAATCAACACAATAACAAATTTAGATAGGATGAATCATAAGAGAATATGATGACTTATTTAAGTCACCTAGAGGAGTTCCACTACATTCCCAGGTAAAACATTCTATCGATTTGATCCTAGGATCACCTTTACCTAACAGTCCTATGTATCATAGATCAATTTTGGAGAATGATGAGATAAAAAGATAGATTCAAGAATTGATCCAAAAGGGTCATATCAGGCCAATCTCTTCACCCTGTGGTAGCCTAATTATCTTGGCACCAAATAAAGATAGAACATGGAGGCTTTGTATTGATTATTGAGCCCTGAATAAATCACCATGAAGAATTGCTACCCTCTCCCTAGGATTGATGACTTACAGGACCAACTCTATGGTATGAATTTATTCACTAAAATTGATCTCAAATCTAGCTATCACCAAATCCCCATCAATCCCACTAATGTCTAGAAGGCTGCATTCAAATCTAAGGAGGGGCTCTTTGAATGGTTGGTTATGCCTTTTGGCTTAACTAACACACCTATAACCTTCATGAGGATGATGGATGACATCCTATGACCCTTCACCAACTCATTCATGGTTGTCTACTTGGATGACATACTCATCTACATCAGAACATGGGAGGAACATTTGTAACATGTTTGTAAGGTGCTTTAAACTCTTCAAGATTAAAAGTTGTATGCAAATCTTGATAAATACACATTTGGGATGAAAAAAATTTAGTACCTCAAGTACGTTGCGAATGAATAAGGGGTCCATGTTAATCTAGAAAAGATTTAGGTTATTCAAGAATGGCCCACACCAAAGACCCTCATAAAACTTTACAGCTTCTTGGGTCTTGCAAATTTCTATCGCATGTTTATTCTTGGATTTTCACATGTTGCTTAGTCACTAACCCTAGAGACTAAAGAGGAGCTAAAGCTACATTTTAGTGGGGTGAAATGTAACAAAGGTAATTTGAGAATTTGAAGAACAGAGTTTGCTCAACCCCTATTCTTGCCTTGCTAGATTTGCATCAACCTTTTGAGTTGATGATAGATGCATCTAAATATGCCATGGGAGTTGTCATCATGCAACATGGCCATCTTATTACTTATTATAGTGAAAATTTCATTGATACAGTTAAGAAATGTATGACATATGATAAGGAGTACTATGCCATTATGTAAGCTTGCAAATAATGGAAACGCTACATATTGGGAAAAGAGACGATCATCCACATTGACCACAGACCATTAGAATTCATCCAGACATAGAGCAAACTATGAAATGAGAGGCACCAAAAGTGAGCCACATATCTTCAGCAATTCCATCTAATCATCAAACACAAAAATGAGATCTCAAATATAGCTATAGATTGTCTGAGCCATCCACCAATTACTGCACTCACAACAATTCTTGACCTGTGCAGACATGAGACTACCACTTGGGTTTCTTTGTATGAAGTAGATCCTACCTTTGCTAACACATATCAAGTGATTAAAAAAGTTAAACATGTTTCTGATTTCTATTTGAAAGATAATGTCCTCTTTCATATGGGGCACATCTGTGTTCTAGCTATAGAGCAATAGAAGATGATATGGGAAGCACATTTCAGTAGGACAACTGGACACTTTGGTATATAAAAGACATTGGTGCTTCTTCAAAAACACTTTTACTGGCACCATATGTGAAAGGATGTGGAAAGATATCTCAAATATTGCACCCCATGTGTGATAGCTAAGCCAATAAATAAGAATCAAGGATTGTACATGTCATTTCTAGAACCAACCAGGCCTTGGGAATCTTTCTCAATGGATTTTCTCTCAAGTTTTCCCACTTTAAAACATGGTAAGGACTGTATTTTTGTGGTAGTTGATCATTTTTTAAAAATGGCTATCCTGATTGCTTGTAAGAAAAATATATCTATTGAAGAAACTGCTCAACTATATTTTAGTCATGTATGGCTCCATTTTGGTCTCCCCAAGTTCATTATCTCAGACTGAGATAGTAGGTTCCTGAGCATCTTCTAGTCCACTCTATAGAAGATGATGGATACCAAGTTGATGAAGTCCATAGCCTTCCATCTACAGACTGATGGTCAGACAAAGGTGGTGAACCACTTGATTGTTTAAATGATTCAAATGTTTCACTCCAAACATCCATGCACATGGGAAAAGGGGCTTCTTTTCATACAATATAGATAAAATCAGGCCCTAGATAGCTCGACCAAATAGATTCCATTCCAAGTATGATTTGGCTTCCAACTTATGGCACCAATTGATATAGCCATTCCATTCCCCACCATGGAATACACACCTCATGGAAGATCTGAGGTATCAAAAGCAACAAATTTCATTAAACAAATGCAACACATCCAATAGTAAGTTCATGACATCCTCGAGAAGATGAATTAGAAGTATAAGCAATGCCATGACAAACATAGGATTGCACACTATTTTTCTATGGGCGATAAGGTTTGGTTGTAGATTCAAAAGGAACAAATTGCAGGACACATAGAAAAATTTAGCCTCTACAATATGGTCCCTACACCATCACTAGAAAATTTGGAGAAAATGCTTTTGAGTTGAACCTACCAACCTACCTTGGTCTACATCCAATATTCAATGTGGAGCTCCTCAAACCATATCATCCACCTCTATTAGACACTTTAGTCATAGCATAACAAATAGACATTGATGAGCTTAATCCATAGAGTTTATCTCTAGTGGAGGAGGATCATATTGTAGACACCTGGATGAAGATGACAAGAGGACGCTCTATTCCCCTTTATTGAGTGTTTAAAAGGGGCCAGCTTAGCCACCAAGGTGAGTGGCTCATAGAGAATCAAATCAAGACATAACTACCACACCTGATGACGAACATTGATGCAGTGGGGACCATTTCTTTTCAATGAGGTATGAATGATCTAGGAAACAATTTAGGGGACAATTCGGGTGATAGTTCCACCCTAATTGATGATGGAACTTCTAGGAGCCATAACTTTTGCACCATAGCTCCAATTGACTTTCTATTTGAACCATTGGAAATATAATAATAAGGATAATGCTATGAGATGTCATGGAGCCTTGATCTATAAATTTTGACCCAAAAAAACCTAATGGAAGTGCCCTAAATTTCAATTTTAGTAGTGTAGTCTAAAATAGTAAGTTTCTAAAAATAGTAATTCCTCAAATTCTATATTGTTTTAAAGCGTGAAATTTGAAAAACTTAATCTCCCTTGAGATTGGTGACCTTCCAAATCTTCCCCCTACTTTAAAAATAGGTATAAATGAAGATGTAACCTAAAATGGAAAATCAGACATCTCTTCCTAGAGATAAGCATATAGTTGTATTGAGATCTTGAGTAATAATACATCTCTTCTCAGAGAATTCATTGTTACTATGTTATTTATGTGTTATTTAAATATTTATAAACTATAAATTCTAATTTTTGGATCATTTTTACACTAACTTCTATAGGTTTGCCTAGTGATCTTCACATTAGATGCCTTCACTTTTTCTTGTAGTCTACTTATTTATCTACAACACTAAGGTAAGTAAAGGTATGTGTTTTTCAATTGTGTCCTTTCATTTATATTATTTATTATTAGTGTACTTTACTTATTATTTTCATGTGTTATCATGTTCTATTCCTAAATCACCATTATGTATTTCACTCACGCGACACATGATGAGCTTCAAGTGGGGCATATGTATATACATAATATTTTCAAAATTTTATCACTCAATGACATCTTATATCTTATAAGAACCCATCAAGTCTCAATCTCTTTTATTTCATACCTTAATGGGTGCATCAAAAAAGGGGTAGGTAGACCATTGGTTCTTCATAATATTGTTGTCCCTTTTACCACTTTCCATCTACACACTTGTCTCCTAAAACAATTTACCCTAAGCTTATTCTTCTCAATCCTACCCATTCTAGTCATTTGATACATCTTTACCCTCATTTTCCTTGCCTTATTCCCTTTTGGATAGTTAGATATACTAGGTTGATTGGGTCAACCCTGTACTATTTAGGGGTATTTTTTACATAGAGTTTTGTTCTCCCTTCAACCAACCTAGCTTGGGACCTAGTGAATTATGTCTTGAAAACATATAGGGTTAATTGGTTTAACCTTATATAAATAATATTTATGGAAGTATTTAAGACAAGATATACCTATATATATTATTTCATTTCCAACCTTTTGATATAGAGAATTGAATAAGAATAAGTGTGAATGAACATCTACTTATTGACCATTCTAATCAAGGGATAAAGCTTAGGCTTCCATACTTTATTTGAAGAGATGGATCTTATCTTATGGAGAAGTTTTTTGGATGAATAGATAGGTTATGTAACCTATATCTTATTTGTGTTTATTATCCTTACATACCATAATAATTTATTTTAAAGAACCTTGGCCAAGGGATAGATTGAGGCTCGGTGGGTTCATCTTCAAAGGTAAGTATTTCTAAATTTATTTCTCCTTTATAAGAGTAGATAGATAATTCAGTTGTGATTTTTTTCCATGCATTAGGATTTTATATATATTGACATGAGTATATGTCTTTTATGCATGTTTAGTTTAATTTTTTTTGTTTATAACCCCCACTTTGTGCCATAAGCTTTGTTGTTCACTAGATTAGATTTACTTTCTTGTTATTAGAATAAAGCGACTCTTTTAAAGTTGTTGCATGATTATGTTAGAATAGAGGTATTTAAACCCTTCCTATCACGGTTTATTATGAAAAGTGATCCCCTCATTAGGTCTAACAGATCCCCATATTGGTCAAGCTCCTACTTAACAAATGTATTCCCAATCAAAAGTTTAGGTATGCTCTATCTTATACAAGCTAGGATTGATTTATATACATGATGCATTTTTTATTGAATATAGAATAAGTGATTATAAAATATTGAAAAATTGATTCCACTTGGACCAGAGTTGTAGGAAAATAGTGGCAAGGAGTGTTTAATAGTTACATGCTTGAGTTCACAATATCCACATACTCCTACCCTGAAGAAGTAGAGTATCAATTCTTACACAAGCCCAAAGGAATGTTTGTGAAAGATTTTGATGTATAAATTAAGAAACTAATGGTGGATTATGAATTTTAAACCATGATAATGGAAAGCTAAAGCCATTTCACATATGAGCAACACAACGGGGAAGAAGGAGATGTGTAGGTGAAATGTAATGGAAGGGGACAAGTAGATTAACACCTAAGATCTTAGGTGATATAATTATAACAAGAGAAGGCATATGATGATAGAAAATTTGGAACTTTTAAGTGTTGAGAGAACCTATAGTGAATGGAGAGGGCATGGGGAAGGATCTATTGAATTATAGTAGTGCCAAAAGGAGAGAAACATTGAATCCATAAATCAAGCTCAATAATTGATGGGTGTAAAATTATATAGGTTCATACATAATTTGGCCATTGAATATGCATTAGATCTTCCTACCAAATTTAAACCTATTACATGAGCTCATGTATTGGATCCCCTTTAGGAAGAAAGAAGAGTGATAACTAACCCTGTTATCAACATTAAATTTGACTAGTTTTTAGACTTGGAGTATAATTTTATGATTAAACAAGTTGTTCCTTACAAGGCATTAAGTGAGGATACCTCTATACATTTGGGCACTAGATTGATAAGATAAAACATGAGTTCAAGCATTCTATTTTATCAAATTTCAACTACACAAACTGGACAATAGCCCATAAGAAGTGGCCCAGTATCACAAGTATCATTATGCCATCAACTTCAATGGTACCAATAAAATCAATGGGGTCAATGCCTAACCCAGTGAATAGAGGCATTTGAGGACCACCTATAGGACAAGTAATAGGGGAAGGTGCCTCAAATACTAGTGCCCCCTATATAAAATATATTATGAGATGGACATGCACCTACCATAATATTTTAGCATAAAAAATGCCATAGAGCATGTGATAAAATGTGAGCTTTAATGGCACGCTCTAGGTATAACCCATTCAGAGTGTAAGGAAACATAGTTTGTGATAAATTTTCTTAATCATGCTCATACCAGGTATAGGAAATTTGATTCTAACTAGGTTATGATTGACTACAACACCTTAAAGTAAGCCTTTTTAAAGGAATTTGATATACTTGAGCTTGAATAACAAAACATCTATGCACTCAAGGAAATTAACCAAGGAGTCTCAAAGAGCATGTGCCTATGTGATGCCAAGTTAAAAACTATTATTTCCAAGCTTCCTTATGACATTCATCCCTCATAGTATGTACAATGGTTTTTTGGAGGATTAATAGTATCATTCAGAAGAGTGTTATCCATGAAGACATTTAGAGACCCTCATGAAGCACTTAAATCCATGCTCAGATCTAAGTTAGTAAAAAATACCAATATGGGAATCAATATATTCATGGAGGTACAAATCATGTTTATGGCCTCCCAAATATAGAAACTGATCATTAATTAATCATAAGGCACTTGAAGTAGATTATGGTGCACCAATTATGAGATGAAAGGCCATAATAAAAACAATTGCCCCCAAAAGAATGTATGTACATTGTTTCTAAGTTGTGAGGTTTGTCATGAGGTGTATGATGTTTATAACCTCCCTTTATTACAATACACTAATCAGGTTAACAAAACCATTTATTACAAATTATGTGATGCCTATACTCATAAATAGATAATTATCATGTAATTAATGAGACGTGCAAAAATATTGAAAGAGGTGCATGTTGGGTAACTAAAATAGCTAGCATGTAGGAAACCTAAGGAAATGAGGGGCATGGCTATCAAAATGTAGGACATGGGATGCAAAGAGGCACTAGAGGGTGAGGTGGAGGATGTAGTGGAGGAATATTCTCACCATGATCATATTACAAGTGTGGTTCGATTGAGCACTATCAACATGACTACCCCACACATCCAATGTGTGGGTATTATTAAGGAACACACAAGGTCAAGTAATACATTGATTTATACAATAAATTGACTCAAGGCCAACCTAGAGTAGACAAGGGAACACAAATGATCCAACATGATCTAAAAATAAATAAGTATACCACAAAGGTGTAACTAACCCATATAGATCCAATCAAAGTATAGATAACTACTCATAGTGGGTTTACCACTTAGCCTATAATTGTACCAGCACTAGAGTTACACCTAGAGTATAGATAACCAAGTCATATTGAGCACATCACATAGCTAGAACCCAAGGCTATGCCTTACCCTAACTCTGTATTTTTGAAAGACATTTTGTATTAGGACATGGGAATCATTCAAAACTTGCAAGGAGAGATCCAAATGGCATGTGACCTAGAAGTGAAGGTTACTACCTACTATAAGAAAAAAATATTTAGGAGGTTAGAATGCAAGAGCTAACAGAGATCATGTACCTCCTAAAAATAAAAGGGATGATGCCTTTATTTAAAAACTTTCTCCTAGAACAAAAAGGGAAAAATCTAATTGAAGTAGTCATGCCTCACATGAAGAGGGCATGAAAATTAAGGCATACACAACATGTAGAGTATGATCAATAAATCCTTGTGAATGCCATAATTGATGGATGGTCAATATATAAGGTCCTTGTGGACATAGGTGTTGAGGTTAATATTTTGACCAAGAATGCATAGAAAAATATGGGTAGGCTATACTTGAGGCCTTCCCCTCATGTGTTTTTCATGTCTAACAAGACCAAAGCATAACCCATCAAATTTTTGAAGAGAATCATTATAGATATCATGGGCACTAAGTTTCATGTTGACTTCAAGGTGATCAAGTTGGCAGAGTAAGATAATTACCTAGAACTCTTAAGAAGACCATGGTGGTATGTAAATAACATAGATATGAATTTCAAGAGGTGTTATATGACCTTTAAAAATGGAAAGGAGGGGGTAGTGATACCCCTCTCAAGAAACCAAAGTCCCCATATGTAGAGAGTGTTGATCTTGAGGATGAGATCAGCCATATATATAATCATGGTGCAAGGCACTGAGACTCTCAACCCAAATGACCAAAGAGTGATTTTTTGGGAATATGGATAGTCTACCTCAGATACCATTGACATTTCTTATTACTAATGGGTCAAAGAATCTTATGAAACCACTAGTTGGAGGTACCATTTGGTGCATGTAAAGGGTGTAAAACCTATGAAGAATGGCTAGGTCCAGATTGATCACACTCCTAAGAGATGGGTCCCTTATGCCAAGAAGGGTAAGAAGGTATTTTTCCTAAGCAAAGGAAAACTTATGACACTCCAAAAGTATGAAGGGAGAAAACATATGGAAGATTATGTCCAGGACTTGGAATCATGCAACCCAAAGGAGATAGATAGATTGCACATACTGGTGTATACTTTAAGGAGCACTGTCACTCTTTGCTAGGCAATGCAAAATCCTAGCTTGCCAACTTGGTAAGATGTAAAATCATAAATATGCACCAAATTTAGGAAAATTAATAATAACTTTGACCTTTTTGCTTACTCTAATGATTCTGGCCCTATAGCACATGTGAGCTTATATGAAGAAACTTGGACTATCTACAATGAGAATGCTCGAAGGAACCTATGGGTAAATGCCTTCTATAGAACCTTGAATAATGTGGGAATGATTTTGGTACATTGTCAATGAGATGTGTCATGAGATAAAAAATTGGGATGCACTCAAGTAGAGGCTTATGCACACATTCTCCTTTTATTTATAGAACTTATAATTGATCAAGCCACTATAAGTAATTCATGAGGTAGTGTTTGAGGATACTACAATCCTAGAGGAGTGACTAAGAGATATTATCAAGGAGAAATGGATAGTACTGCTAACTTTATTTAAGGAGCATGCATTCAATAGTGAATTTAGTAAAAATTATGATGAAACCTAGAAGGATCACAAATGGATGACCTTGATAGGCAAGAAGAACCTAGTATACCAGATAGAGGGCAATGCCCTTAGTAAAGAAGAGCTAACTCATCTTTGCATAGAGACAATTGAGGGGAGTTAAAAACTTGAAGATTTTAATAAGGATTTGAGTAAACACTATCATGTACTACTAAATACTACCAAGGTAGACATCAACACAAAAATGGAACCAAATATGGCTACTCTTGGTGCATACTAGTCTGATGCAGAGCTAATATGAATTATGGATCTCCTAAAGGAGTTTCAAGACTTATTCCCTAGAAATTATTTGGACATGAAGGGAACCACCCATCCCTTGGGAAAATGAGTATAAATTTGGTGGATGGTGTAAGACCTGTCAAGATTCACCCCTACATAATGAACCCTAATCTTTGCACCAAAGTCAATATGAATATTGATGGTATGTTATTCACAAGCATCATCTAACCTATGTAGGAATTTGAATGGGTGAGCCCCATGGTGATTAACATCAATATAGATGGGTGGATTCACGTTTACATCAATTATAGAATTTTTAATACCACCTACATCATTGACCCCTTCCTGACTCCATTCACTGATGAAGTCTTAAATGGTGTTCTAGGCTATGAAATCTACACCTTCACTGATGGGTTCTATGGATACCAACAAGTCCAGATTAAAGAGGAGGACAAGATAAAAATAACTTTTTTGATGTAATAGGGTTATTTTACTTATAATGTGATGCCCTTTAGACTCAAGAACATGTTAGTTATGTTATCCAGAGTGGTGATCATTATATTCAAAGACTTCACCCACAATTTAATCTAAGTGTAACATGTGCCTAATGTTTTAAAGGTACAATTAGTTACAAATATCCTTTAACCTAAATAAGTGTATCTTTGTGAAACCATTTATAACCTTTATCATCTATAAACATAGTCTAGTCATCAATCCTATAAAGATTTCAATAATCATTTAGCTCCAGACCCCTTCAACATAGAAATACATTTTCACCTTTCTTGGCCATTGTGGCTACTTTATGAAATTTAAAAAGAGATATGTAAATATTGTGGCATCACTAGAGGAAATCTTGCACAAGGATGGCCCATTCTATTAGGGTGTAGTTCAATAATATGCCTTTAAAACTTTGAAGCTCAAATTGGCTAGTGTGCCTATTTATAATTTATCAATTGGATGACTCAATTCCACATCCATGTTGATGATTTTAGATCAATAATTGGCATTATTCTAGTGAAGCCTAATGAAGGTAAAATGGATCATCCCATCTCCTTTGTATGTAGAAAATTGACCCAAGCAAAGTAAAACTATACCAAAACTGATCGTAAGGTACTAGCCATGGTCTATGCCATACAAAAATTTAGGCAATACTTATTAGTGACCCCATTCATCTTATTCATAGACCATGAGGAACTTAAGTAACTCATGAACAAGATCATTCTCCATTGGTGCATTTTTAGATTGATAGTTCTATTTTAAGAGTTCTAGTTCTCAGTTGTCATCAAGCCTATAAAATAGAACTCAGACCCAGACCATTTATCAATCTAGATATTATTGTTAAGAATGGGATATACTAAGAGGGGGTGAATCAGTATATCATATATCTTATAAATATTTCCTTTAACCAAATTCCACTTAATCAAACATTCAAGATATGTAATAAAATTCAAATAATAAACACCACACAAGATAGAGAGAAACACCAGATATAATGTGGAAACCCAATGTGGGAAAAACCATAGAGAACAATCTCAAGTATATGAATGAGCACCAACCTAAATAATATTCACAAGCCAATCTTGCAGGAGCACCAACCCCTTTGCTAAGTACCAACCCAGCAACTATTCATGAGCACAAACCCACAGGAGCACCACACCCCTTTGTTGAGCACCAACCCATAGGAGCACCAACCCCTTTGTTGAGCACCAACCCAACAACTATTCATGAGCACCAACCCCTTTGTGTATACCACACACCTATCTCTCAATGTTGTTATCTCAATAGATGATAGTTTAATACAACATCTCTTTCCTCTCTCTCACCTTTGCTTTCTAAGCTAGATATAACAAATACAAATCATATTCATCTCTCACAATTGCTCTTCTAAGCTATATATTACAATATCAAATCAACCTCTCTTTCTCATATATACAAATGGCTTCTCAAGCCTTTATTTATAGCTTTCCAAATGGCCTTTGGCCTTCCCCCTTTGTGACCCTTAAATCCTCATGGAAAATGGTGCCAAACTTGTATGACCCTTCATATTCTTGCCTTTGAAAAGTCATGTGGTGATCCTTCATGACCAAAAAATCCTTCCATCTTTTGTCCTCATATTGGTGACTTTTCATATTCCTTAAAGTGTCCCTTCATGAGAAATTGTGCCCTTCCTTTTTTGTCTTCACTTGGTGACTCTTGGAATTCTCCAAGATGACTCTTCATGGGAAAATGCGTCCCATCCTTCTTTTATCTTTATCCCGTGGCTCTTTGACTTCTCCATGGGCCCTTCTTTTGT
Organism: Torreya grandis; assembly: GCA_037957365.1. NCBI lineage: Eukaryota > Viridiplantae > Streptophyta > Pinopsida > Cupressales > Taxaceae > Torreya > Torreya grandis. The sequence continues at coordinate 864,370 of JARHVA010003607.1, forward strand.
CTCATATGCAACCAAAAATATATTCATTAATATTAAATAAATATTAACTCATATTAGCCAAGATATATTTATTACAAACAACATTAAATACAATGGGGCCTTTATAACCAATAATGCTAGACATTTGACATTAATGACAATGTTTCCAACAATCTCCCCCTTTATCATTGATGGCAACCTTAATCCTGAAATTGCCACATCCTATCACCTGCACACACTATCATCTAAAACCATACAGTAACTTCCCCTTACTGTAGCAACATATACCTATTTCTTGTACCTATTTTCTACACCTGTACTTGTACCTATTTTTCTCCCCCTTTGACATCAATGGCAAAGGGCCTACCTGGAGCTAACACTTAGCTCCCCCTCAACTGATACTGAACATCAATGGTAGGAAGTAATATAAATTACTCCCAACTCCTCTCATAGATCTTTGAATGTGTCCTTTGATCATGCCTTCGAGAAGATATCTGACAATACATATACATCTTTACCTGTCCTTTGAGAATCTACAATCAACTCATTTATATATTTTATTCTAACCTCACAACCTTTTACATGAAACTTTAAGGTGTATCCTTGATCACATATTTGACTTACACTCAATAGATTATGCTTACAAAACATTCTTAGCTTTGGTTCTACTAATATCCTAACTTAAAATACCTTTTCTAGCTATCTTGGCAGTGGTTTTATCTTCAAATTTTACTATGCCACCATTGATCTTCTTTACTCTTATCTCCTGTCATATGCCTCGAACATCTACTATCAATGAACCATGGTTGATCTTTATGCAAAGCTATTTGCACCAACATAGAATCTTCAGGTTGTTTCTTCTGCCATGAACATGTTTAAACTTTGAAACTCTGATCCTTCTTCTTGATGAATGGAGCTTTGAAACTCTAATCCTTTTTTATTGAATTTGCATGAGTATCCTTCTCCTTCTTTCTAAAACTGTTAGCTCTTTTTCAACATTCTAATTTCTTGTGACCATAATCATTTGAAACACTTTAAAACTTTTAAACACTGCATATGGAAGAATCATTCTAATAGCCTCAAAACCTTAATACTGATGCAAAAATTTTCTTCAAAAATCTATCCCCTCAAAAGATATACAAATTAATCTACAACTCACCTTCTTGTCATGCAACATAACCAAGATCCAATATCATCCACCATGATTCATTTTTTCTTAAAAGTGTCTCCTTGAAGCATAGAAGAGACACCCACACAAAAGGGTCCTAGAAACAAATCTCAGGAGATTCCCACATCTCCTCTATTTCTTCCATGATCTTCTTGTGTTTTTATTTTAGAATCTGTTTAAGCATGTATAATCTTTTTGACTTACTAACCTTATCATTTATAATGTTTTTCATCTTTTCAACTTTTGCAACTATCTTATCTTGACAAAGCTCATGCTCAAATGTAACAAGAGATTCTGCACAATCCTTCCTATCTGATTCTTTATCTACTATAGCAAGTAATTCATTTTCACTCTTAAACTCAACCTGATCAACCTTTACTATTTTAGGTCTCCAAACCTAAATTTGTCTTTTCTCATATTTTCTAGGGGCTCTATATCCTTTGACATACCTTGAATATCTGTTTACTTTATTTTGACATAATTTAGCAATATTTCTAACCTCATGACAACAAAAGCAAACAATATTTCTCATACCTTTTTCTTGAATATGACTGAGATCTCCCTTTGACTGATTGTTTCTCCTCATACAATATCTTGCCCTATGACCAACATGATGACAAAAAAAATAATGGTCATGAAAAGAATTTGAAAACTTAAATGCATTGGGTTTCCTGATTGGCTTCTTTGATTTTTCTTCAAAACCTACATCCTTCTTTCCTTGGACCAATATTTCATGATCTTTCTCAACCTTGATTATAAGCTTCTCATGATTATCCTTTAAATAACCTAACTCATCCTTCAACTAATTACACTCTTCTTCTTTTGATGTTAAAATTGAATTTTCAACCTCTAACTGATTCTTAAAATAAATATCTTATTTTCTTTTACTTCTTTATCCAACTTAGAATCCAAGATACACACCTTTTCCTTAAGAGCCTCAACCACATATTTCAACTCTTGATTCTCCTTCTTTAGCTGCTTGGCCATCTTATGCTTTTCTTTAATCTACCTTCAAGCTGTTAAACCCTTTCTGAAGGAACCTACTCTGATACCAATTGTTAAGCATGAGATATACTGAAAGGGGGGTGAATTAGTATATCATATATCTTATAAATATTTTCTTTAACCAAATTCCACTTAATCAAACATTCAAGATATGCAATAAAATTCAAACAATAAACACCACACAAGATAGAGAGAGACACTAGATATAATGTGGAACCTAATGTTGGAAAAACCATGGAGAACAATCTCAAGTATATGAATGAGCACCAATCCAAACAATATTCACAAGCCAAGCTTGCAGGAGCACAACCCCTTTGTTGAGCACCAACCCAGAAACTATTCATGAGCACAAACCCACAAGAGCACCACACCCCTTTGTTAAGCACTAACCCAACAACTATTCATGAGCACCAACCCACAAAAGCACCAACCCCTTTGCCGAGCACCAACCCACAGGAGCACCAACCCCTTTGTCGAGCACCAACCTAGAAACAATTCGTGAGCACCAACCCACAAAATCACCAACCCCTTTGTGTATACCACACACCTATCTCTTGATGTTTCTATCTCAACAAATTATAGTTTAATACATCTCTTTCCTCTCTCTCAATTTTTCTCTTCTAAGCTAGATATAACAAATACAAATCATATTCATCTCTCACAATTTCTCTTCTAAGCTAGATATTACAATATCAAATCGACCTCTCTTTCTCATATATTAAAATGGCTTCTCAAGCCTTTATTTATAGCTTTCCAAATGAACTTTGGCTTTCCCACTTTGTGACCCTTCAATCCTCATGAAAATGGTGCCAAACTTGTATGACCCTTTATATTCTTGCCTTTGAAAAGTCATGTGGTGACCCTTCATGACCAAAAATGTCTTTCCATCTTTTGTCTTCATCTTGATGACTTTTCGTATTCCTTAAAGTGTCCCTTCATGAGAAATTGTGCCCTTCCTTTTTTGTCTTCACTTGGTGACTCTTGGAATTCCCCAAGATGACTCTTCATGGTAAAATGTGTCCCATCCTTCTTTTGTCTTTATCCCATGGCTCTTTGACTTCTCCATGGGCCCTTCTTTTGTCTCATATGCAACCAAAAATATATTTGTTAATATTAAATAAATATTAACTCATATTAGCCAAGATATATTTATTACAAACAACATTAAATGCAATGGGGCCTTTATCACCAATAATGCTAGACCTTTGACATCAATGACAATATTTCCAATAATTATAAAAGTGTATATCTCTTCCAAGTCTTTAGGGGTGAGTTATAATCTATAGAGTTTTAGATCCAACATGTCATCCTTAATAGGCATTATTGCATCACCAGAGTTAATAAAGGATAAATGGTCTTTAGAAAACTACAAAAACTGGGCCAAGATGAAGTCCTACACAGATGTGTCTTAAAACATGAAAGGGACTCCATCTTATGAGAGGTGAATGAGGAAAAAAGAAATGTCTATTATGCTGGAGATGTAATGGTATGCAAGGTATTACAATCAAGCTTATGATGGCTAAATCTATTCCAAGATGCAAAGTATTATGCCAAGGCATGTAATATATGCTAATTCATAGGGAAGCCAAACCACTAGGATGAAATGCCTCTCATTCCCATTCTTTCCTAGGTGCCATTTTATAAATGGGCCATTGATTTTGTTAGGTTGATCACTCCAAAAATAAGGCAAATAGGCACAAGATATATTCTGATAAACACCAACTACTTCACCAAGTAGGTCGAGGTAATGCCAACCAAAAATTTCATAGCTTTCATAACCACAAGTTTCATTTGGGAGAACATCATAAGTCATAATGGATACCCACTCAATTTGACTAGTGACAAACGCACACACTTCATCATTGAAATGATGTAGATCTTGTTAATTGAATACATGGTATAAAATCATAAGATAATGCCTTATCATCCATAAGTTAATGGCATAATTAAGGCATTCAACAATATCTTAGTAATGTTATTCATGAATATTTGTGACATTAGGCACAAAGATTGGGATGATCAATTGTTAGCAGTATTATGGGCATATCGTATAACCTAAAAGTGCCCAAACAAAGCTACACCATTCTAATTAGTGTTTGGTGTAGAGGTAATTCTATTGATGGAGTTTTTGGTGCCATCATTGCGTATTACATATATTGGCTAATTGGATGACCAAAAATCATTAAGTGTAAGGATGAATAAATTAGACATCTTGGATGAGGTATGTACCTAATTAAGTTGTAGCCAATAGATAAATAAATCATGCTACAAGTTATAGCATGACAAAAAAATTAAGCTCAAGGTGATGAATAAAGGAGCATTGGTCTTGATATGTGACTCTAAGTACCTCAAGAACCTTAAAAATTCTAGATAAGGTGGATAAGTCCATATTTCATCCACAACATATTGGAGATAGGCACATGCAAGTTGCACATGTTGTCTACTGAAATGTTCCCTAGGAATTTCAATGGCAATCGACTAAAGTATTATAAGAAATAGGATGGCTCTTGCACCATCAGACACTAACTTCCTAGTTATAAGTTAGTTGTGTTGTACTACCCTGAATAATGTTTAGTACAAGCCAAATATTTCCTTATATTTTGTTATTATTCATGTTCAGTAAATAAGTGGCACTTTTAATCCCACCGATAAAATCTTCTAGCAATTCCATGCATAATTACACCCAAGTGAGTTTATCATGGTTGCTTTTTAATCACCTAAGGCCTAAAACCTAATTTATGGGTACATTAATTTTTATAGATCTCAAAAAATAGGTTCATAAGATCATTGCGTGCAAGATTTAAGATGTGAGTGCTTTTAGGCCTATAAGAGAACTATTATGGTGCTTCCATGCATAATACTAGTTGGTTGAGTTGAGTGAGGTTGATTTTTAAGAACCTAAGGCCAGATACCTAAGTTTTTGGGTGCATGGTGTTAGGAATTGAAACTTTAAACTAGATTTAGATGACCATAAATCATATCTAAATTATGCACTAACATGCATCATGAAAACAATTCCTCAAATCATAGTTATTGTGAAATCATAAATGGAGAGAAAAAATAGCAATCACATATAACACATATCTACTGTGGTTCACCCAATATGGGTTAGGATATTAAAAACTATAATCCAAAAACAAGATTACAATGAACTCTCACAGAGATAAAATATCTCCTATAAAAAAAAATCACATATGAAATGTTACACTTTCACATGCACCTTCATTTTACTATATCTCATAAGTTGTTATACCACACCCTAAAATAAACACCTACACTTTATAAAAACATCTACACTTTAACTCTGATTTTTAAAGCCATGCCCTACAAATAAACCATCAACCTTTAAAGGTCACACCACACTTGTATATATAAAAATCCAAGGGAAAATCCACTAAATGATGAGAAACTTTCCATGTTTATCCAATATAAGCATCATCCACTAAAAGACACCTCAATTCCACCTAAGAAAGCTTATCCAAAATCTCCATCAAGAAGGAACATGCCAAGTTTATCTCTCCACCTCCAAAGGCACATCATACAAGGATATGTGATCATAACCAACTCTTTAAAACAAGGAAGGGATACCCTTTTCCAATAAACAACTCTCATTAAGATCAAGGAAGTCAACATGGAAAATAGCAATTTAACAACTAATTTCACAAAATATGAAAACATAGAAATTAAAAATACAAGGAATATTCCACTCACATGTGGAGTAAGGTTCCACAAAAGGTGAAGTAGGGAAATCTGTGCTCCCCACATCTATGGAGCTCTCTAGGCCCCAAAAATATATCCTCATGGTCATGTGATAGCCCCAAAGGGATCCACACTTAACAATCTCCCACTTGGAAACCATGTATCCTTAACATAATCTATCATTGCTCCATAACCATCAAGGCCAACTAAATTATGGATAGTATAAATCTTCTTTAGATTCACCAAGTTCTCATCCAAAGTTACCCTGATGAAGTGATAATGTAAAAAAATGTGTTTCATCCTTGAGTGGAAAGTAGAGTTCTTTACTAAATGAATAACACTCTGACTATTATTGTGTAGTCTCCCAACTTCCTGTTCATGCCCTAATTCTTAAAACAAATCCTATTACCAAATTATCTCCTTATTATCCTCTATGGCAGCAACATACTCTACCTTTATGGTTGACAAAGCCATAACTTTTTGTATCATATAAATCCAACTAACCATTATATCTCCAATAGTAAATATATATCATGTTGTACTCCCCAAAGGGATCCACACTTAACAATATCCCACTTGGAAACCATTTATCCTTAACATAATCTATCATTGATCCATAACCATAAAGGCTAACTAAATTATGGATGGTATAAATCTTCTTCAGATTCACCAATTTCTCCTCCAAAGTTATCCTAATGAAGTGATAATGTAACTAAATGTGTTTCATCCTTGAGTGGAAAGCAAAGTTCTTTACTAAATGAATAACAGTCTGACTATCACTGTGTAGTCTCCCAAATTCTTGTTCATGCCCTAATTCTTGATGAAAATCCTATAACCAAATTATCTCCTTATTATCCTCTATGGCAGCAACATACTCTACCTTTATGGTTGACAAAGCCATAACTTTTTGTATCACATAAATCCAACTAACCATTATATCTCCAATAGTAAATATATATCATGTTGTACTCTTATTATCAATATCCCCTATCATATTTGAGTCTACATAACCATGAAAAGTGGTATCTAATCCATCATAACATAATGAAAAATCCATGGTTCCTCTCAAATACCAAAGAATCCATTTCACCACTTTCCAATGCTCATAACCTGGATTACTCATATACCTACTCACAACTCCCACTGATTTTGAAATATCTAGACTCATACAAACCAAGGCATACATCAAGATACCAAATACTGATGAGTAAGGTACCTTAGACATCTTAATCGTTTTATCTTCCATCTTGAGACATTGCTCCTTTGATAATCTAAAGTTTCCTACCAATGAAGTAACAATCGATTTAGAATCCAACATGCTAAACCTTTCCAATAATTTCTTCACATACTCTAATTAGGATAAGATTAGCTTCCTCTCCTTCTTGTCATGATAAATTCTCATATCAAGGATTTACTTTATATCACCTAAATCCTTCATAGAAAATGAGTCATTAAGTTATTTCTTGAGTATATGAATATGTTGTATGTTATTTCCTGTAACTAACATGTCATCCACATACAAGTACAAATAATAAAGGTTAGAATTACATGTTTGGCATACATACAATGGTCAAAATTACACCTTTGATATTCTTGTTCTAACATAAAACAATCAAATTTCTTATACCATTGACATGGATCTTATTTCAGGCCATACAAGTTCTTCTTTAGTCTGCACACATAGTTCTCCTTCCCTTTGACTTCATATCCCTGTGACTACTTCATATACAACTCTTCATCTAAATCACCATGAAGAAAATAAGTTTTCACATGTAACTATTCTAAGTGCAAATCCTCAACTATAACAAAAGCAAAAACAATCCTAATAGAAGTTATTTTTATAACAAGAGATAAAATCTCATCAAAATCAATGCCTGATTTTTATGTAAACCCCTTGACAACCATCCTAGCCTTACACCTTTTTCTCCCTTCATCCTATTCTTTTATTTTGAAGATCCAATTGTTTTTAAATGCACTTTTACCCTTAGGTATCATTCCAAAATCCCACATTGAGTCTCCATGAGAGATATATGCTCCTCATCCATGACTTTCTCCCACTTCTTCCTAGCATCTACCTGCATTGCTTCCTCATAACACTCTAGTTATCCATTTTCAGTGAGTAATCAATAATTCAAATAAGGAGAAAAATGTTCAATTGCTCTTCTTACCCTAGAAGACCTTCTTACCATAGGAGTTTTGGGTCCTTGTGTAGAAGGTTTTTGAACTAATTCATTGTATACTTTGCCATCCACAATATCATCCAATATTATGTACCATTTATATTCCTATTCTTGATTCTTATACATGACTTTTTCCATTAAAGGTTACATCTCTAGACTAAAATATTTTCTTATCTTTAATGTTCCATAAATGAAAACCAAAGTCATCCTTACCATATCCAACAAATGTGCATTTTATTTATTTTTACTCTAACTTAGTCATATCCTCTTTCTTAATGAGAAAAAAATCCTCACATCCATAGACTCTAAGAAAATAATAATTATTATTCTTACTAGACCAAGCTTGTTCAGGATTGCCTCCATCCAAAGGCATAAAAGGTCCTCTGGTAATCAGATATACTATCATGCTGACTAGTTTTTCCCAAAACTATAAAGGCAACCTTACATATAGCCTCACTCTTCTATCACATTCCATTATTTTTATATTCATCATTTTAGATACCCCTACTATGGAGTTCCTAAAACTATCCTTTACCTATGCATTTCATTGTTAGAACAATTTAAAAAAAAATCATTACTACAATACTCACCTCTATTATCTAATCTAAGACATTTCAAATTGAGACCTGTTTCATTCTCAACCAAGGCTTTCAACTTCTTAATGCAATAAACCCAAACTTTCCTAGTTGCATCATCAATAAAAGTCAAATAATAATTAGATCCACTAATAGAAGATACCTGGGATGGTCTCCATACATCTAAATGTACCAAATCTAACTTATGTTATTTATTTATAGGTCTAACCTTTAGGAACTTAACCCACTTTTGTTTCCAATACACATAATTCTCATAAAAGTCTAGATCTATGTATTTTAATCCACATAACTTATAGTTTAAGATATACATGCCTTTATGTTTCATATGACCAAGCTTGTAATGCCACATAGTTGCATTTCCCTCTGCAACAACTAAATCACAAGAATCAACACTATTAGTCAAATATAAACTACCAAATTTTTGACCTCTTAAAACCAAAAGAGAACCTTTGGTAACTTTCTAATAATCTATATTAAACATTATTGAATAACCCTCACTACCTAATTGACCCACTAAAACCAAATTTTGTCTCAACATAGGCATGTGTATGACATCCTTAAGTATCCCTATGTTCCCATTATGCATTTTAACTTGAACACAACCTTTCCCTACTATCTCACATGGTTCATCATCACAAATATAAACATGTTATAGATTCTCTTGAACATAATCAATAAAATAATGCTTGTGTGGGGTGGCATGAAAAGAAGCCCATGAATCTAATACCCAAGACTTAGAAAAACTATCCATAAAATAATTAAGGAATCCTAACATGATTTAACTGATTTCACATTTACCTTATTCATTTCTTCTTTTTTGGAATTCTTATCCTAAAGTGATCAACAATCCTTTTTTGAGTGTCCAATCTTCCCATAATGCTTGCATATCATCTTAGATCCAGGTCTGGACTTAGATCTACCCTTTGACTTTCTACAATTGCCTTTGCTCTTATCCTTTTACCTCCCTCTAGTAATAATAGATAAAACATTACCTAAAGATGATTCACCAGTGATTTTATTTTTCATTTCATCGCTAAGAATCATACCTACAACATCCTCAAAATTTAATCCTCCCTTGACAGGGATTGCATTACTCATAGCCTTAACCAAACTATCCTAACTATTAGGCAAATAACACAATATCAATAAAGCTATAACTTCATCATCAAAATTAATTCCAAAAATAATGAGCATGCTTACAACCATATTAAAATCATTTAGATGATTATAAATTGAACCATTCTTAGACATTTTCATGTTAAAAAATATTTTCATAAGAAAATTTTTATTAGAATCAGAGGGTTTCTCATATAACTTCCCAAGTTTATCCATGAGATCTTTTTTGGTTTTCTCATCAAAAATGTTAAATTCAATAGAAGATACAAGGTATAACTATATGGCTCCCAATTCCTTCCTATCAAGTAATGACCAATCCACATCACTCATACTTATAGGTTGTTCTCCTTTCCCCTCCAAGTATAAAGCTCCTTCTAATACAAGTAATCTTCCATTTTCATTTTACATAATCCAAAATTCTTACCATCAAAATTCTCAACCCTAAATATGATCTCTTCTCCCATATCTCCCACTCAAGCTAATAACATTCCTATGATTTACCACTTTAATAAAACACAACCAAATCTCTAATATCAGTTGTTAGGAATTAAAACTTTAAACCAGATTTAAATGACCATAAATCAGATCTAAATTATGCACTAGCATGCATCATAGAAATAATTCTTCAAATCATAGTTATTATGAAAGCATAAATGGAGATAACAAAATAAAAATCACAACATAGATCTATTGTGGTTCACCCAATGTGGGCTACATCCACCAAGAAAGTCTTTAATAAAAACTATAATCCAAAAACAAGATTACAATGAACTCTCACAGAGATAGAAAATCTCCTAGAGAAAATGTCGCACTTTTAACTACACCTGTACTTTACTGTATCTCACAAGCTACTATGACACACCCTATAATAAACACCTTTACTTTGTAAAATGATCTACACTTTGACTCTGATCCTCAAAGCCACACCCTGTAAGTAAACCATCAACCTCTAAATGTCACACCACACTTGTATATATAGAAAATTGAGGTAAAATCCACCAAGTGAGGAGAAACTTTCCATGCCTATATAATATAAGCATCATCCACTAAAATATACCTTAGTTCTACCTAAGTAAGATTATACAAAATCTCTATCAAGAAGGAACATGCCAAGTTTATCTCTCCACCTCTAAAGGCATATTTTCCAAGGAAATGTGATCACAACAAACTCCTTGAAATAAGGAAGGTATCCAATTTTCCAATAAATAACTAATTCCATAAGATCAAGGAAGTCAACATGGAAAATAAGAATCTAACAACTAACTCCATAAAATATGAAAACATAAAAAATATAAAATATAAGGAATATGCCACTCACATGTGAATCAAGGTTCCACAAAAGGTGGAGTAGGGAAAACTATTATCCTCACATTTATGGATCTCTCTAGGCCCCAAAAATATATCCCCATGGTCATGTGATAGTCCCAAAGGGATTCACACTCAACACATGGAACTCTTCAAAATTTGAAAATATGAATACCAAGTGATAAAGAGAGTCACATATGATGCAAGTGCACAAGAGGTAGAAAGAAGGTGCACACAATGATCATGTCCAAGAGATAAAAAGAGGAGAGTGAAGTGTTATAAGACCAAGATAAGGGATTTTTATGGGGTAGGATATGCCAAGGAAAGATATGAAAGTGTATAAAAATTGACCAAGATAGGAAAACATGATTGAAATGAAAGCACATCAGGAAGAGAAAATGGGACCATGGAGACTGAATCACATGCATGTGAATCATTATGCCTAGGTTTCCATAAGGAATGTGAAGTTCATGCCAAGTAAACAAAGTGCATGATAAGATAATCAAGACAAGCTGACATCCATCGAAAGTTAGGTGATAAATGACTATTTGAACTATGTGTCACTTCACCCAAAATACATTTAGGATAATTTAATGAGGTGTTGGTGTAGGCACAAATATCTACATTAAATGTTGAGGTGGTGGTGTATTTTTTTTGGATTTCATGGATTTTAGTAGATTTAAATAAATATAAGTGCCATAACACCATTACTCACTTGCAATTAAGATGGTAGTTGAATTAGGGGTATAAAGTAGTGAAAGGTTGACTAGTTTAGGTTACAAACCTAAAGTTAATTTGTACCCAAAAATGTAAAGAAAATAACTAGAACCAAAGCAAACAAATGATACTAAAGTGAAACCTTAAGCACCCATATATATAAAAAGTGAATGATTGAATAGAGAGAGGAATTGCATTCCCTTTGAGATTGGCATAAAGAAGTGGTGGGCATGAATTATGTGAGAACTGGGCAATAGAAAAGTTGAATGATGTTAAGACCACCATTAACAACAAGTGAATATTGAGAGATAAATTTGTAGTCATAGATATTGAAGCTTTGAGGAGTGCTAATAAACATTATAGGCTTCAGCAAGTTAAATAGTCTATGATTCAAAACTAGCTAGTTTAGGATGAGGAAGAAATGCATGATTTCTGGTCTATACCAAGTGCAGAAGGATGATAAAAGGGCATAGACAGTGGAATAAATAGTCATATTAAAGAAGAAATCTCAACCAGTGGAAGGAGTTAGTGTCATTAAGGTTGATCTTGAGGTGCTTGTAAAGACATCCTACCAAGAAATGTAATTTTATATGGAGGTCTTGTTAGGATAAAATTGGGAATATTACATGCAAACCTATCGACTAAAAGAGTACAACCACTGCACCGAAATAAATTCATAAGATATATAGCAATATTAGGTGGTTGATATAGGGTCAAAGACTAAATTAATCATGACATTACTTGATGTTTCCATTCAATACAAACTTGTGACCATCAGTATAACTTAGGTCTATGAGTTGTCACATTTTGGGAAGCTAGAGGAACTCATGTAGATCCTCCTCTCATGCATCCATGGAGACCACTTTTACTTGATAGGTAGGCACATGAAGTTATCATCAATACTTATTATCAAAATCACCAAAATCCTAGACTCTAATGTAGACATCCACTAGATGATGGAAAATGATGCTAAAGTTGAAAGGGTCATAAAACTCCTTGTGTACTACAAGGGAGGGTTCACATTCACAATCAAAGATATCAAGGACCCTAAAATGAGGGAAGTTGTGCACCTCATGAGTTCAAAAATTTAACCCAATGGATGGTGGATAAACATCACCAAGGCCTCTTATGTATCACCTATCACATGGCACCAAGGGTCAAGTTTATCATATCATATTTCATTATCGAATAAATGGTGAATAATTAACTTTAGTGTCACATGACATGAAAGACCTTCTGATGGGGGTTAATGTTGATTTTAATAGTGATTTAGGAGATATAAATTCTTGATGGTGATGAATATAACCTTTAAATATTCTTGATATATGAAGACTCCCTAGTGTTGAATTACTAAAACTTCACCTATCCCCCTACATTCTCCCAAAAGTACAAGACCCAAGTGATGGGGTGGTGCACCTAGTTCATAGAGGCATTTGGGATGGTATGGCTCATCCTCAAGGATATCCCTTAGAACATGTTTGGAATGACAACCTTTGTCATTATGAAATAATTCTATGTAGTGCATTTGGCACTCACAAACAACAACTAATCAGACTGGTTGAAACTCCCTTATGTGTTTTCAGCCAAGTACTTCAGGGATATGCTAAGGAGAATTTATAATGTGCAATAGATAGAAATATCAAAGAAGGACATGGATATGTAAAGAAGCAAGTTGTGGTGAAAATAAGTGCACATAGGAGGAAAACCTATCAAAGATGAGGATAAATTGGATCACATTATCTTCCATCCCCTTTAGAATGAATTGATCCTCAGATGCATCCACATGTTGTATTATGAGATGAAGCTAAGAAAGAAGGGTACACACCCCAATAAGGATGATGATATCCCCATCTATATCAATGATGAAGGAAATATAGTTCCATTAGCACAAAGAAAATATCCTCAGAAAAAGAAAAGAGAATCACTAGAAGAAATTCAAGAATACATCAGTTGAAGATCGCCTCCAATGATGAAGCAACTCCTTCCATCTTAAATAAGAAATGTGTGACACTCATGTTAGGGATTGATTTGCCCAGAAAAAGGGAGAATAAAAATAAGTCCAAGGGGCCCATTGTAATGCCTATGATAACCTTGGTATATATGGAGGTGCAAAAAGCACATGAGGAAATGGAGGTGCAAAAGGCACATAAAGAGATGAAGAAGGAGGAAAAGGTAGGTACAAGTGTTTACATTATCCATGAATAAGAGCCAAACACCAAAGAATTTTATGAGGCCTTCTAATTTGACATTTCCATCATGATTAGAGAATTAAATAAATTACTGCTTTCATCACTCAAAAAACTTGTTACATATTCTCTACAAACTGAGGAAAATAGAGAGGCATGGAGGAAAATGGGGATGAACAAAGTATAAATCCTAAAGTTGAAATTAATAAAAAGAAAAGGGATGCCATAAAGAAAAAGGGCATGACCCAAGAGGAGATTGAAAAGGTTGAGGAGGAGGAAAGGAAGGCTAATGAAGAAAGGGCCTTAGTGCAGGCTAAAAATATGAAGGTTGAGAAAAAGAATAAGGCCTAAGAGGAAAGGGCCAAGAATGAAAAGGAAGATAAAAAGGTTACTACAAGCACAGAACTAATTGAGGAAAAAACATCAAAGGAACCTAGTATCCCCACTAGCACAACAAACCAAGATGCACAACAAGCATGCCCAAGTAGTGAAGGGGTGCCTGGAGATAAGGAAGGTAATGTTGGTGTCTTGAAAGAGAAAATAAAGAGTATAAAATAAACCTAACAACAATAAGAGGGTAAATTTGGCACTAAGAAAGAAGAAGTGCATAAAGGGGATAAGTTCAAAGAAGAACCCCTATAGGAATAACAAGGAGAAACCTTAGAGAAAATCACTGAAGAGAGTGGTAGCACCGATAAAGAAGAAGAAGAAGAATAGATAGAGACAGACATCACTAAAGAAGAAGGTTTTGAACCAAGCCTAAGAGAAAAAGTGAAAAAGGGGTGGATAGATAAATATTACTACATATTTAAGTATATTCTCCCTATAGCTACCATAACTAAGATGCACCAATAACTATCATTTATTTTTTATAGTTATATGGATGAACCTCATTTTGAGGTGCCATAAAAGGCCATATTAGGTGTAGATAAACTAGAAGAAGGGCATGATTCCATTTTCATAAACCCTCATGCCATAAACCTAGTCAGGTTGGCAAATGCACTCATCTAGATGGCCTCCAAAGTCACATGGAAGAAAATTATCAATGATGTTAGGACTTCAAAGTGGAATAAGTTTGCATTATATGTAGAAGAAGAGGCAAAGGCCATGAATTTTAAGTTTCAACTAGTGGAGTGCATTAAGGAAGCCAAGCCATCCCTCTTGGATGATGTTAACACTTCAAACCTCTTAGAGGTTGACAAGGTATGTGTGCTTATGAACTAGATACTCTTGAGGTTGAAGGTAGAGCTAGTGCTAGAAGAAGAGGAGGACTCATATGCCATGATAAAATAGGAACTCATTGTTTCTATTCAAATTTTGTTTTTAGATTTCAAAGGAGAGAATTAAAGAAACTTAAGAAGGAATGGTCAAGGCTTGATGTACCTGGATATAGTCTGCGCACCGTAATCCAGACGCTGTGAATACTCCTCTTTGGTTGTGGAGGAATGACACTTGCAAAAAAAAGAAGCTTGGATAAAAGAAGGCGTTAAATAGATAGATGGTGGGTTGTCAAGTGAAAGCTTGATCCCAGAAGTACGAAAACTTCCTTAAGGGATATAAACCCACTAATCAACAGAAAGAAATATCTGATAAATAGCAAAATATAAAAGACTAAAGTGATAAAAGATTGAAATGAAAAGGGGAAGCAAAGGCTTACTTGAAAGAAGTTGTCAAACTGATCATGGTCATCGGCGTCAGTAATCCTACCGGCGTTGGTTGGTCAAGGTGCCGACGTCGATTAATCTACCGATGTCGGTTGGGGTAGTGACCGGCGTCAGTCAGGGCAGTTAGCTTGGACGGGGTTTGGGTAGGTCTGTGGTCTATGGATAGAGTCTGGTCAGGGTTTTGGTCTATCGACAAGGCCAAGGAAGGGTCTAGGTTTGTTAACAGTCTTGAGACAAAGTTTTGGGCTTGGTTGAATGGTCTGGGGTCTGGGTCTGAGAGTCTGGTTGAATGGGTGGAGTGTATGGTCCGATAGAGTATGGAGGAAATAGGGAGGTGGATAAGTCAAGATTTAGGTCTGGCTTGGTTAACAGTCTGGTCTAGGGAGATATTGTTTGAAAGCAATAACTGAAAAGAGAATAAAAACACAGACAGTATACTTACCTGTGCCTTGTGGAAGGTGTGCTACTGATGATTCCCATACCTGCTGTTGATGTAGCCTATGTAGAGAACCTGCTGCTGATGGAGAACCTAAAGCTATTGCTACACCTGAGAGAGAGAGTGAGAGGCTTGACTGAGAGATTTGGCAGTTTGACAGATGGTCAAAGACTGAAGATTGAAGGATTCATGATTTGCTTCCATAGATTAGCCAATTTTTGATTGGGATCTCCAAAGAGTCTGAAAAATTGGTTAAGTATAACCGACGTCAGCGATTTCATCGGTGTCGGCCGACACTTGACCGACGTCGACTGGGTTAAAATAGGTAAAAAGAGCCACTAAGCCCATTATTCATCCGCCAAGTGCACTATCCGTTGGAGAATGTCGAGGGTTGGGCTAAATATGCACGAGAGTTTGTTAGGCGGTTAGAGAGAAGTAGGAATAGGTCTTGGGTGAGTCATAGGATGGGAATCAGTCCAAGGCGAGGTGTCTTAGGTGAGGTGTCATGGGTGATGTGTCCAAGGAGGGGGTTAATTCAAAATAAGTTTATTATTTTAAATTAGTAATTGTTAGGAATGGGTTAGGAATGGACTAAGGGGGAAAGTGACCAAGGGTTAGACACTATTTAGGTGTCTACATTTGCCCCTTTTTGTCTTGTTGGTTGCTCTAAGTGAACTGCAAGACAAAAATAGGAGTTAGTTACCCCAGGTATGAGATAAGGTTGATTTTGTCTTGTTGGTTATTCAAGTAAACTGCAAGACAAAAATAGGTGAGAGTTGGTTACCCCGATTATGGATGAGGTATCCCCCCTTAAAGCAGGAGTCGAGAGAAGGGAACTTGGAATCGGTTGCTGATTTGACAGAGAGTGGATGAAAGGGGTGAAGATAGAGTGAGAATGCTGTAAAAGTTGTGATTGCATGGACACCACTTCACGAGGATGGTTGGGTCAAATTGTCGCAGGTCAAGGGTCAAGGAGTGCCAAAATTGAAATAACTGGTCCCCAGCATTTAGTCATCTACTGATTGGGTTATTCAATCTAAGCTAAAGCTCCAATGGTCATCATGTTCCAGGTATCCTAGGCTTAAGAAGTGCTCCTAAAAACATGAAAAAGTCACAAGTAGTGCGGATCAACTGGCTTGCGATCCTATACTTGTGAAGGTCAAAAAAGTGTGCACACAATTTTGCTAACCAATCATGAGGTAGCATACATGCAAAAACAACCAAGGCAAAATTGCTTTGGAAGTAGTCATGATTTTAGGAGATGGGCATGATCTCCAATGTCTGGTGGTCGATGGATGGAGGTAACAGTGATCTAAATGTGCCCCAAGGGGCCAAAATGACATGGTCTAGAGGACTGACTGATTGGGGGCATGATTTTGGTCACTTGGAAGAGGGATGAAGTTTTTAAGGTTGCTGACGTCGGTTATAGAGCTGATGTTGGTGGCCAAAAGAGGCCGACATCGATGGAAATCGGCCGACATCGGTGGCCTAGGGCACAATGCTACCGACGTTGACGGTCTACCAAATCTGACAAAACTAGATTGGCGGCCCACCAAAAGTCATCTGTTATTTGTCCAAGTGAAAAAGTGAGCTCTAGAGTTTAATGAGTGAAAGTGACTCCAAGTTGATCAGTGCAGCAGCGTGAGGTGGCAGAGAGGCATTCATGGAGAGAAGGAGGTGATTGGACGCTGCAGGGACACGTGTGAGCTAGGTGAAGTGTGCAAAGTCATCAAGATGGAAGAGATGGCAGAGGGGAGTAGAGGACCCACGGGAGGTCCACCACCAGTGGCACCCATCGTGCCACCATGCCAGCGACATGGGACGAGGTAGGAGGGTCTCTGAACCCTATTTGAACTGATTTTGTTTTGATTTTAGTTTGTTGAATTTTTGTTGTTTGAGGTAGAAATCAAGGGGGAGGGTAGTTAGGAAGGTGGGTGGGTTGTTTAGGATAGCGTAGGATTCATTTTGAGAGGGTTTTGGGGGTGTAAGAAGGTAAAATGGGGAAGCCCTAATTTTTAGGGCTTGCCCTGTTTGGCCCTAGGGCCGAACCAGTCACCGACGTCAGTGAGTTTGCCACATCGGCCGACCAGTGACTGGCATCGGTCGCTAACCTGCCAACGTTGGTCACTAGGTGACTGACGTCGGTCAAGTGAGTGCTGTCACTGGCACGATAACTGATGTCGGTGGCTGCCTGGTCAAAAAGGGTGGAAAAAAAAGGTTGAAGCTATGCCAAGGGCTTCTCGAGTGTCAGGTTAGGCATAGATGGTCAGAATGGTTGTTAAAATAGGAAGAGGAGGAATAGTGTTAACATGAGATTGACTGTGGATGGATGCAGGCGAGGTAGACTCTGATGCTATGGGATCACCTCCCGACCTAACTGACATGGATGCACGGAGGCATGTCAGTCGAGGAGTGGGCGTAAATGAGCGTGGTGGGGCTAGGCGGTCTGAGACGCTATTGTAGAGTGGCGAGGGACGTGAGCCTTATGGTGGCATTGATCGAGTGGTGGGACCATGCCACCAACACCTTCCACCTACCGATGAGCAAGATGATGGTCATGGTCGGGGACGTGTATCAGATTTTGTGACTGCCGATACACGGAGCAGACACTTATGCCTGCTCGAGAGAGGCGCATGATATCCACATGGTCACGCTATTTGGGGAGCACATCATGGAGATGAGCTACCATTCAGCTAGTTTTACATATGAGCCTTTGTACGTGGTGGATGAGGATGCACATCGGCTAGCGATTTTGATGATGATCGGCATCATAGTCTATGCGTTGCTGGATGTAGAGGGAGGTAGGTTCCCGATTGCCATGACCAAGGTTTTGATGGACATGCTGGAGCAGCAGATAGTGTTTGCTTGGGTGCCTATATTTTTGGCCTAGGTATATAGAGAGTTATGGGGCATCAGTCAGCGATGACGGTATAGCCTGTGTGTAGGCCACCTTCTGCGCTGTTGGGCATACGAGCACATAGTGATTACCCGACCTCTCAGCCTCCCAGTGGCGATCTAGGCCAGCTTTAGGGTCGAGTTCAGGTGATGGCATGAGGTGATGGCACAAATGCAGATGGACGGAGTGGTCAGGGATATTGATCACTACTGAGGGGTACTGGAGGCCCTGATTCTAGCAGATATTGTCTGGAGACCATACTTGGTGTATCCAGCATTCAGAGACTAGGGTGAGTAGATGGTCGAGATGCAGAGCAGGCAATGGGTTAGAGGTAGGTGAGCTAGCGAGCTCAAGAGGATTCTAGTAGAGAGAGTGCGATACCAATACGGGCTGTTACAGGATGTACCTCCCGCATTCCCTCAGTACAGGCGGGATGACATAGAGGTGCCGCTACCACTGCCAGAGGAGACAGAGGAGCCAGATTTTGAGGAGTTGTTGACAGGACCTGGGATAGCTAACCCAAGGTGTACAGAGGCCTACATGGCATGGTGGGCAGGGCAGTATAGAGGTATACAGGTGGGTCCCCAGCCAGATCTATAGGCTGTCATGAGGGAGTGGGATACAGCCCACGAGGAGAGGGACACTGCATGGCAAGAGAGAGACGCGGCTCAAGCCTAGGTCTCAGTTTTGTAGGGACAGCTGGTAGGGGTTATAGGGCAGCTGGCAGAGATGACAGGTCGGGTGGTAGTGTTGATAGGACAGGTCACTCAGTTACAGGGACAGCTGGCTACAGCCTAGGCACAGGTAGTGGCAGGTCAGAGCTTTGGAGGGCAGGGCCCATTACAGCAGCCATCTCAGCAGCCAGCATTTTCATAGGGGGCAGGACCATCAGCATCAGTGCACCTAGGCCAGCCACAGCCACAGGGGTTAGGACAGGGCATAGTAGCAGGGCAGATGGGTCCACCGTAGACTGTATCTCTAGTGAGATACAGTGATGCGCTAGATGAGATCGCGTATTATGAGAGGGCCATCAGGGGGTTCCCTCAGATACAGTGATACTCAGAGATGCAGGCAGAGTAGAGCTAACAGAGGTCTATGTCACGAGTGATGGCTTTAGGGTCACGCAGACGGTGTAGATCAGAGAGAGGAGAGGATACAGCCTCTTCCCAGCCACCGCCTCCACCACCACAGCCACAGCCTTGAGGGCAGCCCTTGAGATTGATTTTTTTATGTATATACCAGCCTGCGAGCCGAAGACGAGAGATGTATGATGAGAGAGAGAGATAGACACAGATTGCGTCTTATTGTATAAAACTATTTGTGATATATATATATATGATGAGCATTTTTGATTTAGTGACATGTGTAATAAGAAAATGTATGGATGTGTTTTGATGTTTATGACATTTTGATGTGATGCATGTGTTGATATTATGTGTTTTGTGTATGATGTTATGATGAAAATGAATGTGATGATGACAATGTTTATGAAATGGTTATATAATGATGTTGATTGATTGTGGATGATAGATTATATGATGATGACTTTAGATTAGATGATGATAGATGTGATATTTAATGTTTAACTTGTGGATTATATGATGTGAATGTTTAATGAGTTATGATGGATGAAATTTATGACTAATGACTTATGTTGTTATAATGAAAATGAGAGTATACTAATGATTATGTGAATATGTGATTGACTGTGCTGTGATTGACAGGTGAGGAGAGAAGGAGATGGAAGAAAGTGACGAAGAAAATGGCCGAGCTAACCCCAGAAGACCCCATGTCAACTGAGTGCTGCCTACATAGCCCCTGTCGTTAGGGCCTCAGGCCGATGTAGTTCTCCCAAGAAGGGAGGAAAAAGATTGAAGTGGTTGATTTAGGTCATGATAAAGATATAGCATTTCCCATATGTCTAAGGGTACATGCTTGAAATGATAAGGAGAAGATGATGCTACAGCTTTTTTCCAAATGGTGTAAGTTGTAACATTGGTCGGGGTTTTTCATTCCTAGCAACTATCCATATTCGTGATGGATGTTTGCTAAAAATGAATTGAAGTCTATTTATGCTTCAGCAAGTATTGGTTTATACTTAACATAAATTGTGTGGTTGATAGTTTCCATGTGTATTGGTGTTCATAGAAACTATGTAAAATGGACTAGGATGATGATGATGGCATGATGTTCTATTGTTGGTCTGAAAAATGTTTTGGTTAAGTGTGACCAAAGTGTAGGCAGAAAGTAACAGGCATAAGTGCCCTTTTATTGACAAGGACAAAAAAGACAACATAGATAGGGGTGGTTAGAACCAAGAGCCCCATTTATGCGATACATCATTGACCATAGTTATGTTAGAGCGGTAATCGAATCACTTTTGACATTAAAGTTAGCTCGAAGTCCCTTGAGTAGGTGATATGATAAGAGGAAAGGGTAACCCATTTTTAGACTATGGAGAACTTTGCCCCTTTTTATAGGAGACCCTGAGACAACTATAAGTCAAGTCCATGGCCCCTTTTTTTTTTTTTTTTTTTTTTTTTTTTTAGAGCGGACTGATCAATGCAGGAAGTCCACATAAAGATGTCATTTGTTTGGTGGTCATTTGTGAAGCTGATCGATGCGGGAAGCTTCTAAGAAAGTGCTGTTTGTAGCAAGATTTAGTCATAGCCATCCTTCGAGGGAGTGGACTACACTTTGCTTTATAGATTTAAGAGCTTTTGAATAGTTGTCCTTCGAGGGAGCAGTCTATTAGTTACAGCAATGATAGTGCAGCTATCCTTCGAGGGAGCAGTCTGCTTTTTGATTTGATGTTGTGACCATGGATATTTCGACATCTTGATTTAGTTTTGATAGAATATTGAGTCATGGACAAGACTTATAGAAGATCAAGGGCTCCCTTTTATTAGGATGAAGCATCCATACGTCATAAAAGGGTTGTAAAGGATTTTGTTAAGGGAAAAAGGGTGAAATGGATTAAGGATAAAAAGGACAAGGATTGCTCAAGGGATGAGCTCAAGTTAAATGTCAAATGGATGAGTACTCTACTAACAGTAGAATGGTCGTAGATGTAAAGCATTAAGGGGCTCAGGTTCTGGACGGCCTTCAAGAGAAGACAGACGATAAGTCCCTGATCCATACTTGTGCATTATGATATAAGGTCTGAGCCAATTAGGAGCAAATTTACCTCATTTACTCTATTCCATATTGGTCACATGTTGGTTCTCTTTGAGGATGAGGTCTCCGATGTTAAAATCTCATTCTCTCAGAGTTTTATTATAGGCACGTTTGATGCAATTTTGATAGACATGGAGATGATTGAGGGCAGCAAGATGATGTTCGTCAAGTAACTCAAGTTGAGCTAATCGATCTCGACGAAAGTCATCATTAGAAAGAATGTCATGGAGTGAAATGCGAAGAGACGGGATTTGTACTTTGAGAGGTAAGACAGCCTCTGATCCATACACTAGAGAGAAAGGGGTAGCACCCATAGAGGTTCGAATGTTAGTGTGGTAGGCCCACAAAGCGAAGGGAATATGAATGTGCCAATCCCTTCCAGTGTCGTTGACCACCTTCATGAGAATTTTAGTTAAGATTTTATTAGAGGCCTCAGCCTGCCCATTTGCTTGTGGGTAGTAAGGTGAAGAAAAGCTGAGTTTGATGCCAAATGAGTCACAGAGTTTTTAGACGGTCTTGTTTTTAAAGGACTTGCCATTATCGGTGATGATTTTGTGAGGTACACTGAAACGACAGATGATGTGGGTGTTGATAAAGTCGACAATATTATCGGCTTTTATGGAGACGAGAAGAATAGCTTCCACCCATTTAGTGAAATATTTAGTGGCAGTGATGATGGATTGATGACGAAGAGACGAATGAGGGTTAATCTCGCCGATGAGATCTAAGCCCCATTGTGAAAAAGGCCAAAAATCCTGAGCAACTTGTAAGGCGTGACAAGGGAGATGAAGCAAGTTAGCATGCTACTAACACTTGATGTAATGCCGAACATAATCGCTACAGTCTTGATGAAGAGTGGGCCAATAATAACCCAGGCGAAGGATGCGCTTGGCAACCGAGTTACCACTAAAGTGTCCTCCATAGATCCCGTCATGGGCTTGTTTAACAGCATGAGAAGCTTCAGTGGAGTTTAAACAGTGAAGAAGAAGGCTGTCAAAACCTCTTTTATAGAGAAGGCCCCCTAACATGGTATAGTGAGCGGTGCGCTTGATGAAAGCCCGTCATGCATTGCTAGAGAGGTTGGGAGGAATGAGAGAATGAGCCAAGTAGTCCTCAAGTTGTTTATACCATACATCTTGTGAACTAGAGTCTATTGTGTGGACGAGATTGATGTTAGTGGAAATGTATGAAGGCAATGGCACACGATGTACCATGACATAAATTCTTGATGAGGATGATGATGAAGAAGGAATATGGGAGGCAAGGGAAGCCATGGTGTCAGCAAACTTATTCATCGATCGAGGAACAGTCTGCAATAAATGATGGTCAAAAGATGCTAGAAGAGTGTCAACACAGTGCTTGTACCTTTGTAAAATTTCATTTTTACAAAGATAGGAACCATTGATTTGATTGATGACAAGTTATGAGTCATCGAAGATGTTGATAGATTTGATGTTTAAAGAAGGGCAATTTGAAGTCCCAAAATTAAGGCTTCGTATTCAGCCATATTATTGGTACATGCAAAGTCAAGTTTAAAAGACAGGGGCATGGGTTCACCTTCATGTGGAATTAGGATGACCCCCGCACCCCCACCGAGTTAGCATTTAGAGCCATCGAAGAACATCGTCATTTGGTAGAATGTGTCATCAGTCGAGAGAGTGGCGATAGATTCATCGGGAAATTCGCACTGAGAAGGTTGATTGTCGGGAAGAGGGGCATCCACTAGTTGGTCAGCGATTGTTTGCCCTTTTATAGATTTTTGCTGGACAAATTCTAAGTCAAATTCAGCAAGAAGCATGAGCCAACGAGCCATACGCTGGTTTTGATATGGTTTAGAATGCATGTATTTGAGGGGATCAGTGTGCGTGATGACAAAGGTTTTGTGATTGAGAAGATAGTGACGGAGCTTGGTAGTGGAAAAGACTAATGCCAAATAGAGTTTTTCGGTATGAGTATACCGAGTTTCATAGTCAACCAGTGTTTGGCTTATGTAATAGACTGCTTGCTCAAAGTGTTGCTTGTCTCGATTCGCGATCATGGCACCTAATGAATGATTGGTTACTGAGATGTAGAGGTAAAAGAGTTGGTCATCTTTTGGTGGAATAAGGACTGGTGGAGAGACCAAATACCATTTGAGGGCATTAAAAGCCTCTTGGCAATCTTTATCCCATTTCAAAGAGATGTCCTTCTTGAGGAGGTGATGAAAGGGTTGACAACGGTCAGAAAGCTGCAAAATGAAACGGCGGATGGATTGGAGCTTTCCTTGTAGACTGTGAAGTTGCTTGAGATTAGTTGGAGGTGGCATTTCGAGGATAGCGCAAATTTTGGTAGGATCTATCTCGATGCCACGAAAAGAGACAATGAATCCTAGGAGCTTTCCTGAGAGGACCCCAAAAACACATTTCTTGGGGTTAAGACGGACCTGGTAATGAAGAAGGTGAGAGAAGATGATTTTGAGGATAGTCAAATGGTCGCGACGAAGCTTAGACTTGCCAAGCAGGTCATCGACATAGTCCTCCATAATTTTATGGAGGAGATCATGAAAGATGTAAGTCATGGCACGTTGATATGTGGCACCTACATTTTTCAGACCAAAAGGCATGACTCGATAGTAGAAAGTTCCCCATGGTGTAATGAAGGTGGTTTTGTGCTGATCTTCTGGTGCAATCAGGATTTGGTTATATCTTGAAAATCTGTCCATGAGTGATAACATCTCATGGCCAGCCGTAAGATCAACAAGTTGGTCAATGTTTGGAAGAGGGAAGTCGTCTTTGGGACAAGCTAGGTTGAGGTCATGATAGTCCGTGCAGATCTGGATCCCCCCAGTCACCTTGGTGACAGGAATGATGTTAGAGACCCACTGCAAATAATCGATGGGTTGGATGAAGGAGACAGAAAGAAGGCACTGAAGCTCTTCTTTAACAAGAAGTGCAACACGAGGATGCATTTTGCAAAGCTTTTGCCTAACAGGCTTAACCTCTGGGTTTGTGACAATGTTATGAGTGGCAATATTAGGGTCGATGCCAGGCATGTCAGCATAAGTCCAGGCAAAGGCTTTGCGATTGTCAGAGAGAAATGTGGTATAGTCGGCCTGCTCCTGAGTGTCTAAAGATTGACCAATCTTTAAGACTTGAGGAATATCAGAAGATGAAAGGTTAATATCAATGGTTGATTCATTTAACATAACCTGTGTTTCAGAAGGGAGGGAGCCCTGAATGAAAGAATCATCGGCACCCATATAGGTAAGAATGGCATCGTCATCTATGCAGTGGACTGTGTTGATGGTTGCCGATTCATCATTTATCATGCTAGGATAAACAAGAGGGAGAGATTTGGGAACCCCATTGAGCTGATAGGTTAAGGGTTCCAAGCGGATGGTGTTTATGCAAAAAAAAACTAGGAGGGATGGAAACCATCGACTCCGTAGGTGAGGATGGAAGAATAGGTGAGTCTAGAATAAATTGGTTGATGGTTGGTTCGGGGCAAAGGTTTATGGAAGCCTCAGTGGGTTCTTGGAAACCCAGTCCATACCATTTCTTTGCATTATCATCATTGGGTGTTTCGATAGGCTGATGGGAGCCTTGTTCGTAACACCCAAAGCCAAAACCCTTCCATGCGCACCTATAAAGGTAGGTATGTGCAAAGGTGGGGTTGCTAAGAAAGGAGAAATCGGATGTGAATATTTGAGGCAAGGATGAAGGATTTGATTCAGTAGGAGCTTGATCCAGCCCCCCATAGACAAGATTGGTTCGAAGGCTAGGAGGACCATAAGGAATGACCATTTCGATTTGACAGTCATAGTTTGGGTTTTGATGAAGCTATCCATACTCTTGGAGAGTTTGGAACATGTCTAGAGTAAGTAGGCGATATTCCCCTAGTGAAAGCCTTTGAAAGATGTCATCCATGGGGTCCTTGGTTGTTAATTGAGAAGATGATGTGGTGGCCACCATTGTTTGCATACTAGTTGATGCTTCTGCAGATGGATATGATGTTTGGGTTGATGCCTTGAGTGGGATAAGAATGTCGTTTGGGCTATAGGTCGTGTTACAAGTCTTAAAAGGGGATGGGTCGGCAGGAAAGACATGGACTTGTTTGTCGTGTTCAAATTTGACACAACGGTGAAGTGTTGAAGGGATGCAAGCCATAGCGCGAATCCAGAGTTGCCCTAATAGCATGTTATATTGGAATTCTCCTTCAATGATGTAGAAGAGCTCTGGGATTGTGTGTGGACCAACGCGGATATGGAAGACAACAGTGCCAATAGTGTTAGCAGTGGTGTCATTAAAGGATCTAAGGATTGCGTCGATTTTTGATATGCAATTCTTGGGAAGAGCCAATTGATCAAAGGCATGGGAGGAAATGATATTAATGCTAGTGCCCCCATCGATCATAACTCATTTAATACGGGTTCGATCAACGTAGGCTGTGATGAAAAGGGCGGCGCCCTGATCTTCCACAGTAGAGGTAGGAATCTCAAAATTACTGAAAGTGATGGAGGCGACGGGGGATAAAGAATGGACTAAGGCAGCTAATGGTTGAGGGTCTTCAGGTTGGACTTCTGCTACCTGTAGGGCTTTGATTAGAGCCTGGCAATGCTAGGGGGAACTTTGGATAAGGTCATATAGGGTCATCTTCACAGGCGTTTGGTGAAGTTGTTTTATCATAGATTCTGTGATTGCCTTTGAAGAAGTAGGTTGGGATGCACCTAAGATGGAAATCTTGGGTTTCGGTGGTTGAGGTGCTTGGATAAAAGGATAGGTCCAAGGAATAGCAGCTTTTTCTTTTGCCTTATCCTTTTGTGACCTAGTAGTTATATGGATAGCATTGATTTCAAATATAGTAGGTGAAGAAGGGGTTATGGTCTGTTGGTGAGATGTTGATGTGGTTGATGAGGTTGGATGGGAAGGTGTCGAAGGTTGGTCAAGAGTGTCCTCAAAGAGAAGAGTGTCTTTCTCCATATAGCGGCGAATGACTGCCTTGAGGGCACAACAAGTCTCGATATCGTGTCCTGGCGTGTGATGGTATAAAAAAATCTTTGTATCATCGAACCAAGAAGGTTTTGACCTGAGGGGTTTGAATGGCTTGATGGAAGGAAGGGTAATGCTAGAAGTCTGCAAAAGTTGGCATAATATTAAAGCATACAAACCTACTAAGGGGTTCGTGCTTGTTGATGCATGATGCGCTGGTGACTTCTTCTTGGGAGATGTTGAAGAAGATTTTCGTACCACCTTTTGGGTTGGTGATGCGGTGACAGGTGAAGACGGCACTTTGTGAGAGGTACCAAATTTTTGAGAGGGGGTTTACTTATGGTTGGTAAAGGAAGTAATGGAGGTAATTTGTTTTGGTTAATGGTCGGAGTAGGAAGGACACCGATTAGGGTAGAAGGATGAGGACCTAAGATGGAGGGCAAAGTTGACGGTGGAGGGGTTCGCTTCTGTGGTCTAGCAGTCTTCTTTGACTTGGTTGGAAGACTACTTTTGGTCGAGGTTTGGTCCAAGTCCACCTTCACTTGCGGGTGAGTGAGGGTAGAGAGAGGGCGAATGCCAAGTGACTTGATCAGTTTAGATTGGGTAGATGCAGGTTTAGAAACGGGGTTTTGGTCTTTGTTTGGAGTTTTGGGCGATTCTACCTTGGGATGATTGGTAGCATGAGATGAAAGGGCACGGGAATGTTGAAAAACTTTAAGATGTTCCCACAATCCCCGATGCTCCACTTTCCTTGAAGGGAGAAGTTCTAATTTCTCCACTAGTCGGGAAAATGATTGAGAGGATGTTGGATGAGGGTGGGATCTTGGAGAAGATGTGTTAGGTGTGGCAGTAGTTTCAGACTCAAGGTGTGTGGGAGTTATAACTGGATTGTCATTGGTTGAGGAAGATGGAGAGTCAGGGTCTTCTCTTGGTGGAGAAGGAACTGGAGAGTGTGACTCCTCAAGTGGGTAAAGGGTAGGGATTATGGTACCCTCCACTTGCAGTCGAGGAGTAGGTAAGGTCAGGTCCTCCATAGGCAGGTCGAGGAGTAGGTAAGGTCAGGTCCTCCATAGGTAGAAGAAAGGAGGATGGTGAGACTGGTGGTGCCAGTAAGATTGAGGCGTCCTCCAAGATGAGAGAGGTTGATGGAGAACTAATCAAGGAAAGAGGTTCATCCACACATGATGGACTGGTAGATGGGTTAACCTCTTGAGGTTGGTTGGGGATGAAGGGCGAGACCATATTGACCGTTCGAATATCGTGTTCATGCGTGTTTTCAATCAAGGTCTGGACATTATTTTGGGTTGGTGGATGATTGGGGAATGGTTGTTTGAATATGTCGATGCCCTGGTTTGGAGGTGCATTGGGATTATCTAGAATGAGCTCTCCCTTTTCAAGCATGTCTTGGATTATGTTTTTGAAAGTTTTACAGTTTCTCGTGTCATGACCTTTGACACGGTGGAAATTACAGAAGTCATTTTCCCTATACCACGCAGGGATGGCGCGTGAGGGATCAAATTGTGGCAGTGGTCGAATTTGGGGAAGGTTGAGAATCCCCTGTTTAACAAGTTTTTCTAGTATAGACACGTAAGATTCTCCAAGAGGAGTATACTGTCTTTGTACGTATCTCTGCTCAAATTGATGGGTGGCGCTCTAAGATGTGGATGGTTCAGGTTGATTGGATGAAGAGGACGAAGGTCTAACAACCACAGTGTTAGCTAAAGCTTTAGACTTAGGATTTGATGATGAAGGTTTAGAAGAAGAAGAAGATTCATTAGTCTTAGAGTTGAGGTTCTTGCTCCGCAACTTGACTTTATTCTCCTCGATGGCACGTAATTCAAGCTTACGGGCCATCGTGAAGGCTTCGTCGAAGGTACAGAAGGTTTGAACCCTTAAAGTGGAAGAAATATGTTTGGCACAAGCTTGGGAGAATAGTTCAATAAGTTCAGTTTGAGGTAAGGAAAAGGAGAGTTGATTGATGAGACCTCTCTAGCGAGCAACAAAGTCAGCTATTGATTCATCTTTGAATTGGCAGATAGTGTAAAGGTCTGTGATCGAGACCTTCTTGGTGATGTTAATGGAGAAGTGATCAAGAAAAAGTTGGGCCAGTTGTGTAAATGTGAAGAGGGAATGGCTGGCAATAGAGTTGTACTAGTCAAGTGCAGCGCCAAAAAGGGACATAGGAAATATACGCAAGAGCAATGCATCGTCATGGGCAATAAGGTAACAGGCATGTCTAAATGCTTGTAAGTGTTGTTATGGGTCTTCCTTGCTTTGAAAGCGAGAAAATTTGGGAAGCTCCCACTGGTTGGGGTATGGTCTAATTGGAATGGAACGATGAATAGGCTCATTGCAAATTTGCTCGTATGAGAGAGCATTGCGTGAGCCAGAAATGGAGGTCTCTAAGCTAGACATCTTATCCATCAGCATTTTGATGATATCTGCTAACGAATTGGTGGTGGAGCGCCCCCTAGATTATAAGGTGCTTGAAAGATATTGGGAGGGGCGTATGACGTGGATGGTTACATACATGCAACATATGGATAGCTGGTTATTGGAGTAAAAGTTGGGGCCAAGGGTACTTGTGTTATGGGGTTGGTTGGCACAAGTTGGATAGGGGCCATCAAGGATGGTTGAGGAGTGGCTACGCTTGTTGACGGGTAAATGGTTACTCTTGTGTTAATAGGTGCAAGAGTAGGGGGAATAGAGACTAGTAGGTTTTGGAAAGGTGTGGGGTTGGGTTGAGTGATTTGAGGTTGAGGGAGTATCAAAACCCCCATGGAGGTAGGTTTAGATGGAGAGGTTACGTTTTGAAGGTAAGACATGGTTGGGTTAATGGTGGAGGTATTGTCTAGTGGCTAAATTGTAGGGGTTGTTGATGTGATTCTTATGTCAACTAAGGAAGTCAGCATGCCATAGATTGGGTTGCCTAGGGAGTCTCGTGTTTGTCTATTCACGAGATAGTGTTGTAAGGCTTTGATGTTAAGGTCCAAGAATCGTGCAAAATCTTGGTCCCCTTCTGGGACAATAGGAGTTTGAGGCGGGGTTGGACGAGTAGGAGTTCTTTCAGTCTCCGAGTTGAACTCCATTATAGGACTGGTTATAGATGGTGAAGGTGGAAGTGGTTGTTGACTAGCGTGGTCAAGAAAGGCCTTGGTTTGACTGCGTGTCAAAACTATTCAAGGCAAAGAAAAGGTCAGGTTTGAGAAAACTATGTTCTGTCAGTCTCAGAAAACCAGAATGAATGTTTAGACAGCCAAAAAGTTGGATTTTAAGCTTGCTATTTTTGGAAAAAAGAAAATAGACAGAGATCGACGTCGGTATAAAAACTGATGTCGGTGAAGAAGCCTGCTGATGTCGGTCAGATGACCGATGCCGGTACAGAAAAGTCACCGACGTCAGTTATAGAATTGATGTCGGTTACTGTGTTTTCCAGAAACTCAAAAAAAAAGTTTTTGGAAATGAAGAAGACGTCCTTACCAGCTCAAAAAAGATAGATAAAAATAGAAAATATGATGATGACAGACAAATCCTAACGTTAAATCCCTAGAAACAACTTTATTAAGATCGTGTGGCTTATGCCTTAATGTGATGTTTGAGGAAGTTAGTTGTAAGAAGGGTCCTAGAATAAGTAATCTAAAGATGGTTTTAGGTATGTTAAGGCGCTCAAAAATCTGTATTAGCTTCCGTATAGGCCTGGTGTTAAGGAGCAAGCTCCCCTCACTTCACGATTCCAGTTGTTAGCTAGTCTCGCTTAGCCAAAATATACTTTCACTATAGTTTAGACTCTGCCAGAGAACAGAGTTGGCTTTCCCCTTGGTGGTGAAATCCAAGTAGGATTGTCGGGTTGGGTAAGGTATTCGCTAGGTGATGAAATCCCAGTCGGGCCTTGTCTCAAGTGAGTTTTATGTTTAATTGAGTGCACGTGGTCTGGTTGTGTAACATCAAGTGATCTACGATTTATTCAATATGCATTTTACTAATTACTAAGTGTGGACTAAAAAGATGCAAGAAAGCAATAAATGGAATGCAGTAAGTTTTAAAGCCCCAAATCGAAATATTAAATTGGAATGAAAACAAGTTGGAGAAAGGGTTGAAGAAAATGATTTTTTGACTAGACTAGAAATGCAAGAAAAGAAAGAAAGAGTTATTTTTATTTCTTGCTTATGATGTTTTTTTTTTTTTAGAAAAGAAGAAAGAGAGGTGAAGAGGGAGAAGCCTAATGCATCTAAATGAACAAAGAGGAAAGGGAACCCAAGGAAGGCCCTAAAGGGGTCCCATCGAGCGTGCCAAAATGTTTTTATTCAAATTTTGTTTTTAGATTTCAAAGGAGAGAATTAAAGAAACTTAAGAAGGAATGGTCAAGGCTTGATGTACCTGGATATAGTCTACGCACCGTAATCCAGACGCTGTGAATACTCCTCTTTGGCTGTGGAGGAATGACACTTGCAAAGAAAATAAGCTTAGACAAAAGAAGGCGTTAAATAGACAGATGGTGGGTTGTCAAGCAAAAGCTTGATCCTAGAAGTATGAAAACTTCCTTAAGGGATATAAACCCACTAATCAATAGAAAGAAATATCTAATAAATAGCAGAATATAAAAGACTAAAGTGATAAAAGATTGAAATGAAAAGGGGAAGCAAAGGCTTACTTGAAAGAAGCTGTCGAACTGATCACAGTCACTGACGTCGGTAATCCTACCGGCGTCGGTTGGTCAAGGTGCTGACGTCGGTTAATCTGTCGATGTCGGTTGGGGTAGTGACTGGCGTCGGTCGGGGCAGTTAGCTTGGACGGGGTCTGGGCAGGTCTGTGGTCTGTGGACAGAGTCTGGTCAGGGTTTTGGTCTATGGACAAGGCCAAGGAAGGGTCTAGGTTTGTTAACAGTCTTGAGACAAAGTTTTGGGCTTGGTTGAATGGTCTGGGGTCTGGGTCTGAGAGTCTGGTTGAATGGGTGGAGTGTATGGTCCGATAGAGGATGGAGGAAACAGGGAGGTGGATAAGTCGAGATTCAGGTCTGGCTTGGTTAACAGTCTGGTCTAGGGAGATATTGTTTGAAAGCAATAACTGAAAAGAGAATAAAAACACAGACAATATACTTACCTGTGCCTTGTGGAAGGTGTGCTACTGATGATTCTCATACCTGTTGTTGATGTAGCCTATGTAGAGAACCTGTTGCTGATGGAGAACCTGAAGCTGTTGCTACACCTGAGAGAGAGAGTGAGAGGCTTGACTAAGAGATTTGGCAGTTTGACAGATGGTCAAAGACTGAAGATTGAAGGATTCATGATTTGCTTCCGCAAATTAGCCGATTTCTGATTGGGATCTCTAAAGAGTATAAAAAATTGGTTAAGTATAACCAACGTCGGCGATTCTGCCGGTGTCAGCCGACACTTGACCGACGTCGGCGGGGTTAGAACGGGCAAAAAGAGCCACTAAGCCCATTATTCATTCGCCAAGTGCACTATCTATTGGAGAATGTCGAGGGTTGGGCTAAATACACACGAGAGTTTGTTAGGCGGTTAGAGAGAAGTAGGAATAGGTCTTGGGTGAGTCATAGGATGGGAATTAGTCCAAGGTGAGGTGTCTTAGGTGAGGTGTCATGGGTGATGTGTCCAAGGAGGGGGGTTAATTCAAAAGAAGTTTATTATTTTAAATTAGTAATTGTTAGGAATGGGTTAGGAATGGACTAAGGGGGAAAGT
Organism: Torreya grandis; assembly: GCA_037957365.1. NCBI lineage: Eukaryota > Viridiplantae > Streptophyta > Pinopsida > Cupressales > Taxaceae > Torreya > Torreya grandis. The sequence continues at coordinate 897,161 of JARHVA010003607.1, forward strand.
GACCAAGGGTTAGACACTATTTAGGTGTCTACACTCATTGTAAATATCAAAGAGGTGGAATACTTCTTCAAAAAAAATTAAGAAGGTGTAGATGCAGTTGATGCTATCTTCCCTAGCTTATCCAACCAGGAATAAGTCATAAATGTGTGCTTCAAGAAGGTAAATGGGGAGGAGGAACTAATAAAATAGGTATAAATTGTAAAAATGTTATAGTGTAGCCAAATAATGGGGAAGGTAAATGCCTTAAGCACCTAAATCAAATACCAAGAACAAAGCCTAGAAGCACTCTTCTGCACCTTGTCGGCCAAGGCTTGAAAACATAGATAAATTAGGGATAGAGGAGTAATAAAAGCTAAGGCAAACCTCAAATCCTTTAGGGAGGAATTATAAAAAAATAATGTAATTAGCTTAGTGTCACCCACATGAATATAGATGATGCCATTGAGGAACTCAAGCTCGCTATCAAGGGCTTTGACGAATTTAGAGATAAACTAAAGGTGAACGTGCCCAAGTTATATGCACCAAAAGCATTAAAATACTAGTCTGAGGGAGGACTAGAAATTTTATATGGGTTAATGTTGGTCACATATTTTATATAAGTATGGATCCATGTTAACTCAATAGACATCTCAGCATGAGGCAATCTCTTGGTATGATTATTTTTTTGACATCTTTTGCACAAGCTGGAGTAATTATTGTAGATCTTATGCCAACTAGCAGGCAGTTACTTGGCACCCAGATTTATTTGGGAATCTTCATGAGTAGATACACATGGTGACCATAGTGTAAGGGGTACAAGGTGATAGATCAAATCAAATGATCAACTAAGGATTTTTATCAACACCTTATATGTGCTTGTTTCACTAAATTTTTTCTATTTTAAGTCTAAATGAAAATAGAGAGAAAGATGGGGATAAGTGATTAGAATGAACTTGGATTTGTTTTGTGTGCCATATTCAAACATTGTGAGAACTCCTCTTTGGTTGGGGAGGACTACCTAGAGATAATAAAACACTACCACAAGATGTTTGTTAGTAGATAAATGAGTGGGTTGCCAAGCTATGTGTTTGCTCTAACAAGTGTGAAACTTCCCTAGAGATGGTAGTCCACTTTTGAGAGGCAAAATAATAATAAATAACTAAAAGAGAGGTAAATAGAGAGTAAAAGAGAGATAAAATAACCATTTTTAACAACCTATACATAGTAGAGAGTGATAAGGTGTAGGTGTGATGCTTTGTTGGTGTTTTAGAAGTTATCTGGGTAAGTTTTGAAGAGGTTAAAGAATTGATAGTCACTAACATCAGTAGGTATGTGACAAATATTGGTTATGCTATCAAGGTTGGTAGTGAGGTGATCGATGTTGGTTAGGCTACCAAGGTTGATAGGGGCAATATTTGTCTAGGAGGTTGTAGAAAGCTTTTTTGGGTCTAGGAAATGGTTTAGATCAAGTCAAAGAGGTTGAGAGAGATAGAAAAGGGAGTTTATGGCTTGTTTAAGTTTGGTCAGACGTTTAGTTTGCATGTAAGGGGAAATAAGAAAGGAAGATTTATAACTCCCTCATAGGGGTATGGTCAGAGGTGTGTAAAATAGTGTAAGGTAGATATACAAAATTAGAAGAATAAATATTTAAAATGACCTATAGTATCAGTGATATACTTAGTTGTAGTGCTTGTTGAATGATAAGTGTCAAGTTGATGGTTTATATCTAGGTGTTTGAACCTGAGTGCCTAAATAGAGAGAACAAGTGGGTGTTATTGGTCCTCAAGAGCTTAGTTTCTGATGGTGATTAACTTATGTAGAGTGATTGTAAACCCTGTATGTCAAAAATAGAATTTCAAGAGCTTGAATGAGAGTAAGAATTGATTTTCTTAATTTTTACTAACATGAACCATAGGTTAGAGTTTAGATTATATTGCTGACATCAACTATCTTATTGATGTCGATAGGTATCCCACTGACATCAGTCATGGGTTGACTAACATCAATGGCCCTAGAATAGGTAAACCTTTCTATTTTTGGCCTATTTTGTACTATTTTGCATGCCAAGTATGACACTCATTATAAAATGGTAAAAATAGGAGGTTATGAAGGAAGCAGTTGTTTAATAATTTAGTTTGGAAGTAGGAATAAGTCTTAAGTAGTTAGGATGAGGGGACCAAGTTTTGAGGTGACTCACTCGAGGAAAATCAGTCATAGGGTGAGGTGGCCAGGTAAGGTGGCAATAGGGGTTTTTAATTAACTCAATTAAGTATTTTAAATTAATTAAATGTGTGAGGGGTAAAAGTATGGTTTAAGGAGATTGATTATCATTATTAAAATGGGCTTAGGGGGTTTTGACATAGAGAGTTATGCACATGTGTGTGATGTAATTTTGGTCTCTACATTTTCCCCTTTTAATCTTGTAATTTATACTAACATGTTGTAAGACAAAAATAGGAGTTATATGTTATAAGTATTGGATGAGGTATCCCCCCTCAAAATGGGAATCAATGGAGGAAAAACTAGAATCAGGTACCAGGTTGATAGAAAGGTAATTGGGTGACTGGTGGAGAATCAAGCATCATTACATATAATAATTTATAGTTGATAACATTAAAAATAGGAAAGGTTAAGGAGGACTCAAATAGAAGTAACCAAAGCATAGCTTGTAAGTGATACCTAATAGGTCAAATCAATCAAAGTTATAGCTTTAATGATCAATGTGTCCCAGGTATCTGAGGCAGGAAGTGCCCCTAGGAAACACAAAAGGGTTGAAGGTGATAAAATAGGCTTGGTTTCAATCCATAACACCTAAAATACATGCATGTGCATAGTATATAACTAAATTCAGGACAAGTAATGTACTCCTAGTGTAAAAGGGTCAATGAGTGAGGAAATATTCATGATCTCCAAGCACAACCATCGAGGGTGAAGATTTGAGTGATCTTTAATGTCACTTTGTCATGGTTAGTGGAGATATATGTGACCTCTAGTTGCACCAATATATGGGTAAGGTTGTGCAAATTTGGGTGTTTTTATATTAGAAAACATTATTAGAAAGGTGATAATGTCAATAATACATGTCAATATCGATAAGATAAAATGTTGACATTGGTATAACTAGGGAAACATTGTAGGATATTCTACCTACCTTCCTTCAATATATGAGGGAAGACATAGAGGCACATTTATCATTGCCCAAGGAAATTGATGGGCTAGATTTTGAAGAGCTATCAGTAGGGCTAGGTGTTGGGAGCCTAGGGTGTACAACTACCTATACATCTTGGTGGGTAGGTTTACATCCAGTGGTAGAGGTGCCACTAGAAAACTTATAAGGGCTAGGCAAGGAGAGAGATGTATAACTATAGGCATGAGATATAGCATTACAGGCTTGAGATGTAGTAGTGTAGGCTTGAGAGATGGCCTAGGTAGAGGTTGTATCCTTATAAGAATAGGTGGTGACGTTGCAGGGTCAAATTAGGGCTCTATAGGGTCAAGTTGTAGTACTACAGGGCCAGATGACTATTTTAATAGGTCAAGTGACTGTAGTGACAATAGATAGAGATATTTTGAGAGAAGTAATAGGCCAGGCCACTCCTCCTCCACTACCATAGGGACCAGTATAGGGTAGACCATCATCAGGTGCCATGGGTCCTCCATAGATTATATTGATGGTGAGGTATTCAACTACCCTAGATGATATTTCTTACTATGAGAGGGAAATTAGAGAGTTCCTATAGATACAACAATATTCATAGTTTAGAGAGCAGGAGAGGTGGATGTAACATGCAACAACTTTTAGTTCATGTCAATGCAAGTGGACAGAGAGTGGTGATGATACTATATCATCATGACCTCAGGGAGAGCCTTGAAGACCCTGAGTATCAACATGTGCCAATTTTATGTATATATGTTATATGTATACTGACCTATGAGCTAAAGATAAGAGTTGTACATTTTGAGAGAGATTTATGATGTCTAGATGATAAACATGTATTTGAGTATATATTTATATATGAGATGTTTATTTTTTACCATGTGTTTATTTGAGATGCATTTTTTTATGATTATAATGTTGATATGGATGATGTTTATTTGTTTTTATGTTAATTTGGATGTTAATGTTGATAATGTTATTTGATGTTAGACTAGCCTTCCCCATTTATGTGATGGTATATGTGTAGTTCATTGGCTAGAATCATCTTAGAATTTTTCCATATTTGCGATGGTGTATGATTAAAATGATAATGTTGGTTATGTTAGTTTATTTTAGAATTTTTCCATATTTATGATGGTGTATGTTGAAAATAAATAGGTTCGTTAGGTAAATGTTGGTATGAAATTGTTTATACATCTCAAATAGACATATCGACATGTGATGTGCATGGAAAAATAAAAGGTAGAATGCTTGTGCATTGGCAAATACCATATTTTAGCACATAAATAGGCTCAATAAAATTATCCTCTTTCATGCCTTATATCTTTGAACCATTATGTTTGTTAGAGAAGAGTCATGTTTACCTTATGTTAAGTGAGCTCCATAGTCCCTTGAAAGAGTATGAGGGAAAAATGGGTATAATGATGGAAATGTTTAGATAGCATAACCTACCAAGTAGAAATGATATGTCCCTTTTGTGGGTGACCCGAGAGCTAATATAGGCAAGTCCATGACTTAATTGTTTTTTTAAGCTAATCAATGCAGGAAGCCTGCAATGGGATTTTGTATAGGTTAATCCCATACAAAGAGGTAAAGAGCCCTCTGTATTTGTTTTTCCCTTTGAGAATAAATATTAGCTTATCCATCCTTCAAGGTAGTGGTCTAAGTATTTATTTTAATTTTAAATAGTTATCCTTCAAGGGAGTAGTCTATTGATAATAGCAGAGGGAAGTTACAAAACTGTCCTTCAAGGGAGAAGTCTACATTGAAAAATATGACCCGAGATCTTAGAAAATTTTCAAATATCCCATTTTTTTATACTTTTAGGCATGGATAAGACTATAGAGTCTTAGGATTTTTCCACTATGAGGATAAAACCATACCACTTTGTAAGTAATCTAAGTGTATAGGAGTAAGGGTGAAGAGGAATGAAAATGAATGTAATAGGGATGCTCAAGGGATGAGCTCAAGTTAAACATGAAGTAAAGTGATGTTATTTTAACAAAAGAATGGTCATAGATGCAAGGCATTTAAAGGCTTTAGTTTTGGCCTTCCTTCGGCAAAAGATAAGAGATAAGTTCTTAAACCATACTTGTGAGTTATGATATAAGGTCCAAGCCAACTAGAAAAAAATTTACGCTATTTTATTTTCTCCATATTCATCACATATTGATTTTATTTCAAGATAAGATCTACCATATTGAAATATTGCTCTTTGAGGTTTTTTTTATAAGCATGTTTGATATGCTCTTGATAGATTTGGAGATGGTTGAGGGCTATGAGAAGATGTTCATCAAGTAATTCAAATTGGGCCAAATGTTCTTGGTGAAAGTCATCGCTAGTAAGTATTTCATGTAGAGAAATGTGAAGAGAAGGAATTTGGACCTCAAGAGGTAAAACAACCTCCATCCCATATACCAATGAAAAAGGTGTAGCACCCATCGGGTTTTGAATGCTAGTGTGGTAAGACCATAAAGCAAAAGGAATGTGTGTGTGTCAGTCCTTACCCGTATCATTGACTACCTTCATGAGAATTTTGGTCAAAGTTTTGTTAGAAACTTCTACCTATCCATTAGCTTGGGGATAGTATGGTGATGAGAAGCTTAATTTGATTCCAAATGAATCACAAAGACCTTGAACAGTCTTATTTTTGAAAGACTTACCATTATTAGTTATAATCTTGTGAGGTACACAAAAATGATAGATGATGTGATGGTTAATGAAGTCAATGATTTTTTTAGATTTTATGGAAATGAGAGGGATGGCTTCAACCCACTTGGTGAAGTATTCAATGGTAGTAATGATAGAGTGATGATGAAACAATTAATGAGGGTTAATCTCTTTGATTAGATCTAAGCCTCATGAAGAGAAGGTCCAAAAGTCTTTGGAAACTCACAATGCGTGACTTTGAACGTGAAGGAGGTTAGCATGTTGTTGACAGTTGACACAACACCAAACATAGTTAGCATAGTCTTGATGAAGTGTGGGCCAATAATAGCCAAGTCAAAGAATATGTTTAGCAATTGTGTGAGCATTGCAATTCCCACTAAAAATCCCATCATGGAATTCCTTAATAGAAAAGGGAGTTTTAGTACTAGTTAGTCATCTAAGGAGAAGACCATCAAAAAATTTCTTGTAGAGAAGTCCCCCTCATATAGTGTAATGAGAAACATGTTTTATAAAGGCCCGTTTCCCATTATTAGAAAGATCAGAAGGGGTAGTAGACAAGGAAAGATAATCTATGAGTTGTTTGTACCATAAGTCTTATGGTTTGGTTGTTACATTTTTGACAAAGAGGATGTTAGCTGAGACATAGGAGGGTAATGTTAAGCGATGCACAATTACATAGATTCTTGAAGAGGAGGATGAAGAGGGTATGTGTGAAGAAAGTGAAGCCATCATGTCAGAAAACTTATTTATATATTGGGTAATAGTTTTCAAGAGATAAGAGTCAATTGATCCCAAGAGTGTATCTACATGATGTTTATACCATTGCAAAATTTCATTTTTGCATAGGTAGGAACCATTAACTTGGTTAACCACTAGTTACGAATCACCAAAAATGGTTATGGATTTGATACCCAAGAAGAGAGTGGTTTGAAGTCCTAGAATCAAATCCTCATATTTGGCCATATTGTTAGTATATTCAAAATATAGTTTAAATGATAAAGACATAAGCTCATCATCCAGAGGAATAAGTATGACCCTCACACCCCCACCATGTTAGCATTTACATCCATCAAAGAACATCATCATTTGATAGGAGATGTCATCAGTGGAGAGTGTTGTAATAGATTCATTATGAGTTTCAAGGTTTAAAGGTTGATTATCAGGTAAAGGGGTAGTAGTTAATTGGTAAATGATTGTTTTCCCTTTAATAGATTTTTTTTGAATAAACTCTAAGTCAGATTCAGCATGAATCATGAGCCACTGAGCTATACATTGGTTATGATAAGGTTTGGAATGCATATATTTGAGAGGATCAATATGGGTGACCACATAAGTTTTGTGATTTAGGAGATAATGGCAAAGCTTAGAGGTGGAAAAGACCAATGCAAGGCAAAGTTTTTTAGTGTGGGTATATTGAGTCACATAATCGATAAGTGTGTGGCTTATGTATTAAATCACCTACTCTCGATGTTGGTCATCTTGATGTGTAATCATAACACCTAGAGAATAGTCTATTATGGAGATGTATAGGTAAAAAGGTTGATTTCCTTAGGTGAAATAAGAATTGGTGGAGAAAGGAGGTATTATTTAAGTGTGTCAAAGTCTTCTTGGTAGTTTGTATTTCATTGTAAGGAGACATCATTTTTGAAGAGATGGTGAAAGGGTTGGTAGCAATCAGACAACTAAGAAATGAAGCATCAAATTAACTAAACTTTGCCTTGTAGGCTATAGAGTTATTTGATATTAGTAGGTGGAGGAATCTCTAGCATTGCTCTAACCTTAGCAGGATCAAATTTGATACCACAGAGAGAAATGATAAAACATAAGAGTTTACTAAAAGAACACCAAAGATATGTTTCTTTGGGTTTAGTTAAACATTATATTAGAGAAGATGAGTGAATATGGTTTTGATAATTATCAAGTGTTCTTGGCAAAGTTTAGACTTTCTAAGTAAGTCATCCATGTAATATTCCATAATTTTGTGTAGGAGATCATGGAAAATGTAGGTCATGGCATGTTGGTAAGTTGCACCAGTGTTTTTTAGGCCAAACGGCATGACCCAATAACAAAAATTCCCCCATGGGGTAATAAAGGTGGTCTTGTGTTAATCCTCAAGAGCAACCAAGATTTAATTATATCTGGAGAATCTATCCATAAGTGATAGCATCTCATGGTTGGTTATTAGATCAACAAGTTGGTCGATACTAGGCAAAGCAAAATTATCTTTTGGATAAGCAAGGTTTAAATCATGATAGTTAGTGTAAATACAGATTCCCCTTATCAATTTTGTGATAGGAACAATATTGGAAATCCATTACAGGTTGATGATGGGTTTGATAAAGTTAATAAAAAGGAGGCATTGGAGATCTTCTTTGACAAGGAGAGCGATATGAGGATGCATTTTGTGAAGCTTATACTTAACAAGTTTAGCATCTCAATTAGGTAAAATATTATGGGCGATGATGAAGGGTTCAATACCAAGCATGTCATTGTAAGACCAAGTGAAGGCTTTGTTATAGCCATTAAGAAATGTGGCATAATCATCTTGTTCAAAGGAATCTAAAGATTGGACAATCTTGAGGACCCAAGGGTTATCATGGGAGGGTAGGTTGATGTCAATGGTTGATTCATTTAACATAGCTCAGGTTTTAGATGGGAGTGATTTTTGGATATAAGAATAATCCACACCCATGTAGGTGAGAATTGCATTGTCATCTTGAAATCAGATAGTGTTAATAATGGGAGAATCTTCATCAATTATTTTAGGATGAGTGAGAGGAAGGGACCTTGTTTCTTGACCTTGATGATAGGTGAGAGGCCCCAAATGGATGGCATTTATTGAAAAAAATTAGGAGGTATAGATACCTCAAATTTAGTAGGTGATTGTTGAGAAGGTGGAGAAGGAGAGACTAGTTATTATATAATTGATTCATGGGAGGCTTTAGTGAGTTTACTTAGTTCACTGTATCCCACCCCATGCCTCTTTTTAGCATTTTCAATGGTGTTGCTAGTAGGATATTCAATTGGAAAGTTTACACCTTGTTCGTAATGACCTAAACCAAATCCTTTCTATACACACCTATATAAGTAGGTGTGAGCAAAATTAGGGTTACTTAGGAAAGAGAAGTCACAAGTAAATGGTTGTTGTGAAGAAGATGGATTGTTGATAGTAGGAGCTTGATCAACTCCCCCATATGTGAAATTGGTTTGAAGATTAGGAAGCCATAAGGGATGACCATCCCGATATGGGGATCATAATTTGGGTACATGTGAATCCTTCCATATTCTTGTGGATTATATAATATGTTGAGTGTCAATCAATGATATTCACCAAGTGACAAACATTGAAAGGTCTCCTCCATGGGATATTTGTTAGGAATTTATGTTGTTGGTATCTATGTAATCGTAGGAGTGGAGATTGTGGAAACTTCAAAATCATCATGAAAGTAAGATGATGTTTTCAATGGGATGAGAACATCATGATGACTATAGGTAATATTACATGTTTTCAATAGAGGTGGGTCAGCAAGTATAACATGTGCTTATCCATCATGCTCAAACTTGACACAATAGTGTAAAGTTGCGGGTATACAAGCCATAGCATGTATCCAAAGTCATCCAAGTAGTATGTTATATTGGAACTCTCCTTCCACAAAATAAAAGATCTCAACAATTATGTGGGGATCTACATGAATATATAAGATAATAGTGCCCACCGTAGTAGCTGTAGTATCATTAAAGGAATAGAGTATCTCATCAATTTGAGACATTCAATTATCGAGAAGAGCTAGTTATTTTTAGGCATGGGTGGAAATAATATTAATAATAGCTCCCCCATTGATCATAACTCTCTTGATATGAGTTTGATCAATATATGAAGTAATAAAAAGGGTATAATCTTGATCTTCAGGGTGTTGAAGTGGAATTTTTGAATTACTAAAAAAATCAAGGAGATGGAATTAAGGGGACTGACCAAAACTGCAAGAGGTTGGGGATCATTCAATTGTACCTCAATTAATTACAAAGCACTAGTAAAATCTTGATGGTATTGGGATAAGCTTTGGATTAAATCATACAAAGACATCTTCATAGGAGTTTGGTGAAGCTACTTCACCATTGATCTTTGAATAATGTCTGAAGATGTTTTTTTAGGAACACCCAAGATGGAAATCTTATGATTAGTAGGGGGAGTGTTTTTGGTGAAGGGATGGTTCTAAGGTATAGTTACATTTTCCTTAGCTTTATCCTTTTGGTTTTGTGACCTTGTGGCCACATTAACTATGTTGATTTGAAAAGTCGGTGAAAGAGGTGGTAAAGGGGCTACAATGACATCTCTGGGTTTGAATTTTAGTGGAATAGTAGATGTTAAAGGTGGAATAATAGGAAGGTTAATGGTAGTTTCATAAAAAATAGTGTCAACATGAAAGTGTTGTTGAATAACCATTGTGAGGGCTTTATAATTATTATTATTATGTCTAGGTGAATGATGATATAAACAAACTTGTGTATCATCAAACCAACATGGATTCAATCCAAGAAGACTATAAGGCTTAATGGGAGGAAGATTTATTACCAAATCTTTCAATAACTGATGTAATAAAAAGCTTTAGGAGCTCACAAGTGGGCTCATGTTTTTTGTACTAATAGGAGTGGACATCTTTTGTTTTAGTGTTGGAAGAGTAATTTGTACATGATATCCTATTTGGTGACAACAAAGTTACATGTTTTATTACCACTATCTTAGTGTTAGATGTGAGAGGCCTACCATATGGCAAAGGTAGGAGTAGAGATAGCTTAACCTTTTGTTTGGCTTGGTTAGGTGATATTCCAACTAAAGTAGAAGTATGCAGCCCCAAAATGGATGGTAAAGTTGAGGGTTAAAGAAGGGATTGATGAGGTCTAGAAGGATTAACATTATTCTATGTTTTATGGAAAGGAACTCCAACTTATGGTTGAGTCAAATCTAATTTCACCTGTGGATGAATTAAATTACAAACAGGGCATACACCTAAAGGCTTAATCTAATTTAATGGAATAGATTCCTATGAGGATGAGGGTTTTGGCATATATGGCTGAACTTCTAGTGATTTTGGTGAAGAAAATATAGCTTTGTCAAAGACCTTAAGGTAAAGTGTAGTAAGGGGATTGGTGGTAAATTTTAGCATTCATTATGTTGGATATGGAGTCTTAAGCCAATCCCAAAATGTTGCATGGTCAAGTTTCATGGAGTTAAGAAATTATAGACTTTTCACCGAATATGAGAAGAGTTTTAATGAAGTTAACATAAGCCTTACAGTTTCATCTTTATAAAGCTACGATGTTTGGGAAAGAAGGAAATTGTTGATTTATGCTACTTTGGGCCAAAGATGATAAAGAAATGCAATGGGTTCTTCTTTGATAGAGATGGGAGAAGGGACTTGATCTACCATGGGTGGAGGGGAGGTAGGAGAAGAAGGTTCCTCAAGAGGGTAAAGCATAGGTATTATGGCTCCCTGAACATGTGGCTGAGGCATGGATAAAGTATGATACTCCATAGGTAAAATAAGGAGTAAGAGTGGTGTAATTGGAGTAGGAAAAATAGGTCTCTCATATATTATAGAAGTAGATGATATGGACTCTTCTAAGTACAAAGGTGAAATGGGTCGGGTACCACTCTCTATAAGTGGAGGATAAGTAGGTGAAGAAGGTTCTTCAAGAGGGTATAATATAGGAATGATGTTCCCTTCAACATGTGGTTGAGGAACTAGTAGAGTGTGGTCTTCAATCGAAAGAGGATAGGTAATATTGGTGCAAACATAATTGGGATTACAGGCTCCTCAAGTGGAAAAAGAGTGGCAAAGGAGGATCTTCCTCTTAAGGGGTTGGAATGAGTGAAATAGGCTCTTCTACTTGAGGAGGAAGAATGGGAAAAATAGGTGCTACTGAATGCGGGGGAAGAGTCAAGAAAATAGGTGCCTCCTATTGAGGGGCTAGTTGAATTGAAGATAAAAGAAAAACCATATTAACCATATGGATATTATGATCTCCTGAGTTTTTTATGGGCTGGACAATATTTTGATTTGGTGAATGGTTGGGAAAAGGGTGTTTGAACACATCCATACTTTGTTTGGGAGGTGTGTTAGGATTATCCAAGATGAGCTCACCTCTATCAATCATATCTTGAATAATGTTCTTGAGCATCTTGCAATTATTAGAGTTGTGACCTTTAACTCGATGGTAACCATAAAAATCATCTTCCTTGTACTAGGTTGGGATAGGATAGGAAGGGTCAAACTATATAGGAGGTTTGATTTGAGGAAAGGTTATAACACCTTGTTGTAATGTTTTCTCCAAAATGGATGTATATGATTCCCCAATGGGAGTATATTGCCTTTGTTCATACCATTGTTAGAATTTCTTGGTCAAATTTTGAGAAGTCAAAGTATTTAATTATTTTGTGGTTTTGGAAGAGGCTAAATTAACAACCAATGCAATGGTGGAGCCTTTAGCCTTTTGGTTAGAGGGAGAATTTTTAGAGGAGGAGGAGTCATTTGTCTTAGTATTGGGATTCTTACTATGCAATTTGACTTTGCCTTCATCAATAGTGTGAAACTCAAGTTTTTGTGGCATTATAAAAGCTTCATCAAATGTACAAAAAGTTTATACCCAAAGTGTGGATGAGATGTGCTTAGCATATGCCCTTGAGAAAATTTTAATAAGCTCAGGTTGGGGTAAGGAGAAGGAGAGTTGATTAATCAAGCTTCTCCAGCAAGTGACAAAATCAGCAATAGACTCATCAACAATTATCTGATAGAATATAGGTCCACTATAGAAACCTTAGAAATGTTAATAGAGAAATGGTCTAACAATATTTGTGTAAGTTGGGTAAATGAGAAAAGAGAGTGCTGAGGTATAGAGCTATACCAATCCAAGGCAACACCTGAAAGAGACATAGGGAAAGTTCAAAGTAGTAATGCATCATCATGTCTTAATAAATAACAAGGATGTCTAAATGCTTACAAATGCTATTATGGGTCCTCTTTACTCTAGAAATGAGTAAATTTAGGGAGTTCCCATTGGCTTGGATAAGGGTGAATAGGCACAGAAGGGTGGATTGGTTCATTACATATTTTATCGTAAGATAATACATTATTTGAACCAAAAATGGATGTCTCTAAATTAGACATCTTGTCCATTAGCATCTTAATGAGTTCTGGAGGGGGATTAGTTTGGGGGATTCTTCCTAAGTTATAGGGAAGCTGATAGGAAGTAGAGGGAGCATATGACATAGCTTGTTGAGGTTGTCTTAGGGTAACATAAGGATAATGAGTCATAGGATGAGGTGCGAAAAAAAAAGGGACTTGTCCCATTGGGTTGGAGACTATGCCTTGGTTGGTTGTTGTTACTACAGGTTGAATTATTGGCATGGTTAGGATAGATGAAGGGTGAGTTGTAACTCAGGTAATTATAGGCACAAGGGTAGATGGAATAGGTACCACTAAATTATAGAATGAGGTATGACTTGGCTGAACTAGTTGTGGTTGTCAAAGTAGGGAAGTTACACCAGTGTTTAGGTGGGATTGGGTGGTTAGAGATGCCACATTTTGCACATTGTTTAAATTTGGGTTACTCGTTGAAGTGGTGGTTTGGGTAACTATTGGTAAAATAGTAGAGGCAACTAAAATTAAGGTTGTCTCCATTAAATATGTTGGCATACCATAGATTAGGTCACCTACAGAGTTATGGGTTCGGCTCAGAGCAAGGTAATGCTAAAGGGATGCCACATTATGATCAAAAAATTTAGCAAAATATTTATCTCCTTCAGGCACAATGGGAATTTGGTTAGGGTTGGGAGTATGCTTTGTATCTAAAGTATGCTCCATTATAGAATCAAAAGTGAAAGGGGAAGGTGGAAGTAGTTACCTACTTATGTAATTGGCAAGAATTTTGGCTTGAGCTCGTGTCAATACCATACAAGAGGTGGTTTAAATAGTCTTAATACTTTGTATTTGAAATAGAATAAAGAAAAAATAGGTTTGAGTAGAGTAAAATGGGTTATTTTAGCTTGTTGTTTTGAGAAAATAAAACTACACAGTCATCGACATCAATAGGGATGACCGATATCGGTAAGAAAAATTTGTCGATGTTAGTAGACAACTGACATTGGTAGGTAAAATCTACCGATACAGGTAATGTTAATGAATGTCGATCACTATAAAATCCTAGGAAATGGAAGATCTAATGTTTGAAGAAATTAGAAGCTAAAAATAGGTAAAATATTGGATGTAAAATGTCTATGTAAGAGGAAATAAAACTCAAAAAACTTGAGATAACAAGTTATACAAATTGAGCTTTAGAAAGAGTATTGATTTTGTGAACTAATAAAAAACATCCTTACCAACTCAAAAATATAGAAGGCGATTGAAAAGGAGAGAAAAGAACATGCAGCCAGCAACTATTAAGTGTTAGACATTAATTTTAGTCTCTTGTTGGCTTATGCCTTAATCAGATAGTGAGAAGAGAATTTGGTTATCAAAGGTACTAGAAAGCAATCTAGAGTTGGTTTCAAGTTTGTTTTGGTGCTCAAGGGGGAATCTATGTTAGACCAGGTATGTGGCTTGTTATAGGAGCTTGCTATCTACACTTCACAAACCTAGAGCTGAGCCAGGTTGCTTAGCCAAAATATACCTTATGTCTAGGGATTATACTTTGCCAGAGAATGGAGTGGGTTCTCCCTTTGGTGGTGAAATCCAAGTAGGATATCCACGTAAGGTAAGGTGATCCTCTAGGCGATGAAATATTGATGGGATTTTTCTCAGGTAAGTTTTGATGCTTGTTTATGTGAATGTGGTTTGTTTGTGTAACATAGGTTTACTATGATTTATTCAAAATGCTTGTAATTAACTAGGTGAGTTAATATGCAACAAGCAAACTATGAAATGCAGTAAGTTTTAAAACCAAATCTAAAATGTTGAGATTCAAATGAAAATAGAGAGGAAATAAGAATATAATATGAATTTTACTATCCTAATGTGCATGCCTTAGAAAGAGGAAGTAAAGATGGTATTTTATTTTTTATATATAAAAGAAAATGACAAATTGTCTTTAAAGGCAAGGAGAAAAAAGAAGATTTCAGTTTTAATGTCTTTTAAATAGAGAAATAAGATATTGACTTTTCCATTTTTAAGAGAAAAGAGAAGGAAGAAGTGAGAGAAATGAAATTTCACTATAATGAATGCTTTAAAATAATAAATGAACCCAAGGAAAATGCCAGGGTCCCACTGAGCATGCTAGAAATGTTTCACTAAATTTTGTCTATTTTAAGTCTAAAGGAAAATAGAGAGAAGGATGGAGGTAAGTGATTATAATGAACCTAGAGTTGGTTTGTGTACCATATCTAGACATTGTGAGCACTCAACTTTGGCTAGGGAGGACTACCTACAGATAAGAAAACACTACCACAAGATGTTTATTTGTGGATAAATGAGTGGGTTGCCAAGTTACGTGCTTGTTCTAAGAAGTGTGAAACTTCCCTAGAGATGATAGTCCACTTTTGAGAGGTAAAATAATAATAAATAAGTGAAAGAGAGGTAAATAGAGAGTAAAAGAGAGATAAAATTACAATTTTTAACAACCTGTACGTAGAAGAGAGTGACAAGGTGTAGGTGTGATGCTTTGTTGGTGTTTTAGAAGTTGTCTAGGTAGGTTTTGAAGAGGGTAAAGAATTTATAGTCATTGATGTTGATAGGTATCTGATTGATATTAGTTAGGCTATCGAGGTTAGTAGTGAGGTGACTAATGTTGGTTAGGATACCGAAGTCGGTAGGGGTAATATTTATCTAGGAGGTTGTAAAAAGCTTTTTCAAGTCTAAGAAATGGTTTGAATCATGTCAAAGAGGTTGAGAGAGTTAGGAAAGGGAGTTTATGGCTTGGTTAAGTCTGGTCAGAGGTTTGGTATACATGTAAGGGGAAAGAAGCAAGGAATCTTTGTAACTCCCTCACTCGGGTACGGTTAGAGGTGCATAAAATAGTGTAGGGTACATATAAAGAAATAAAAGAATAAATATTTAAAATGACCTATCATATTAGTGATATACTTAGTTATGGTCGTTGCTGAATGATAAGTGCTAGGTTGATGGTTTCTATCTAGAAGTCCAAACCTAAGTGCCTGAATAGAAAGAATAAGTAGGTGTTGTTGGTCCTCAAGAGCTTGGTTGCTGATGGTGATTAACTTACGTAGAGTGATTGTAAGCTTGGATGTCAAAAATAGAATGTCAAGAGCTTGAATGAGAGTAAGAATTGCATTTATTAATTTTTGTTGACTTGAACCATTGGTTAGAGTATGTCTTATATTATCGATTCAATGATCCCATCGATGTCGACAGGTATCCTACTGACAACAGATGTTGGTTAACTAATGTTGGTGGCCCTAAAATAGGTAAACCTTTCTGTTTTTGCCCCTTTTTCTATTTTTATACGTGCTAAGTGTGACACTTATTATAAAATGGTAAAAATAGGAGGTTAGGAAGGAAGTAGTTGTTTTGGGATTTAGTTTGGAAGTGGGAATAAGTATTAAGTAATTAGGATAAGGGGACCAAGTCGTGACTCACCAGAGGGGAATTAGTCATAGGGCAAGGTGGCTAGGTAAGGTAGAAATAGGGGTTTTTAATTAACTTAATTAAGTATTTTAAATTAATTAAATGTGTGAAGGGTAAAAGTATGGTTTAGGGAGATTAATTATCATTATTAAAATGGGATTAGTGGGGTTTCAACATAAGGAGTTATACACATGTGTGTGACGTAATTTTGGTGTCTATAGTGCCCTCCACCCTAGCATGAATATGCTCTATTGTGTTATAAATCCAAGCTCAAACTAAAGAGCAGGGGATGTGACTTTGAGATAGTGAATCCCTACAAAATTGTTTCCATAAGTAGTAATTTGACCACCATTGAATCTAAGGATTAACATGGATGCCATTGAGGCTTCACATTGTAGTGCCCAAGATCACTTGTGAGCCTCTAGTCTATTTAGTATTTTAGCTAGTGTTTACTCTATTTTACATATCATGGACTCTATTTTGCATTTATGATTATGCCAACATATTATATGGGAATACTCTAAGTGTAGGAAAGACCTAGTTTCAAGTAAGTATATTTGGGCCTAAAGTGCTAACCTAAGCATGAGCCATTAATCTAAATCATTCTATTAAACCCTCCAAACACCTAAATGACAATAAGCTAAAGTAATTGAAGGCTTACACCTATTAGACTATTTAATAAACCTGATATAGGCTTATGCCCCCATGACTAGTGTTAGTTCTTCAAATAGGATTTACATGTATAGACCATTAGTATATCCCAAAAATGGCTTGTGCCAATGAACCTATCAATGTTGTTATTGCAATGACTAATTCCTATAAAGAATGCATTACATCATGGTAAAACTAACAAAATGCAAGCCCCGATTCTTTATTTGTTACACTTCAAGTGAGTGCATAAGGCTTGTACCTTATGTGAATTTATGCCAGTGAAACTGAGTGATAAATGTTGAGTGCTATGAGAACATACTTGGTTTACACTTAGTTGTAATGAGTTGAGAATTGACGTAGAATAACTGGATAAGTGCTTGACAGAGTAAATGAATTTAAAACCCAATTAAACTACAACATAGTCTATATTTTATAAGGGATAATTCCATTCTCAATCTCATTGATGATTTATCAAGATATACATGGGTCTACTTTCTTAAGTAAAAGTTTAAAGTGTTTGAATATTTTAAAGACTTCAAGGTTCTTGTTAAGAAACAATTTGATAAATCCATCAAGATTATTTGAATTGACAATAGAGGTGAATATATCAACAATAGATTTGAGTAAGTTTTAACTATAGAGTGTATTTATTTTTAAAAGGCAATTACTTGTATTCCTTCATAAAATAGAGTTACAAAATGCAAGAAGAGACATTTGAAAGAGATGGCTAGTTGTATGTTTCACTCTAAGTCTTTGGCACCTCAGTATTGGGTTGTAGCCATTAATTATGCTTGTTATATTTAGAATAGGGTTCCTCACAAATATTTTAAAGGCATATATCCCTTTAAATCTTGGCATGAAAGGAAACTTGAAGTTGAGAACTTTAGGTTTTGCAAATCTCTAACTATGGCACATATACTAAAGAAGATACAAAAAGTTATGGATCCTTAGTTCAAAGCCTTACATATTTGTAGGTTATTCAAATGGTGTCAAGGGGTATCATCTTCTACATTTGACCACACATTAGTTGTTAATAGAGATAAGTGTTCACTTTCATGAGTGTCTCAAAGACTCAACACTTGAAACATTTTCTCTTTCATTGGATTTACTTAGACTCGATGATTCTTCTTATGATTAGATCATCCAAAGCAGGTTCTTAAGTTAGAGTCTTATTATTATTCCAATATTGAAATTGAGGGTAGTGATGTGGAATATTCTACATCCACCTCTAGCCATGTTTTAGAGGATGAGGAGTCAACATCTAACTCACACACATATGAGCCCCTTTGGGCTAGGTAGACACTTCATACTACAAGTACTTGGGTAGGGGATTTAGTAGATGATACATGTACTCAGGAAGATTTTCATAATGGTCCACATACTTTATTTTCTTTAGTTTTGAATTAATAAAAAATTTGAGTCTTTAGGCATACCTAAGTGGGATAATGTTATTAAAAAGAATATTCTTTATTTATCAAAAACCACTCATAATATTCAACTTTAATTAATAAGGGAATAAATATGGTTTAATATAGATGGATATATCAGACCAAATTTGTAGCAAATGGGTCAATTGATAAGTACAAGGTGAGACTGGTCACTAAGGGTTTTTCATAGGTAGATAACATTGACTACTCAGAGACCTTTATATTAATTATAAAGATGAATTTGATCTAACTTAATTATCTATAGCCTCAATACATGGTTGGGATGTGTACCAGATGAATGTGAAGAGCAATTTTCTTCATCAACACCTTGAGGAAGATATCTACATGGATCAACCACTTAGGTTTATTCATGATTCATCCTTAGTTTATAGACTTATTAAATTAATCTATGGCCTCAAATAAGGACCTCAAGTTTGGTACACCAATAAGGATTCCTTCCTCCTTACTTCAAGTTTCAATAGGTGTCATTCAGACCCTAATGTATAATTGTTGTAGTAGGATGATTCTTTACTAATACTAGTAATTTATGTTGATTTTTTTATCATCGAGAGTTACTCATCATCTATTAAGTGGTGAGTATAACTCTAAAAGAAATATTTGACATGATAGACTTAGGTCTTCTACATTACTTCTTTGTCATTGATATTTCATAGTTTGATTCATGAATTTCACTTACATAGCCCAAGTATGCTCTCAATCTTTTGATTTGGTTTCACATGAATGAATGTAATCCATCTATAAATCCCTTTCTATTAGGAGTCAAACTGGAGGCTGACTATTCTAAACCTTTTGTTGATGTCACTTGGTATCAATAACTTATTGGCATCCTCATTTATCTTACACATATTAGGCCCAATATTTCATATCCATTAAGAATTGTTTCATGATTCATGTAGGATACCCATGATTTACACTTGAAATAAACCAAGTGGAAACTCCACTACATTGAAGGTTCTTATAGATTTAGGATTTGGTACAAATTTGACATAGAGGTTGACTTGGTTTTTCAAATTTAGGGTGGTCTAATGATACTTAGAATTACAAGTCCACTTCAAGTTACAATTTTTCTTTAGTTTAAGGTCCTATCAATTGGTCTAATAAGAATTTTAATGCTATTTATATATCATCCACATAAGTAGAGTACAAGTGAACTATTATTGCAACTACAGAGGCTATTTGGCTTCAAGAGACTCTATTCAAGTTTAGCATTCCTTTCAAGTAGCCTATAATTATCTATTATAAAAACTAGAGTATCATAAAAATATGTTGGAGTTCAATTCAACACCATTGGACCAAACACATTTAGATTCACATGTATTTTATCCTAGAGCTTATTCATGGTCAGGTAATATACTTGATTTTTTTATAGTCTTCAAAATAAGTTGTAGATATATTTACTAAACCTTTCACCAAGAGCAAGTTCATTCATCTATGTACTCTTCTTGGGTTGTGGTCTACATTAGTAACAACATATTCTTCATGGGGCCATTTTAGCCTCTTCTCTTCATGTCTCTCTTTTGGGAGGGGTGGGTTTCTTATGGTTTTTCTCCTTTTCTATGCTTTATGAGAGATTACTTTATACATGGGTACTTAATCAAACTTAGTTATTGGGACCCATTTTTATGACACACTACCTACATAAGTTGTGCTTATGGGTGAGGGTGTTAGTGTAGGTATTTATTTTCCCAAATTTATTTATTTGATAATATTATTTACTCACATGGATTTTTCCTACATTTAGGGATATTCTTGCTTAGGTGGATTTAGTGTGTCATAGCTGTCATAGATTTGACTAGAAGATTAGAATGTAACTCCTTTTACCACCTTTTATGGAGGATTTACACTTCTATTTTGGGATCTTTTTGTATATATGGATTTCACATACTAGAGGAAGAGAAAATATTGCATGATCACAAATCAAATAGAGCATTACATGATCAAAACATCTAGTAGCCCTCTACGGGGGTGAACAAATTTTAATTGAAAGAAAGGAATGCAAACAAGAAAATAATAACCATTTACCTTCTGATTTACCTTCTTACCAATTTATTTTAATATGATTGAGCTTGGATTGTGATCTTAGAAGTCTTTGGAAATGCTACTTCCTTGTGGATAGCATCTCTCCTTGTTCACCTTAATTGTTGTGGCTTGGTAATTGATAGAAGAATATTGAAGCTTATAAGGCTATTTTAGCATAATAACCTTGTATATATTAGATCTTACTATAGGGATTCCTACATAGTAAATATAGAATAGAGAAACCTATCTAAATTAGAGGAATAACCTCTAATTTATAGACTTTTAAAATGAATATGAACCATCCATCTTGAGATGAGAATCAAGGGATGAGAATATAAGATAATTTTTAATTCAAAATGGAATCTTGTCTTAAAATTGGAGTGGAGGATGTATGGGACCCACAAATTAATATAAAATTCATATTGGAGGAAGATATAATATAAAATTGATAAGTCAGATTATTAAATTAGATGAAAAAATCATGGAGGATAATGGGATTGGAGGTGGAATATAAAATTGAAGGGTGGAGATTAATTGGATTTATAGAAATTGTGAATATTCAAAATCCATGGAATTTCTAATTAAGGAAGGATTAGTTAATTAATTTGGATTAATTAACTCAATAAAGATGTGAATAGTAATAATGAATAGTAAAGATGAATATAAATTATGAATAGTAAAGATGAATTAGAATTTAGAAAAAAATAGGGATGATTAGGGGTGATTAGGCATTAGTGAAAAGAAGGTTAAAATCAACATGAACTTTTCAATTTTAAGTGTCTCCATTTTTCCCCTATTTGAGAAGTCATTATAAGACAGCTAAAGTAATGACTTTTCAAATAATGAGAAAGTAGTTAAAATATTAGATGAAGAAATAATTAGTGACCTATGATGCCCCCTTGAGAGGGCATGTAGGACATGGATGGGCTCTTAAAAAAGAGAAGAATAAGAATGGTGAACTTAAATCATGGATAAGCTTAATCCAAATGAGATAATGCTTGCACACTTTGATTTATAATAATAAAGAATAGTAGAGTAAAATTGGCCCCAAGGTGGGGAGAAGTGGGAAGGATGTATCCCAAAATAAGTGGCACACTTTAACTAACCCCAAACAGAGAAAATAGCTATGGGCTTAGAATTAGAAGAATTTGCCCTAGTAGGGAAAAATAAAGGTATAAGGAACTAAGGATGATTGCAAAAATATGGAAATAGATTGCCCCATTAGATTAGATGTAATCACTGATAGGTCTAAATGATTTACCCTAATAGGGTGGATTTCATTGTTAAATGATATAAATGGTGAAGTGATTGATTGGCAACCATAATTCAAGGATTCAACCTATCACATAGATTAAAAATGAGAGGAGTGATGCATATGTAAGTACAATGGTATAATGACTTTCAAGAAAGAAGAGACCACAAAAATAATGCACCTATGAATAGTCAAAGTGATAAGATAAATGGTAACTAGAAGAATAAGATAGTGATTGAATAATGATGTAATTAGATTAGAATAATGTTAATAAAATAATCATGATGTTTTTTATATGCCATATGGGGTAATTGATTGAGATTTAGTGAACAAGGATATTTTTTAGCATTATCAAGTAGACCCCCAAATCTAAATTTTTGATATAGCATAAAATAGTATGCATCATGATATAAAACACCATGATGACCTGGCTATAATGTAGATAAGAACTAACCCCTAATGCAATAGACAATTGAAAACAATACACCAATGATAAAAACCATGATGAAAATGTTTACATATGAATATGGATAGACTCAAGTACAACTATGTAATAGGAAGCACCATGATGATGACCATACTAGCATAATGGATTGAGTTGAGGAAACAATTAAAAAAAAGGAAAGAAATAAGTAAACACACACACAAACTTGAAAATAAAAGCAACATAATGTATCTTATTGTTTAACCAAGTCTAAATCCATGCATGAGGGCTCAATGATAATGATAAATGGATGGTGTCCCCAAGCAAAGATACATGCAAGGGATTGAATCATCTCCAATAATGGGGAAAATAATTGGAACTAATAATTAGTCTACCATAGTAGGGAAATTTTGGGAAGGACACATCCAAAAAATGGTTTAAGACTTAAAAGGAATGAATTTAGGATTTTGATTGGATTTAGAACAAGACAAATGTTATTGAATTTTTAAATTTTTAATTTTTTTTATAATTATTGAAGTATCTCAACTTGATTGAGAATTATGAGACACATAACAATCCAATTCACAAAATGGTGAGAATGTATCTTAGGTATCTCATAAAATGACAAGATCATAGTTAAAGAACATTGGTAATAAGTTGAGACAATAATCCCACATGCATTAAGATCAAAGACTACAGATAAGCAAGTTAGGATAAATAAAAATCAAATGCAATTCTAAACACCACAAATTACTTTCAATGTAGTTGATCCAAAGGAAGTATTTGTTCATGGGGAGGCTATAGCTTCTTGAATTATGTGAGGGCTCTATTAAAATGGTAGTATCTATCATTACAAGCCAAGTTTTATAAGATGAGAATATATTAGAAAGTATATAGTCTCTTTGGCAAAAGGCCATCATTGTTATGAGCCAATTTTTATGGGTTGTAGCTGAACTAAGACTTGCAAACATTTTATTTGAATGTTTCAAATATTTTATTAGGTAGTAAATTAGCATCATGGTGTTAAATAGAGGATTGCCTTCACCTAGCTCAAGATCTACATAGCCATGTTTGTGGAAAGGTGGTAATGTCTACATCCTCTACCCTATTACCTTGGAACAAATGATCTATAGGTTCCACTAGGTGGGGCCCTACCAATAGGAAGCTTTGTGACCCAAGATATTGCATATATAGTTGGATAAGATAGGGCAAAGTTGACAATTGTTTAAAATATAATCAACCCCATGAGGATTGTGAGATAAGAAATAAAATAAAAACATCAGATGTAGATCACATAAAATAGACATAAATGATGTGCCATGAAGGACATCATCATGGTGCATAATGATTTTGTCAAGATGACCATTTTACCAAGGGTTACGTGTCCATGTCAAAAGGGGAGTAGTCATGATCATTTCAAGTGGAAGGATATTCAATGGAATAAATGACATCATGGGGCCCTCTCAATCAACAAAATGGATAATCATGTTGGTGATGAATAACATTTTGGGAGGCTATTTAATTCATCATGCTAGGAACAAGTTCTTAATGCAAAGTCATTTTTTTAGGGTCTCAATAATGAAGATAAGTGTAAAGGTGAAAAATGAAAAGCAATGAGAACAATGGCAATGGAGGTGGAGATAACCAACAAACACCATAGTTATAAATAATTCATGAGGTAAATGTGTGCATCTTCTAAACATTACATTAAGTAATGACATTTCTATAAAAATTGTTGAACCAACATCAAATTGAAATGCACCAATAGCCTGAACTTGAACTTGAACCAAAGCTTGAATGTAAGATAGAACTTCAGCGACAAGTATA
Source organism: Torreya grandis (assembly GCA_037957365.1). Taxonomy (NCBI): domain Eukaryota; kingdom Viridiplantae; phylum Streptophyta; class Pinopsida; order Cupressales; family Taxaceae; genus Torreya; species Torreya grandis. The sequence goes on from JARHVA010003607.1 coordinate 921,165, forward strand.
GTGAATAAGGCAATAAGTTTTTTACACAAGGTGAAAATTAAGATAGCATCACCGATAGCCCATAAAAAAAGAGAAATGAAAAACCTGTCATAGAGGAAATCCCTACTATATAAGGGGATGCACATTGTGGTGATAATAGGTGTTGCTCGTATAGGTGGAACAATTGGATCAGAGGGAGGTAATGGTGATAGAGTAGGGAATGAGACCAAAATTTAAATATGAGTTTTTTTTCTATAGGGAGGCATACAAAAGATGGGAATAGGCTATGTCTATCTAGAGATAATGATGTGGGGATAAATATAGAACAAGTAACACCACCAATAATAATATGCAGTAATTGCAAGGAGAGTGGCCATGCAAGCCAAACATGCCTAAGGAGAGACATTGTTGATGTTGGTTCAACAAGCAATCAATAATGAGTATGGCTTTACTTAAATCCTACTTTTATAGATAATTAACATAATGTTGGGAGAGCACAAAGGTGAACTACCTAAGTAGGAAAAATAGATGTATTCACCTTAGTCAATATGTATTCTAATCTGATTACTATTGTGTTCAATGTGCCCTTATTTTTATGTGTTGTGTGATGCCTTTCACATTAAATAAAATAAAAGAGTGTTTGGATTATTTTGGAACATTTTGGAATATGTTGAATGTTATTTTTGCTTTTAGAACTTTCTAGCATATTTCCATGTTTGATGTCTATGATTATGGTTTGGTGTAAACATAAAAAACTAAACCTTTTCTATCATAAGTATGACTCATGGACACCATGTCTAATGTACATAATAGTTAAGAAATGGAAAAGGGGGAAATAGAATAAAAGGAAGGGGTGGCTGAGCTAAATCCAAATGTGCTAGGCAAGAGGATATTGCCTACATAGTCCCATGGACATTGGATCCAATATGGACTTTATGCCAAATGTAGTTCTCCCCATAGGGTTCAAACAATGAATAAATAGTAGGGTGTAAAAATAGGATTGACACATGATAAAATAAATGAAATAAGATTTCACAAAAGCTGAATAATAATGGATGATAATGAGGAAAAGGACTAAGAATCTCTAAGGACCATGTCACAAGAGAGCCAAATGTGTCCAGTCATCAAATTATTACATATACAATAGGCCTAAAATGTTTCCCAAATAGGTCTTAATTTACCTCCCATTTTTGTAACAAGGTGAGTATGGGAAAAATAATGGTCATAATAAGATGGGCTGGGTTGAATAGGATTAAATGGATAAAATGGCTAGAAATGGTAATGGAATAACAATTATATATAATGTAAATAGGGTTTCCCCTAAGTGTCAAAGTACTTATAGACAACAATTATTTACACATGATGCCAAAAACCTAGTTTTCATCATGGTACTTGTCTAAGGCACCATAAGCATAGTTTTCACTATTGGATGAATTATTTCTCTTTCTCTTTTAATTTATTTTTTATTTTTTTATTTTTTTAGATTGTTTTATCATCTCAAGTCAATGAAGGATTACAAGATGTATACCATTTGTTATCTAACCAATACCTTCTTAAAATAGTTACTTTATCTCAATCTTGTTAGTATTGTGAACTGCATTGATGTTGTTGTGATATTTATTAATCATTGATTCTACTTCCTCCAAACCTTTAGATAAGATGTATTTGTAGCCTCTTTGAAAAAGGTTGTTGTTATGAAGGGTAAAGACGGGTAATCATGGTATAAATGATTTGGTTGAATAATGTAAAATAGGTTGTGAATAGAAGTGGGATCAGAATGGAACGTATTATAGTTTGAGGATAAATGAAAGTTAGGATTTTTAGTCACACACATTGTTGTTGATTATAGATTCAAATTGTCTTTGGCTGTGGTGGGCCAATATGAACTTCAATAATGTCTTCATTAAGCAATTCATAATTAATTTACTCATTTAGTATCACCTTGAAGAGGTTTTCACTAACAAATTCTTCTTGATTTTTTTGATTTAAATTATCTAATAGTGCCTTGAATAAGGTTTCACTAAGGGATGTTGATAAATAATTTTTATTATCCCTTATCACCTTAATCAAGGTTTCACTAAAGGCTTTTGACTTTTCATTTTGATTATCGTATAGTGCTTCAAATAAGGTTTCACTAGAAGATGTTGATTTTAGATTTTGATTATTGCCTAGCACCTTGAACAAGGTTTCACTAAGAGATTATTCTTCTTATTTGATAGTGTATTACTTCCCAAAATATTTTTACACTAAAATGTCACCATATATGCAATTCAACAATGTGTGATTATGTTGGTAAAAATCGACATGTATGGGAGGTGGAATGTCAATACAATTGCTAGGTTGATTAATGGTAAATGCATGTATAATGAAAATGGAAGGGGAAAAGTAAACACAATTATCATAGAGGCTACTAGGAGAACTTGCATCGATGTTGAAGGAAACATCCTTGAAAACTATGGAAGAATCACAAATGATTTTAATTAGATATGTTAGAAATGTGGAACTAATGTCATAACATGCATCAATATTTTTTGATTTTGAAGTTGATTCTAACTCAAGAGGATTTGAACCTGATGTTGAGGATGATGTTGAGTCTTCTATTGATGTTAAATTTGATAATGGTTCCAAAATGGAACCCAACTCTAATATTGATTATGAAATGGAACTTGATTTTGATTTAATGTTGTCCATAAGTACCTTGTTGACCATTTTCTTGGAAATGGAGGCTTTAAAATGAAGGAATGTTTGAAAGTGGGAAATATTTGGCAATGGATGAATAAAGGACTTTGGCTCAATAAAATAGGTTCTTTGAATATATGCTTATCAAAGATGGGTCCTATGTCAAATAGATACTCTTCATCAAATATAAGCAGATCAACAATGGTTTGGATTTGATCAAAGATGGGTGATTCAACAAAAATGTCATTAATGGTTTGATTATCTTTATCTTACTTTGGAAGTGGGAATATTTGATCATGATTGGGAAGGAGATCATGACATATTTTGATTGAGTAGTTATAAGACTTAGACACACTTGGATTTATAATAGATACTAGCCCTTAGAGGGACAATGGCATAATATGTTTGGACAATTGGTTTTTTGTGGCATCTCTTTAGGATATCTAATAAAATAGTATAATTCCTCTATAAAAAAACTATCTAGAAATTTAGTACCCATTTACCACAATCTAACAATATATTCATCCTTTTTCTTAGATAGTTGTTGATCAAATTGTTCGTGTTCATGATATGTACTAAATGGCATATTTGGGAGGTATGGTTGATGTAGAATAGTTGGTTGGATGTGTGATTGCATGAATCAGATGAACCTTGGAATAATTCCCCCAAGCAAGGATACATGCAAGGGTATATATATTAGAATAAAATTAGCCACAAAAAGGATGAACTTGGCATAAATTAGAATAGGCCCAAAGAATGTGAATTAGCATAGAATTGAATTGTGGTATTGAGTTGATTGGACCTAAACATGGTGAATTGGCATAGGTTGGAATTATTTGAAATGGTATTGATTTGATTGGCCCCAAACAAGGAAAATTGACAAAGATTATAATTAGTTGAAATGGCCTTGATTTGCTTGGACTCAAATAGGGTGAATTGGCATAGATCAAAATTGGATGAAATGGCCTTGATTGATTTGTTTGGCCCAAAATAGGGTGAATTGGCACAAATTAGAAAATCCCCCAAAATTATTAGATTGACAAAAACTAGAATTGGTCTAAATATTCTTGGTTGGATTTTTCCCCAAAAGGGGTTAATTGGCATAGATATTATTCAAATGAAAGAAAGGATGGATGAAATTAATTTATCTTTCCCAACCAATAGGTGTGGGAGATTGAATGGAAAGATAAGAAATGGTTTGAATTATCACACAATTTATTTAGATTTGAATTTGAATGGTAAAAAATTAAATTGGAATGTGGTTCAAGATGAATTGACATTGGGTTTGGCACATGGTTCAAGATGAACCTGATTTGGACCTTTATTAGCTTGGCACAAAAGTAGTTTGGTATAGAATTTGAAGCTAAATTTCACTTTGATAGACATTGACTGTTCAAATTGGGTATGCTAATGCAAATTTTAAATGAACTAGTTCTATCAATTTTAACTTTGGCATAATTTGGCACATTAATTGATATTCTGGCTTTGGAATTGGTATTAGAATTTGAATTTGGATTGGAACTAGAACTAGGTTTGGAACCAAATGGATGGCACATCGACATGGTTCAGGTAAGGACTCAAATTTTTGGTCTTGATTTGAAAGGTTTGATCTTAAATACTTTAACTTATGAACAAAAAAATGAAACTTTATTGATTTGAGGCATTTTTAGGATGTTAGAATGTGTAAATATTGGCACAAGAATTAGAAATTTGGCATTTAAATGTTTTTATATCTTAACTCAGAAGGGTTGATCTTGGCACAAATCAAAATAAAATTAGGAACATGGTTCCAAACTTGGAACTTATAATGTGCAATTGGAACTTAGATAGAGAATTAGAATTGAAATTGAACTTGTACTTAGGTTTGGCCTAAATTGAACAACATAATGATACAAGTTTGACAATAAATGTGGCACTTGACTTTAAATTGGTTTGAATTGATAAATTTCATATTTTCATAAGACTTTTGGTTTGATTTGGAAAGCCTAATGATGTGGTTTGATCAAGTGAAATAGGTATTGGGACCAAGTTTTAACATGCCACTTTTCTTTGACCCAAAAATTTGATAGAGTAACACCTCATTATGTAGGTATAAAAGTGTTTGGATTTGGTTTTTTTTTATCTAATTTGGTTTCAAGTTTGAACAAGGTTTCCACATAATAATAAAGTAAAAATGCACAAGCATTACAAGGCACTTTAGTAACTGACTTGGGTGTGCATCACATCCATTGAACCTTTTGAAACACTTGCCTTGAGAAAGAAATATAAAGTTTGAAGTTCATTAAATAAATTATTACAATTATCATTAGGGTTTTTAGGCCCACCCTTTTCTGTCAAGTTTCATATGATAAAATTGAACTTCAGGGGTTGTTACCTTTGCACCCCTACATCAATGTATGATCCATGACAAAATAAGCATCTAAAAGTTTTGACAATAGTCTATCTATATGGTCCTAATATACAACCCATAATAGGTGGTACATGGGCACAAAAATCTATCTAAGAAGAAATCCAAATTAGGCAATCCATGGAAGGGGTTTTATCCCCATCATGATTGTGTCAGCCTTGTATTCTAAGTAGCATTGCTATTAGAATTAGATTCTTTGAATATGATGTCTAATGGATAAGCATAGGGTTGCCCCTTAATTTCAATATATTCTCCCTGGGGAATCATGCTTGGCCATAACTATAATTATCTTCCATTTATATACCCCATTAGATGTACAAGGTTGGTATGTATATTGGGGTATCAATTCCTAGTCACCACACCTTATGAGGCTTGTAATAAGGTGATGAAATCCTAAAATAAAAACATGTAAGGTATCATTTGGACTAAAGAATCTTCATGATAAAATGACTTGACACTTTATGTTTCTGAGTCACCCAAAAAAGAGAGAGCATACGTGTAAAATGACTCAAAATATAATCAAGTAACAAAAAAACTTGAAAGAAAATAAATGAATTTAAAATGAATAAGTTTTTAAACCCATATTGAAATGTGGATTCATTTTAATGCCCAAATTTAAATGTGAAATAAGATTGATTTATTTGACTTTAAACACCACTTCTTTGGCCAAGGCCCTGCATCAAACCAATTAGCTATTTTATTTTACTTTTTTCTCTAGTGGTCTTTGGGAAAGAAAAACCTAAAAAATACAAATATTAAAAACAAAAAACACTCAAAAAAATCAACAAATTAGATATTAAATAAAATAAATAAACTTGCAAACATAAAAATTTAGAAAAACAACCAAATAAAAATAAAAAATGGTAGTTAGTAAAATGGCTATATTCTTATCATAGAAACAAACAACCATTAGATCAATGTTTTAGCCATTTTCATGGTCATTTTTATCATAAAAATTGACAATGAGTAAAGTAGTGATATCTTATAAAATATAATTCAGAATGCTATGAAATTAATATAGGTGTTAGCTTAAATAGAAAAATAATACCCTATAAAAAATCAAAAATAAAAAATATGTATGCATTAAAATATGCTCACCCCATTAATTTTAAAAAATTCCTACTAATTTATCCTAATTACCCTATTTTCTAGTCATATTAACCCTTGGCCTAATTCCCATATCCATTATTATATCCGACATAACATTTAACCCATCCTAAAACTAATTAATTACCTCATTAAACCTATAGTAGACCTCATTACCTACTAATCTACCCCTTATTCCCACTAGCCAATTTTAAATTCAAGAAAATCCCAACTACCCACCCACCACCCTACACTAGCCTTCCCTAAACCCCTAAAGCCATATGGAGAGATTTCTATAATTGGAGGATTCTATAAATATCTTCAATTTATCCCCTTTCCCTCTATAATTTTCCTATTCTAGAGGATTCTATGGAATTAAAAAAATCCATGAAAACTCCTCAACCATAGATCTTGATGGCCCAAATTTAAATTTAGACAATAGATTCTCCCCCCATAAGCCTCTAAAAACCACATCTCCTTTCTCAAGACTAATGAATGAATGAAGGAATTAAGGAATGCATGATCAAGTCAATCACATCATCTAAACAAGCCTTTCAAGCTTTCATCAAGCCATTCTCCAATCTATTGGTCTCTTAGAGACCATTGTCAATCATCTTCAAGCAATCCAATAATCAAGTATTCAAGCACAATCACACAATTTTATGTCTTGGAATGGAGCTATGAGAAGGTTAAAATGATGGTAATAATGCTTTATTAAATCTGATTTATCTTATCTATCCTTTTCTATTGGTGTTTATCAAGGTTTTGGGGTTTATTGTCATTTTGATAATATTGCTTGAATCCAAATTTTGATACATATTTTGATGACCACGGTGGGACATAACTCCCCTATCCAATCTAAAAATATTATTGAAATCATTTTAGGTGATTACAAGACCAACTAGAAGTGGAATCAAACCCAAATTTTTTGTTTTTTGCATGCTCCAGGAAAGTTGTGAGATTGCACTGCAACTAGAAATATTACAATAGTGGTATTATTGACCTGAGCCATGATATTTTAGCTTATGCCATTATCATTTAGGGGCTTTATTTGGTTTTTAGGTTCAAAAATATCATGATTCTAACATTTATGGGATTACCCTACTAGTAGTGATATTGATGATTATAGTAGAGATATATTGTGACTCCTACTCAAAATCTTAGATTTCAAGACATATTGGACTGACTATGGGCTTGTCTATAGGTGTCTTGTTTTATGTGTGAAAGATAGGTGATATTTTTTTGTAAAACCAAGATACCTAGACAAATTTGATAATCTTACCACTTTCCAAGTAGTGATATCACCCTGCTATTAGCGGTAACATAGATTCTAGTAGTGGTTTTGTTTAAATTGGTAGGTGGATCTAAATTATCTTTTATTTTGAGTTGGTATATGATTTTGTAGGTTTATTTACCTCTGTTATTGAATATATATACAAGATAATAGGAGGAATAACCTTTAAACTAGGATCAAGGTCTTGAAGCTATCCAACAATCTTGTGACTACTAAACTAGTGATATTGACCTGTGAGTAGAGAGATCAAAATTTTTAGTAGTGGTATTACCTAACCATTAAAAAATTGGTAAAATATTTCCCTTTCCACCTTTGATTTATCAATTAGGGAATTTAGGCTTTTATCTAGTACAAAATTAAGGTTTTGAATGTTGTATGTTCTTAAAGTATTCCCTTTTCACCAATAATTTTCCTTGCAAACATTCCTTTCCATAGTCTATTATCATCTCATTGATATCTAAAAAATCACTAAAAATGAATATGTTATCTAGTAAGAGGGGAAGCTACTGAAAATTCATCTTATTGATCTAGTCATACCTTGCAATACTGTTACTTTTGTAGTTGTGGGATTGCCTTGTGAATAACGAGATTGTCACTCAGAGTAGTGATATTGCAAGTTAACATATTCAAGGTTAGATCTAGGATCTTAATGTATTCTGATCATTAATAATTATATTAAAAATAAGGCCCTATAATTATTTTATGATTTAATAAGATTTTATAGATTTTTATCAATTGAGGATAAATTAAGGGAGTTAGTCTAGGTCTTGTAATATTTCTATTATCTATATTTTTCTTAGTAGTGGGATTGTTAATTAGAGTAGAAATATTGTCTAATCATAATGGTCACCATGACAATCAATTGACAATCCCACCATTATAATCTTGTGATATTGCATCCAAGTAGTGGGATCATGCATTATGGTTGTGGGATTATGCTATATACTTGTGGGGTTGTATATTTCAATGAAATAATCTTTTTATTACATAATTTTGAGTAATTTTGGTACCCCTATTAAATATATGACCTTTATGCTTACAGGAGGTATGACACTTTGGTCATTTTTTACCTTAGATTATTGGTTTAGATAAATTATTGTCTTATTTTACTATTACTTATAAATATTTGATTGTTTTGTGTGTGTGTCTTTTAATTTTACATAATTTTTTGTATCATGTGAAGCTCACATAAGAAATTAAAACATTTAATTAATTATATCATGTGTTTTCTTGCTTGTTTAAGCCCTCTCTTAAGATAGCACATGATGTGTATTTCATCACCATGTACATGGCTTAGTATTTAGGGGTTAGTGTCATGGATTTCACCACCATGCTCTAACCACACTTTGTGTTCTGGTGGAGTATAAAAATTAGGGGAGTTGTCATTATGGCCTAATCAAAATTCCCCATAAAAGGTTTCATGGAGTGAGGGATGCTCAAATACATATACCCAGGGTAGTCAAACAACCTTCTATGTGGATTTAGACCCCAACATACCATCATGTATATTTGGGACTCCCCTAGAGCCTTTTGTAAACCTTAGAGTAGTGGATTGCAATCATAATAGGTGTTCCACTACCAGTGTTAGTAACAACACCCAAATGACCATCAAGTGTAATCATGGTCAAGAGGCTTTGATCAATTTTGTAATGGGTCACCAGCCTATAGCCTCACTTTTGTAGCCATTAGATGATTTGGACATTACATTATACTCCTATACAGGTTACTAATTTAGGATTATATTTGTGAGTGATTATTTATGTGTTATGTCAAGACCTATTTTGTTTGATATCTTAGTCAACCACACCCTTTAATTTTTATGTGCATACCTTATAAAACCTTATAAGATCACTTTTATCCACTCATCATCATAACCATCTATTCATTTGGACCATCTCATATCACTCCTTCCATCATACCTAGTACCATATTATATTAGTCAATTTATACCATTTCATAACACCTTTTGTTCCACATCTTCTTTTATCCATATCATTGTCACCTCTTGGTCTTATCCACACCCCATAGGACCTATTTCTTTCAATCCACATTTTCTATTTGGGCCTTACATCTAGATATTCATTATCCCCCCACATATTCTTTCATATCCACCCCATTATATTTTAACATCCCTATCTTATTCCCATCTTGTCTATCCATCTCACATTTTTATTCACTTATTTATCCATTCATACCTTATCCATATCATAGCCTTGCCTATCTATTGACATAATCTCATATATTTATCTAGTCCATCATATTTATCAACATTATATCTACCACATATCACCCACAACTTGTCCATTCCATACTCTCATCCATTTTAAAATCACACATCATATCCTTACCTATTCATCTCACATTTCTATTCATATCTTGTCCATCCCATATTCTTGTCCATTTTAAATCAAACCTCATTCATCTCATATCCTTGATTCCCCCTTGTTTTTCATATCCACCCATTCATATTTTCTTGACCATTCCATTATCTTGAAATCTCCCCACATATAGAGTCAATCCCTTTTTCTCCTAATCTTTCATTTACATCCCATAACCATAGTCCTATCTCCCACATCATAAAATTATAAATCCCACCTTTCCTTTGTCTTCATAATTCATCTATTTATCCTTACATCATTCCACTTATACCCATATTATCTTGGAAATACCTTATCACCCTACCTACATCATCCATCTATTACAACTCTATCTATTTATCTTTTTTCATTATATATACACTATTATTCCATGCCTAGATATCCATCATATCCATACCTTCATCATATTATCTCAACACATTTCATCATCATCCATATATCCTAACCTCATACATACCATCTCCATACCATTTTTCATCTAATATTTTTTATAAGATATAACACCCACAAAGTCCATATCATCCGTCCATTAGTAATCATTTCCATATCATAATCCTCTTGTAAATATTTCTCATTTCCCTTAACCCATTTTTCATAGTAATCATCCACTCCTTTTAATCATGTGTTATTCTTTAAATCCACCTATTGTCATTATCACTTCCATTACCCATATACGTCATTTACCCCCTTCCCCCATTTCATCCTTGTGACAACACATCTTCTAGTATATATTTCATTTATTCTCTATCTCATTTATATTCCCATCATCCATTTTGATTAAATTATCCATCCAATCCATATCTTACATCTAGTTCACCCCATTTACCCATATGCCATCTCATTTACCCTATTTATCTATCTTGAGTAGCTTTGGTCCAATATCTTCCATCACATATAACATTACCATTCACTTCCCCATTATCCTTTTAGATATTAGTTTTCATCCAAAGGTTAAAATTTTGGGTGGTCACCCATCTCCTTCAAATCATTAGTTATCATCTTATCCTGGCTTGAAATTATCATTAAACATAGCCTTATAAGGTATTAATCTAGCACCCATCACTATATTTTATTTCTATCAAGTATCTTTGTCCCCTAGCACCCATTAACTTGTCCACTTGCTAGATGATAAAGTTATTTGATCCCATCATCTTCCCTTGTCTTCTGATAGATTGATATCTTAAAAAGAATTTTGTTTTGTGATAACTTCTAGTCACTTCATCTATCAAATTTACAATCCTTGAACACTATTAGTATAACCTTTTGATTAAATATAATATTTAAATCCTCTCAACCATATCTCAACACTATGGTCATTCAAACCTGAGCTCAACTCTACCTAGGACAAGGATCTAGTCAAGATAACAATATTAGGGGACAAATAATAGATCCTAATTAAGAATATGAGGACTATCATAGTGATATGCACACCCCACAGATAGAGACTAAGAGAAACAACCTCTTCTATAATGATGGTGTTTGAAATCTCATTGAATAATATTTATATGAAAACCATGATGAAGTACTAATATAAACCATAGATATTGGGAGCACTTTACAACCCACCTTCAACCACAATCTTTTGAATAATATCATCCTTATATCAATACTAAAATCCCCACGCCAACATGCCCCTCCTAATCCTTGAAAGGAAATAGAAATAGACCATGGGTTCATACAGGAAGAAGAATAACAAGCCCCTCTTGTCAATCATCATACTGAGGCTAATAGGAGATAGGCTACCATCAAAGACCACCTAAATCAACTCACATAAAAAAATAACCTTCTTCATAACCACAACCACCATCATCATGGCACAACAGCACTAATACCATCAATAATGTCCAAAATCCCAATCTTTCTAATAATAATACCAATAACCTTATCCATACTAATAATATTCCCAATTTCAATCACCATACTCACATCCCACAAGATAGCCATATCCAAACTACTAGTCCTCTTGGGGACCCCCATTTTCCCAAGAATGGAAAATGATGAAACAAACCCTTCAATAGGTGGATCCTTGGTATCAAGCCCTAAAATATAAATATGAGGATTTTTTTCTCATCACCTTTAGACATCATAATTATACAAAGCCCCTTCCCCTCATATTTTGAGGTTCCAAAATTCAAAAAATATTGCAGAAAAGGTGATCCAAGAGACTGCGTAAGGATTTTTATGTCACTTGCCATAAAGTATCATATGAGTATACATATTTTTTGAGGCTATTCCCCAAAATTATGATAGGTCTAACATTGGAATGGTTTATGCATTTATTGAAGGGGTCAATCTCAAGTTTTGAAAAATTAACTAAGCAGTTCATCAAACATTTCTATTTTAACATAGAACATGACATATTCATTATTGATCTCTATAACACAAAACAAAGGAATGTGGAAAGCCTTGTTTTTTTTCAATGTTGGTGAGGATTGGCAAGCCAATTAAGATGCAGTGTGCCTAAAAATAAATTAGACAAAATCTTTATAGACAACCTCAATGTTGAATTAAAATATTAGTTAAAATTATAGTTTGAAAAAATATTTGATGAGATTATATAAAAAGGCATACAAATTGAAAAGGACCTTATAGATAAAGGGACCATCAAAGTATTTTCTCATAATGAACACATGTCAAATACTGAGAACTCATTTTCAAATAATCCCAATGAATTTAACAAGAAAAAGAACGTTATAGGTGATGGGGTGACAAACTCAAAACAACAAGCATAATATGTCCAAAAAATCCATATAAAAGGGCCTCTACAACATTCGCATGTGTCTTCTATCAAGTTCCCTTGAGGAAAGCCAAGGCCTCGTATAGGAAAAATCACTCTTACAAGTCTATGGTTCCCATTAGAAACTATTTTAGAATAGTTATTTGCTGCTAACATGATCAATCTACTAGAGATCTGGCATGTGTATAATCACAAACCTAAACCAAATTGGTATCATGAGAATGAATATTTCAAATACCATAGGGTAAAAGGTCATGATACTAAAAATTTTATATAGTTCAAGTACTATGTCCAAGACCTGATTGGAAAAGGAGATATAGAATTAGAAGGAGAACCCACTCCAAGTCAATCAAGAAATGGGCAGTTGGGTATCTACAAGGATCCTCTTCCAAAACATGAGAAAATAAATCAAAGGCCATAACGAGATTAGGGTCACGCAATCTCATAAAAATAGATTGATTACCATAATGTCTTGTACCATTATATTAATACTATAAAAATCTATAGAATCCCCACATCCATTGCCCCTTCGTCTCTAGTGCTAAAAATCAACCTGATCATTATTGATTGTACCTTCACCACCCAATGTAATAAAATAGTTATTTTGGTATCCTCTTCCTAAAATATTTCCACTTCCTCCATTACACATCTACAAGTGGATTAGATAAATCTTATGATATCATCCAACAGGTAGAAAATATCCCTACCCAAATTTCCCTCATGGAGCTCCTTAAAATATCCACTTTACACAGAAATATTGAATCAAGTACTCAATGATATAAAGTTCCTAATAACCTTGATAAAAACTAGTTTTAAGCACTAGTAGCACATTTATCCCCCTCTAACAACTTATTTTTAGTGTTTAGGATCTACCACTGGTTAGCCCTCACCATAATTACCCGTTATCCATTGAGGTTTCCATTGCTCATCATCATGTCTCTCATGTCCTTATATTCATAGAATCAACACTTAACTTATGTAACATGGACTTCTTAAATAATTTTGGATATTTTGAACCATCACTTGGGCCCACTCTTATCATGATAAAATCCTATGATGACAATGAGTGACCATCAGTAGGGTATATTTAACTTCTTATTATTGTGGGACTCGTGGTTCATCAACTTGGTGCATGTGGTTAATGTGGACCTACCATAAAATATACTTCTCAGGAGGCCATGGATTCATGAAATACAAGCCATTCCATCCACTCTTCATCAGTGTTTAAAGTTTCCTCATTCAAACATAGAGGTCATAATTCTTAGAGTTAGTGATCATCATAGCTATCAGATGAATCAATCCATCTCTCCATCATTATCTCAAGACACTAAAAATTCCATATTTAGTCCTATAGCTAAAAATTATATTTCACCTAACCAAATAACATCCACATCTACTCCAACACTAGATCTTACCAAATTGAAAATTATATCCACTAGCTACAGTGAATATTAGTATAAAACCTTTTGCATCATACATCTTCTATTATTTCCCTATAGCTATCGGTCCTCTGATATGAAGGAAAGCAAACTCATCAAGTATAAATTCAGGCAAACAACTTTTAAAAGTGTAGATTTCTTTTTTTATGAGTACATAAAATGTGGGGATGATTCTTGGCTTCTACCTGATGATGAAATTCTCATTTTGCTCAAAAAATGTTATCCCAAGGTCCACTAGATGATGGAAAATATTAATTATAAAGGAAAGGGACTAGGAAATCAAGAATAGGGTTTATTGAAACTCATTGGTGTCTAAATATATTTGTCCAAATTTGGTCTAGGGTAAAAACCATATGATGATGAAGCAATCAATACCATTATGGATTCTATTCTGACCAATGAGCACCTCTCTTTGATGAAGAAATCAATATGGGTTCTATTTATAATTGATTTGAAGAGCTAGCTACCACAAACCTTTTCTTTTAAACCAGCATATCTACCATCAACATCTCCTCTGATATCCTTCCCTCATAGACTGGGATTCTAAATAGAATCCTACTTCTGATACATTTCAAAATTATAAGGCCATTCTTGAATAGATGGGGTTAAGAGATTTTATGCCATCTAGAGACCATAAGAAGGGATATTATATTAATTTATGTGAATCAGCCTACTTTGGGGAATAGGCACACTCACATGACCAAGATAGATAAAATTTCATAAAAACAAGAAGATTCCTTTGTATAACTAGATGAAATCCCCTCTAGCCTTGTTTAATTAGAAGATTATTTAGATATTGATACTGAGTTGCCAGGAATTTTTCCCTCTGACACACCTAAAATCAAATTCCCCTTTATATATATGATCAATCACACTCACTCATTAAGGGTGTGGAATAAATAAACATAGAAACTAAATAAAAACCCAAGATAGTAAAATTGGGGACATCTCTTACCACATCAGAGCATGAAAACATTATCACGTTGCTCAAAGAATTTGTTGATATATTTGTGTGGAGCTATGTAAACATGCTAGGATTAGACACTTCACTAGTAGTTCACCATATTTTGGTTCAACCTAATTCTAAATCCATCAATCAAAAATTATGTAAGATGCATCCAAAAGTGGCACTACTAGTCCAAGAAGAATTACAAGAATTCTTGGATGTAGGGTTTATCTACCCCATTGACTATTTAGATTCGATATCAAATATTGTTCCTATCACCAAACCTCAAGGTGGTTTTCATATATGCACTAAATTTTATGAAATTAATAAGGCATGTCCCAAAGATGATTTCCCACTTCTGAACATCGATATGATTGTAGACTTCACTGTCAATTATAAGATGTTATCCCTCATGGATGGTTCTCTAGATACAATCAAATCAAAATTGCTCTTAAAGACCAAAATAAAGCATCATTAATCACTCCATGGGGGACCTTTTGATATTAATTCATTCCCTTTGGTATCAAAAATGTATGGGTAACATATCAACATATAATGACCATTATTTTTCATGATATTGTTGATCAAGTTTGTCTTTTTAGTCAAACTAAGGCACCTATAGGAAAAAACCTTGAGTTTTAAGGTCTATAGGGGCTCTAATATGTTTTCATAAGGTGTTCTATAGATAAATTAATGTCATCTCATGTTATAATCACTTTGTTTATATGTTCTCTAGGATTTATCATTTTAAGTCATTTTGTGGGGTCTAAATGGTGTATTTAATGCTTTATATGGGTTTCTTAGGATTTATCCAAGTTAAAAAAGATGATGTCATCCCCCATGTGTCCTTAGAAGTCTTATGAAGCTGGAATAACTAAAATATTTTTAGACTATTTAGACAAAAGGTAGTTTTCTTGTCCAAAGAGAGAGAAAAGGACACTTGTATGACTTATTTGAGAAGTGTGCCACTTATAAAACATGGGAAAAACAACACTTCACCTCCATATTTTAGGTTTGATTTCATGATATTCTTAACCATTTTCAACCCCATAAGTTTTTAGTAGTAGGAATATGAGCCTAAATGATGCATCAAGGGGAACTAGCCCCTAATCTAGAGATCCACCCCTCAATAGGGATACCCACAACCCTAGGGTGGTTCAATTGTCTCACTTGAATAAGGAGAAGTTTTTCCCATCTCATTGGGTGAAATTTTAAGTGTAAAATTTTTTTGGCACACCCAATGGGACCATTTGTCTAAGGAGTTCAATAATTATTGGTGTGTTCTTTAACTAATCAACCTTTAGAGGCATTTCAATAAACACCAATAGCAAATCCAAGTAAAATCCGCTAGTCAAACAACCCTAGTGCATCAAGAAATCATATTTGGTATGTATAATCCCATTATTAGATAGTATGTGACTTATTTTCCTTCATATAATATTTATCAATCTCATGTTGTTTATGGAATCACCTCAAGTAGCTCTTGTAATTGTCCTTCTCCTAGTCAATCCAAGAGTGCTAGGGAGATGATATTGGAGTTTGAGAAGAAATGTTAGAGATAAAAAAGTTGAATGAGAAAAATATATATTAACAAGAGATAATTTACAAAGAAGAGTGTTTTTTAAGGTAATCTCAAGCCATGCAATCCATGAAGGAGAAACTAGTAAAATGGAGGAGTCAATTCATTCAAGGCAATCAACCTTATATGCCTTTTTCCATCACAAGATAGCTTTCACCCACTCAAAATAAACCCTCCTCTTTTATACTAAATCATTTATATCAAATAACACTTACTCACCAAAATAAAATGAGCCAACCTTCTAGCCCATCTAATGCATTAACAACTCTTATTATTAATCCTTTGCACCTAGCAATCCAACACCAAAGGATATTAGAGCATCCTTATATGGAAACTAACTATTTTAATTCCTTATATTGTGATCCCTCCTATGAAGAAATTCATCCTATTTACTTTGGAAACCAACACATCCATCTTTAAGTAACTCCTCCCATGCATGTGAAAACTTTTCATAGTCTCCCTCAACCTGCTAAATCCATTCAATCTGATGTCAAGATTCCAAGTTAGAGAAATGTCTACCGTGAACCATCTCAATAGCTTGATAAAGATGAAGTTGATGTCTATACTCAATAAGAGATTTCCAATCCTAATATCATGATTTGGAGTGAAATATTGAAATCATGGGGCAAGAAAGAAGAGAAGTGTATTATTCAAGAGTGTGAAGTGGAAAATGAAGCTAGTTCTTGTCAAGTCCCTCCCACCCTTCCTCAAGAAGCTTCTTGTACTCCATGGCAACCCTCATGTACTCCTCATCTCTATGATGATTCTTGTGAGATCCAATAAATACTCTTCCAAGAGAATATAGCTAAATAAATTGAGGAATTAGAGGTAAAGATAAAGTTTCTTAGTCAAGGTGAGATGGAAAGTTTAGATCTAAAAGAAGATCATATGCATGAAAACACCCCATCTACCTTTCATCAAGAAAGTCCTCGAGCTAGTTTTTATTTTGATGAGGTGTTGGTCAAGTGGATGGAAAAGAATCAAGTGATTTTGTCTCAAGGTCTGCCTCTTCTTTCTCATGAACTTTCAAAATAACCTCTTACATGTCACTCCCAATCTAATTTTGAGAATCCTTATGTTGAATCTCTTTTCTTGGGTGATGAATAATGTTTTCTTTGTTTTGAGGAACCTATCTTGAGAAAGGCAAGTGAAGGGGAATGTGCTCAATTCATGACTGATCAAGAAGACTTCATGAGTGTATAAGAGGAGGAAATCACCAAAGGTACCCCCTTGGTAAACAAAAGGACAATTCACAAGATTTTAAAGAAGAGTGTTTTATATTTTCTAAAGAATAAATGATCATTAGTTCCTTTCTCACCTCAAAAAACACCATAGATGAACATGAAAAAGTTCATGATTAGTTTTTGGATGACTTGTTTGAAGTCATTAGAGAAGGTTATACTCATCTCCAAGGAGATCTTGAGCTAATCAAAGATGAAGAAGATGGCATTGGGACTCAAGTAAGTATGCAAAGGATAAATAAGCTTTCATATTCATTATTTTAAGAGGTTTGTGAATCTAAGAATGATATATTTGAAGCTATCAAGATGGAATATCACCCTTTAGAAGGAACTCATCAGCTTTTAAAGGATGGAGAAGGATCATATTGGCCTAAAGTGTCTAATGAACATGAAATCAATCCTTTTGAAATCATGTCTATAAAGAGGATGGGAGTCGATCATGAGAAAGTGAATGGGAAGAAACATGAAGCAAGTAATAATGTGAAATAATATTTCATTTCCTTGGTCATATTAGTTGGAGTTGCTTGGTTTCTAATGAGCATCATGCCAATGAGGTTGGTATACTTTGTGAGAAGCATGGAGGTAGCAATGATAAGAGACAAAGGGCTTATTAACTCATTTAATCCTTCATTCCATAAATTAAAAATAATCTCAATCTTCCCTTTTGATTTAGGGGGAGGTATGTTTATAGTTATTTATACATAGTAGTTGTCTTTTGTTTCTCCTAATTGCCTTGAGCATATATGTGTCTTGTGTGTGTTCATTTCTCTTTGTTGTGTGTGTCCTTTTCCTTTATGTGTTCGAGGTGGTTACTAGTTATCTTGGTCAATGGTCAAGTCTCCTTGCTTGTCTTAGCTGTTAGATTAATCCTAATCCCATTGGACTAATAAGGCTTCTAGTCTAGTTAGTATAATAGGTATACTACCCCGATGAGTCACCAAATTATTAACCAAGTTTGACTTTCTAGTCAAACTAGGGCACCTATAGGCAAAAAACTCAATTTTTAAGGTGTATAGGGGGTATAATATGTTTTCATAAGGTGTTTATAGGTCAATTAATTTCATTTCATGTTATACTAGCTTTAGTTAGATGATCTCTTGGTCTATTTATCATTTTTAGTTATTTTGTGGGGTCTAAATGGTGCATTTAATGCTTTGTATAGGTTTTTTGGGATTTTAACAAGTTAAAAAAGCTAATGTCATCCCCCATGTGTCTTTATAAGTCTTAGGAAGCTAACATAACTAAAAATTTTGTAGGTTGTTTAGACAAAAGGTAGTTTTCTTGGCCAAAGAGAGAAAAGGACACTTGTATGACTTCCTTAGGAAGTGTGCCACTTTTAAAATGTGGGAAAATCAACTCTTCACCCCCATAGTTTAGGTTTTATTTCATGTTATTCTCAACCCTTTTCAACCCCATAAGTTTTTATTAGTGGGAATATGAGCTTAAATTATGCATCAAGGGGAGTTAAACCCTAATCTAGAGATCCACCCCCTAATAGGGATACCCACAACCCTGGGGTGGTTCAATTATCTCACTTAAATAAGGACAAGTTTATCCCATCTCCTCATTGGGTGAAAGTTCAAATGTCAATAGATATGATGCATGATATAGTGGAAGATTATGTCAATGATATTTTAGGGAAATCTCATTTACAATCTAAATACCCTGAAGTCCTTACAAGAATTTTTGAGAGATTACAGGAATACAAGGTATGGTTAAACCCTAAAAAGTGTGTCTATGGTGTAAAATCCAAAAATTTGTTAGAGTTAATTATTTCAAGAATGGATATTGAAGTGGATCCAGCTAAGGTCCAAGCCATAAATTAAATGTCACCTCCACGTACTCTTAAGCAACTCCATAGTCTTCAAGATAAGCTTCAGGCCATCAGGAGATTCATTTCTCATCTCATGGATAAATTTCACCCCTTCACTCACCTACTTAAGAAAGGGGATAGTTTACATTAGAATGAAGAATGCCAAAAATATTTTGAAAGTCTTAGGAAATCCTTTGATCTTGTATATTTTTACTACACCATGTGCCATTGGTGCCTTATTAGTTCAACATAATGGTCAATGAAAGGATAAAGCTATTTATTACCTCAGTCACACATTAATATCATATGATTTGAATTATACACTAGTTAAAAAAGCTTGTTTGGTAATCATATTTGCATCATAGAAACTCTAAAACTATATCCTCAATAACCAAGTTCAACTAATTTCCAAAGTTGATCATTTAAATTATCTACTATTGAAGTCAGCATTAACAAGATGAGTAGCAAAATGGATCATGCTATTTAGTGAATTTGACATCAAATGTATCAATTATAAATTTATCAAAGGGCATGTTATCATAAATCAACTGGCTAAAGCACCATTACAATTGACTAAGCTGATTGTAACTACTTTATTGGATGATTCCATCATAAATACTTCATAAGCAGAAGGCTGAAAATTATAATTTTGATGGCTCCTTCACTACTCATGGATTAGGGGTAGGCATTTTCTTGGTCACCCATCAAGGTGATCTTATTCCCAAATAATTTCATCTATCTTTCCCCTATACCAATAATATTTCCAAATATTAAGCCTTAATATCCAGATCCACCTTATTATCCAATGGAATATCTAGTATTTGTAAGTGTTCAAGGACTCATAATTAATCATTAAATAGGTCAATGAAGAGTTCCAAAAAAAATAAGAAAAATTGATTCCTTACAAATAATTGGTGAATAAATTAAAAATAAGTTTTTACTCATCACATTTGAAAAGTTTCCATGTAGAAGTAATAAGGCAACTAACTCTATGGTTACTATAGGCTCCCTTATCGACCTTCTTAATGATGTCTTGGAAGGTAATTTTCTAATTGGACATTTATTCATTCTAGCCCATCAGTCACTGGTTCCTCTCTAAATATGTACCATTAATAATCCCAATCTCCCCTAGTACCATAATATCTATCAGTAGCTTGATGATAACATCCTTCCCCCAAACCTTAACCACCACCAATGTAAGGCCTTTATTTATCAAACTGCTCACTACATTATCCTCGATAACACACTCTATCAACAAGGTTATGACAAAACCCTGTTAAGGTATTTAACATTAGATAAGGTAACTCAAGCTATCAAAGAGGTCCATAATGGTATCTATGGTGGGCACATCAATGGAATATCCTTATCTAAAAATCTCCTCCAAATAGGATATTATTAGCTGACTATGGAACAAGATGTTTGTTGATACTTGCAAAAGTGTGTTGATTGCCAAAAACATGGAAATCTCATTTACTTACTAGCATAGGAATTACAACCTATCATGAGTCCATGGCCATTTTCTATATGGGGCCTTGATTTTATTGGAAAATTCAATCCTACTTCCTTTGATGAACACAATTTTATCATAACGACTACATAATATTTTACTAAATAGGTAGAGGCAATGTCATTGACCTAAACCACTAGCCTCTAGATATAAAAGTTCATTATTAATCAAATTATTTTCCTCTATTTCATCCCCAAAAATATAATCTTGGATAATTTAAAATATTGAAGAATCAAGACATTGAGGTCTTACATCAAAAGTACCACATCATGCAGCATTTATCTTCCCTATACTACCCCCAAGGCAATGGTCAAGTGGAAGCAATAAATAATAATCCAGTAATCAAAATATTGAAGAAAATTATTTAAAAATTTGGATGAAATTGGCATACTCAGATATATACATCCTTGTGGTCCTATTGCACCAATGTTTGCACACCTACATGAGCCACTCCATATGCCTTGGTGTACAGAGCTGAAGCTATACTACTAGTGAAAGTAGAACTCCTTTTTCTTCATCTCTCACTACACAAAATAATCACTTATCATAATCTCCAACAAGAATTCCTACAATAATTCGAAATCCTAGATGAAAAATTATAATGGGCTTTAAATCACCTATGAGTATATCAAAATAAGCTCAAAAATTAGTATCACAAAAATATTCAGACCCAAGAATTTGAAGTAGGTGACCTTGTCCTCAAAGAAAATTAGAAGAATATGAATGTAGATAAAGATAAGAAGGGAAATTTTGAAACAAATTGGCTAGGCCCTTATATTATTATTACTAAGTTTGGCCTAGGAGCTTACAAGTTAGCCACACTTGAAGGGGAAGAGTTAGATGATCCCATAAATATCATGAACCTCAAATGATTTTATGCTTGGTCTTGATATCAACAACTCTGTCTATAAGATGTCCCATCTCCATATCTATACATTCCCAATCTCTCCCAATTAGTCCAAAAAAAATCATCCAATGGTGAAAACTAGCCTACTAGCACCTTGGGTAAGTACTGTGGTGAAAACTAGCTCTTGACACCATGGTAAGGATAACCTAACCCTGGTCTCAATATGTGGGAATTATCAGCAAGGCATAATCACTATTTTGATAAATAGGGAAGATAGGACTATCTTAGGACCATTTGTTGGAGGGATCCTCTTAAGTCATTTCTTTATACTTGGAGACAATATCCATATCCCTAAGCCCTATCCTTATTCATAATATCTCCACCATCCCTTTGCAAAGTCCTCTTTAGCAGATATGTCTCCTCTTAACCTCATTTAGATCATGGCATACTTCATTCCTTGCTATCATCATATCCCTCCCTTCCCACTATCACTATGGAAGGTTATCTTTAGATACAATCAATCTATGACTAAGGTCCCTCATAATCACTGTGAGCCTAATTCTTGAAAGGCAGTCATCACCCCCTTTTATTGTAATGTATCTCAAGTTTTCACCTTAGGCCAAGTTCTTGGGTACCATATAACTTGTAAATAGTTCCTATATCACTTGACTTTGTATATATCCATTTCACCTCTATATTCCATATTATTTTTTATTTTTACTCATATAAACTAGTCATACACATCAACATCACTTTCCAATCACTAAACATCATCACCATCATTATCTCCTAGCCAGAACTACATTGGCTTGAGGTCTTTCTAGACTATGTAGGTAGCACTTATATAATTTTCACACCCAATGATAGCTCAGACATCATCATTATCATCCTATCCCCTTTATCATCATCATGGTTCCTATTCATGATACCCAATCCATTAAAGCTATGCATGTTCATTTATTTGTATGTGTGTGTTATATGTGCATGTATATAATTATTGCATTTACTTTTAGTTAGTATATTTATCTACATTTTTTCATTTAGATATCTTCACAAGAATGAGACTGGCTTGGATGACCTTTATATGTTCCTTTCCAACAAGGGTCATCTCCTAAAATGAAGTTACCTCATGCATCTTTACCACAGTGATAAGGCCTTGTCATGACCTTGCCACCCTACATAAGGATGAAAAAATTAAAATGAATTGCTTAAGTTCATGACTTAGAAATATTCCAAGAAGGAAAATCCCATCCTACACAAACTTACCCATTTCCTAAGCTAATAACTATCCCATCCAGCCTACCCAGCCTACCTCCATGGTGCAAGATGATTCATATTTCAAGGGTTTAATCTCTATGAGATTGTACATGAAGATATATCACAAATAGTAATCATACCATCTAATACCATGAATAAAAGCATAAAGTACACATAACATATCTATCACTACATCAATACATCCATCTTAAAACCATTTCACATAAATCATATAAACATCCATTATTTGTCATCATAAAGTCTATAAGCATCCAATAAATACATCATGTCAATTACATCTAAAAATATAGCACATACATCTAGATATATCCATAGTAAACATCACATAACTATAATATGTCCAAAATCCATACACAATCATCATAGTACATACATGAAACTACAAAAGATCATCATTTATATACATCATCATCATCATCCTAAAAAGGTAATGTACAATATCCACATAGGATTCATGCCAAAATATATAATATAGTTACATAAGCCCATGGGGAAATAATGAGCTATAATATAAAAAATACCCTATACATATACATAAAATATCCAAAACATAGTCATGGCTATGGTGAGGGAAGTGGTCTCAATCCTTTGTCCCTCAATGATTGTGTCACGGATGGATGACTTGCCCAAAAAGATATTGATCATCTCTCTACTGGTATAACATCCTCATATAATTTATATTAGTACTAAGCCTCTCAAGTAAGTAGCATAATCTGGATCACCATGCCCATCATGCCCTACCCCTATAATCCTTCATCAATTTCATCCTAAGCTCTCTCAAAAATCACTAGCTAACTTTGTAAATCTTGAGTCCATGATTACAACACTGTTATCTACCCCATAATCCCATTAACATGTCCCTGAATTGTAGCAATTTATGTTTGTGCGTACCCTATCTGAGAATCCCTCTAGCTAACATGGGCCTTAAGAGAAGTAATTTGGGCATCCCTCTAATGAACCTATCTCTAAATAATCAATACATGTGTCTTTATCTAGGTCACCTCCCCATCTATCTGATTAATGTGGACCTACAAGATCGTATTCTCACCCTATGCCTATGTCACCTGACCATCCTCTTGAGTCTTCAAAATTTTCAAATGGGCATGCAATTGAACTCTCTCTTTGATAATAATTTCAATCTCCCTAACTTAAGCCTATATCTCTCCACTAGGGCCTCATCCTCAGCAAATCCAAGAGGATGTGATGGTCCTAATCCACCACCTAGCTAAACCTATGGACCCTAAAGAGCTCCTTAAACCATTGGTTGCATTGGTAAATTTTGAATTTCCACCTAAGGCACAACATGCACTACTTCTTGACCCTATCCCTACCCATCATCTACATCCACATCCATAACATCATCTCTTCCTCCTCCATCCCCTACCTCTTGAGTTAGCACCTATCTCTTATGTCGAGATCTTTATTTAATCCATGCTCAAGCTGCTAGCACCTATCACACTATGCCTCTCTCCACCACACGTAATCAAGTCAACCACTTGGGAACCCATGTCTAACACCATGTTTTATATGCTATTCTCACCTTAGGATTAGGTACCACTATGTAAAAATCCCACTGTTATGGTGCTACCCTATCATAATAAAAAATAGCATCCAATCTAACCATAGGCCTCCCTTAATAAGGTATCTCACACTCATTATGTGAAAATATATTCTCTAGGGTAGGCACATCCTGTACAAATCTAAATTGGTGATGTACTCAATCTATCATATATCTTTTTATGATATAATCCCTCCTTTTAATAATATAACATGGAGTCAACATAAACTATGTGCATGCCTCATCCCCCCATCTAAATCTAATCCCTCTATAAGGCATACACATGACATGATTAGGCCACAGCATTTTAAAAAACTCCTTATAGTACATCATATCCCCGGCATGACCTAGAGATACACCCAAAACCACTCACCACCTGAACACCATCAGCTTCCCAAGCTCAAATCCTACTAGTGTACCCAATGGATGCTAGATAGAAATGTGCTCCCAGTTTTATATCTATAATAGCAATGAAGAACCAAAATTATGAGCTTTCTTATATATGCCTAAATGAAGCTCTTTGTACAAATGTACAAAAACTATAAGGCCCTAAACAAACACTCTATGATCATGCACCATGTATAAAACCACAGCTCCCAACCCTAGATGGAACCATCTCCCACTCTTGTCTAGAAATAGAATGCCAGACATAAAACCCATCATTACTAATGTTAACTTGTCTAAATTCCCCTCTCATTAACATCTATCCAGATTGATACATCCATCATGCACCCCTATATATAATTTGTTGCCTAGATATTGTAATGTCCACATCAGTGTCCAAGATCTCTAATAGATCCTCACACCCCTCATCAATAGATGGAAGATCCTGTAAACATCCTCCAGTGTAACTAACATCTCCCCTATCATGAAATGGAAGGTACTCATCTCTGAGTGTCATCTCTCTACCAGTGTTATAATGAGATCTTGATATATCCAAATCAGTGGTATCATCATCATGTTATGAAAACCCATTAACTCAAAGACAAGGTACTCCTATAATGTCACTTTCCACATCTCATGTAAAATCTTTGGGTAATGTGATCATAACACCAAAATCCTTAAATTCTCCTATACTAAAATACCAATAACCTATTATCACCTCTACTAAATGCATCCTTATTCTATCACTTGCCTACTCAATCCTTACCTATACCCTATTGATACCATTACCTACCCAATCATCCAGCCTCTCTGTTGATCAATTTTTGCACATAGGCAAAAAATCATTCACCTTCTTCCCATGTTATTCAATGCCAGCCTTTTTCAGTTGCACAAGTTCATGTCATGGTTCTTCGGCACTTGGTTCATCCATTTTTAGTTCATTGAATGTTGAACCTTTTTGGTTCAATGGACTTAGTTCAAAGGGATGAGTTTAATGGCTTGGTTCATTAGTCCATCGATGCATAATGGTTGAACCAATTGGACCGTTGAACCATTTTTGGTTCAATAGGTTTGGTTCAATGGGAAGGTGATAGAGACAAAGGAAAGAATGCCTGTAGAAGGCCAAGGAAGATAATACACAGAGGAAGCCATATGGACCTGATAGTGTTGTGATGAAGATGGTGACGTCTCAGAGGACGTCAAGTTTAACAAAATAGTTTAGTCATTGGTTTTCAAACCAATGACAACCATACAAAAGTCAAAATTAACAAAGTGAAATGGCCATTTGTTTTTAGACTAAGAGAGTGCTAACCATGGGAAAGGAAGCCCAAAATGTAGTGACCTGCTAAGAATTGACCCTCGAAGGCCGAAGGATCCAAATAGAGA
This sequence comes from Torreya grandis, assembly GCA_037957365.1. Lineage (NCBI taxonomy): Eukaryota > Viridiplantae > Streptophyta > Pinopsida > Cupressales > Taxaceae > Torreya > Torreya grandis. The sequence continues at coordinate 947,703 of JARHVA010003607.1, forward strand.
CAAAATTGAGAAAAGACAAAGTGACAAGTAGACTTTGAACAGGCAGTTAGTCCAAGTGATAAGTGTAAAAACCAATTTGAGAAGTGACTGTAGTAGGTGAAATAGTGGTTGCAATTGATCACTAAAGGATGCAAGTAGTTAACAGTGTAACCAGTTTTTCTATTTCACATTAATGAGTAGACAAGCCATGTAAGTTAACTTAAAAAGGGGAGCAGACTTCGAACAGACAAAGCGCACAGCTCATTAATGTTTTGAGTGACTTGTTCTTCCTAATGAAGAGACGTCTATGCCACTTGTAAAACAAGGAGCACCAAATGAGCCTCTTTGCTTCTCATATATATTGTGAACTTGTCATTTGTAAAAACATCTTCCACATTTTTAACAAGGCGCAGCCCTGCTAAAATTTCCACCTGAATCTATAAACGTAGTTTTTACCTCTTCTTGGATAGATATTCTGTGTATGTTCTGAGTGTTAATTTGTGTTTAGTCATTATCTTTTGATGCTCTCATAGGTTCAACACCAACACACCAGTTATCTATAAGGTGCCATTTTGTAGCTGACAGGAGAAGAGTAGTATTTGAGAAGTGTAAAACAGAGGAGATTACTAATAGTGTGGATTTTACAGCACCTTAGTGAAACCTCCATTTTCTGTATTTTCATTTAAACCTTCCTATCAAGTTTTTCAGATTGGTTCTTCTTCCAAGTGCGAAGCGTATGAATGTATTTGTCTAATTTTGAGAGTGGATGTGAGAACGTCAACTTATTTTGGTGCATCACCTCTTTAGATTAGGTTTGTTTTCATGTATCTTTCTCCCTTTTCATCCCCCCCCATTTTATATCTATATATATGTCTATGTTAGCACTTGTTAGAACAAACATGATACATCAAAGGAAGCTAGCCCTTATCTAAAGACTCTCCCCTCCAGCTTTGCTAGTCCCACAAGCGAGAGGGGAGTTTCCATGTTGTGAGGAGAAGACAGGAGCTTGACTTCCTACCAAAGGGTGTAATTTCCTACGTCAATAGTTTTTGCATGCCTGGTGGGACCCATAGTTTGACAACTCAGTTAGTTTCAGGATTGATGCTGGTCTTGTCACAATAATTTCAAGATTTCTAGCATCTGGTGACTCCACTGGTAAGAGCTTTAGTTCTCTAATTAAGACTAGTTTCTTAACTTTCTATACCTAAAGTCACCACAAGGTCTACTTCAAAAGGGGTTCCTTTCGATTTCATTGAATTACCTTTAAACTCTACTAAAAGACTATGATTTGAGAGGACCCATCCTTATCCATCAAGCGATCCTCCTAGACCTATTGTAAGAGATGCAACAAAACCCCAGTTATAGCCAATCCCAATCATGGCATTGCCTTTTGTGGCTTTTCATGGTGAGAGCCCCTTGAATCTCCCATACTATGATCCAATTCCAGGAATAGCTCTAAAAAATGTGCCTTCTTTTGATGGAGAGGGGCCCATTACAGTCATTGAGCATATTAGGAATATTGCCAACCTCTGCAATATTTATAATATAATAGAGGAAAATATTGCCATCAGATTACTAGCATTGTCTCTCAAAGGCAAGGCTCTTGACTGGTATGGGACCTTGCCTGTGAATTTAATATATTCTTGGAATGAGTTGGGGACTCAGTTGATAGATCATTTTGGGGAAAAGAGTGATGGCCTCTCGCTTGCTGAGCAGCTAACGACCATAAAGAGAGATCCACACGAGTATATGCAGGACTTCAACATGCATTTTCAAAAGACTTGGGATAGAATTCCCATCCTGGTAAGATCAAGTCCCAGTTATGCTTTCTTATACTATTTAAAGGCATTAAATAGTGACATTATTGTGATGATCCAATCTATGGAAGGGCATATACTACCAGTTGCTTATGACATAGCCATAATAGCTAAAAACTACTTAGTTCAGGCTGGGAAAATAGCCCTTAGACCTCACATGCCACTCTTCTTAGAAATGCCACCCCTAATTCAAACTATTGCTCCTGCATTGGCCCCTCTGCCTACCATAGAGAAACTAGCTGTTGTTCTGACCAATGAACTCCATGAGGTTAAAATCCTGTTACAAAACATGTCAAACGAACTTGTAGCCCTTAAAAGGTAGCAAGCTCAAAGCAATAGGCCAAACCAGGGATATCAGCATTATGGTCAAGGACCTAGACCCCCTTTTCAAGGCTATAATCAAGGACAAGGTTAGCTCACTCAGACTAGGCCTTTTCAAAATTACAACTCAAGCCCCCTTTCATCATCTAAACTCATGATGCCAGTTTAGAATAATCTAGTATAGGAGTAGCCAAGCTATTTGACCATGGGATGTGGTCAAGAATAGGTCATTTACACAAATGAGATGATGAATTATTTCCAAAATGTAGACAATCAAACTGCCACTCAATCTTAGGTCTTCGAGCCTTCAACTCAACCCAGCAAAAGTAGTAATCAAGCCCAGCCTAATTCTACCCTGATGAATCATTTGGAAGGGGAATTTTATTTAGTGAATTATGTGGGCATTGCAGACAACCAGGCTGACTATGTTTCAGCCAACACAAGGTTTAAGAGAAGAGAAATAGGAGAAGCCCCAGCTACTAACCAAATGGTAGTAGTACCTCCATTGCACTCCAATTCAAAAGCCCTAAATTTTAGGCAACAATTTATGCCTTTGGCCCCTTAGCCTGCAGTCCACCTTGGAATCAGCCCCAAAGAAAACTTGAAGGGAGGTAGTCCTCAAATTAATATAGTGGACCAGATGAAGAAGCTGCATATGAACATCTCTTTATGGGATTCATTGCCTCTTCCAGGATAGAAGAACGTATTGAAAAAGGAATTGCATGAGCTGGATTGTCAAGCTGTCCTAGTTAGCACTAATAATATCTTGATGACAAATGGATAGCCTTCCACTTTAGGTCAGGTAAAGAAGGAAGAGAAAACTCCCCATTTATATGTATCCTTGGTCATAGGGAATTTCTTGGTACACAACTACATAATTGATAGTGGGGCTAGTACCTCAGTGATGCCCAAGTGTATAGCTAACAAGATGGGACTTAAGTATAAAGAGATGAACAAAGGAGTCCTACAGCTAGATGAGACACCTACAAAAATAGCTGGGATTGTGAAGGGTTTAGGCTTGACATTGCATGCTTGCCCAACCTTCTCAATTCCCCATGATATAGTGGTAGTAGATGTTCCTCCTTATTTCACAATTTGCTTGTCCAAGGACTTCACATCAAAGATAAGTGGCTATCTAGCAGTGAATTGGTCATATCTGGTCTTTAGAACCAAATATGGGACCAAGGTAAAAATTGAGTCTGAACCACTCTACAAGGACCATCTAGAGCCATACTCACCCAAGGTAGTGAATGTTAGTTACACCATCATCGACCCAGAAGAGTCCCAGACAGACCAATCTCTGTCCTCTGCTCTTGAAGGAGTCACAGACCTACTCTTGGATGAGTGGGGGAATGATAACTTTGAACATGATCCATACAATTTCATTGAGGAGGCAGACCTTAGAGTCTACTACATGCACGAAGAGGGTGCCTTCATGCCAAATATAATGAAGGCAAGCCAAGAGGACCTTGGTATATGGCAGATGTATTTTGACAGTTCTAGAAGTGAGCTAGGCACTGGTGGTGGGGCGATGCTAGTCTCCCCTTCAAAGGAAAGGTACTTTTCAGCTTTCCATTTCCAATTCTCTTGCATAAGTAATGTTACAGAATATGAGTCTCTTATACATGGCCTTGAATGAGTAAGAAAAAGAGGGATTAAAGAGTTGCAAGTTTTGGGAGACAATGAGTTAATTATAAGTCAGGTGAGAGGCCTAAATCTAACCAAGAATTCCTTACTAAAGTCTTACAAGCATAGAGTCTAGGACTTGGTGGAAGATTTCCTTTCTTTTAATATCACCTCCATTCCCAGAGAGCAGAACAAACAAGTGGATAGGCTGGCAGCAATTGGTGCTCAATTTGACATTTCAAGGGAAATAAGTCGAGGATGTGGTTCACACCACTTGAAGGTGGTGGTTTGGCCCTCTGTCCCAAAAAACATTGCAAATTGGCAAGTTTTTGAAAGTGACCAACAAATAGCTTTCTTCTTATAGGAGGAAGTTGAGTTCACAACATAGAATTAGGTGAAATTGTAGCAGCAATATGGCAATCAGATTGTTCAGTTGAAGAACAATAAGCTCCCTAAGGGCCTGGTCACACTTGACAGCATCTTCAATGGAGATGACCAATTGAGAAATGACAAGGCATGTATCACAACCAAAGAGGAGAATTATGAAAAGGTTGAAATCTTCAAGGATAAGCTACTTGTGCTTGGAAAAGTTTGCACGACTCAAGAAAGGCAAGCTTTCATTTTGCTGTGTTAGGAATTTGCAGATGTTTTTGCATGGGATTACAATGACTTAAAGGGCTTTAACCCAAGGCTCACCCAACACACCATCAAATTAAAAGAAGGCACCAGGCCAGTCACACAGAAGCAAAGACCTATCAATCTGACAATTGAGCCCCTCGTGCAGAGGGAACTAGCCAAATTGATTGAGTCTGGAATTATATTTCCAATCAAGCATTTCCCCTGGCTGGACAACCTTGTTCCTGTTAGAAAGAAGAATGGGGAGATAAGGCTATGTGTCGAATTTAGAGACCTTAATAAATTCTCTTTAAAAGATCATTATCCCCTTATGATCATGGAGTGGATCCTTTAGAAGGTAATTGGTAGCTAACGCTTCTCCCTCCTAGATGGTTATTCAGGGTATAATCATATTCTAGTGCAAGGCTATGACTAGCACAAAATGACCTTCACCACTAAATGGGCAACATTTTCCTACAAGAAGATGCCATTTGGGCTATCTAATGCTGGTGCTACCTTTTAGTGAGCCATGGACATGGCTTTTGGAGGCTTGATAAACAACAACGTGCTAGTCTACCTCGATTATGTGATGGTATTCTCCAAAAAAGTGAGCCAACACATAGAACACCTCAGGCAGATGTAGGGAGTTTGGCACCTCTCTTAATCCAAAGAAGTGCATGTTTGCTATTCATGAGGGGACACTCCTTGGCCACATTGTGTCTAAGGAGAGCTTATCCATTGACCTCGAGAGAGTTTACTCTATCTTGGAGATGTCCCTATGAAAGCACAAGAAAGACCTATAGAGTTTCTTTGGTAGGATAAACTTCATTCAGAGGTTCATTATCAATTTCATTGAGATAGTCAAGCCCCTGACCCCTATGCTGAGGAAGGGTGAAGAATTCAAGTGGATAGCTCAAAGAAAAGATAGTTTTGAGGCCATCAAGTAGGCCATAACCCGGGCTCCCACTTTGACCATCCTCAACTTCAATAAAGACTTCAACCTCTACACTTTTAGCAATGAAGAGGTGATTTTTGCCATGCTTACCCAAGCAAATGGTGAGGACCTCAAGCAACCACTAGCTTTTTTTAGCCAAGGATTAGAGGATTTTGAAGTCAGGTACATGTATGTAGAGAATTAAATTCTAGCAGTAGTGTGGGGCTTGAAGAAATTTAGGCATACATTGTCTAACAGTAGGATTCACCTCAAGGTCCCACATCCTAGCATCAAGGATTTCTTGACCAATCGAGACCTGAATGAGAAGAGGGCAGTGTGTATCACCAAAGTGATGGAGTATGACGTAGACATCAACATCACCAAGCTAGTGAGGGGAAGAGGCCTATGTGAATAGCTTGTTATAGACTTTAAGAAAAAAGGGGAAGATAGTTTGTTAATTCATGATGCAGCCATAATAAAGGAACCAGTTGTCATAAAGGATTGGATGTTGGACTTGAGGCATTTCCTTCTCACTGGTGAGTGCCCACAGGGTCTTGATAAGACCAAAAGAAGGTATTTCAAACTCTAGTCTCTCCCTTATGTCTTGGTTGATGAAGTATTGTTTAGGAAGGATCTCTCTAGGGGCCTTATAAGATGCATTGACCCAAAACAAGTTGTTAAGGTACTGGCTAAGTTCCATGATGGGCCAATAGGCAATCATTTCACTCCTAGAGCTACTGCAGCAAAGATAATGAGAGCTAGATATTTCTAGCCTACTCTTTTCAAAAACACCCATGCCTAGGTAAGAAAGTACCAAAAGTGTGCAATTTTTGATGGGAGATAATGGTTCATTGCCATGCCTCTACAGCCTGTTCAGATGGAGCAACCATTCATGCAATGGGGCCTAGATTTCATAGGGATGATCAATCTTCCCTCTAGTGCTGGACATAAGTGGGTTCTAACTACTATGGATTATTTCACCAAGTGGGTGGAGGCTATTGCTCTGAAAGAGGTAAATGAAAGTGTAGTCTTGGAGTTTTATGAGGACTTGGTAACAATATTTGGGGTCCTGGCCACCATAATCTCAGACAACGCCTTGGCTTTTCTAGGAACCAAAACTAGTGAATGGGTGCTAAGGTATGGGATATATCTCAGCACTTCATCAAATTATTACATGCAGGGGAATGGGCTGGCTAAATCCACCAACATAAATTTGATTAGAATCATAAAGAGGACCATGGAAGAAAATCAGAGGACTTGGCATGCCAAGCTGAAAACAGCTCTGTGGGCTGATCGAATCACTCCAAAGAGAGCAATCAAAAATTCTCCATATACGCTTGTATATGGAAGGGAAGCTAGGCTTCCCATCTCACTTGAATTGCCAACATTGGATCTCACCTACTAGCTGTAGTTAGAAGAAGGAACAAGCATGGAGGTCAGGCTGTGTGAGCTAATGGAGCTCCAAGAGGTGAGGGACCGGGTTATGGCTTCTATGACCAGTTGCCAATAGCAATTAAAAAGGCACTTCAATAATAAATCTTTGTCAAGATATTTCTCTAAAGGAGACATTGTCTTGAAATGGGATGAAGATCAAGCTAAGCCTGGAAAGCATGGAAAATTTGATGCCCTATGGAGCATTCCTTACATAATCACTCAGTGTAAGTAGCATAATGCATTCCAATTCTCCAGGTTGGATGGTGAAGAACTACATATCCCAATTAATGGGATACATCTAAAGCATTGCCACTGAGTTTTAGCTTACTTGTACATACATTCCCTTGTTTTCTTTCCTATTTTTCCCTAAGTGTTGTTGCACAAGTAGTAGTTTTCTTGATCTTGTGTGTTTTCCATTTCCCTGGAGGTGAATCTACGTGATTGATTCTAAATTAATTGGGGTTGTTGCTATTTTTAAAAGTTACAATCTAACTCTGTGCCCAATGGATTGTTAAGGCAACTAGGTTCTAATCATGGCAGGCATGCTTCCCCTGTGAGTCCCCATTTGTTGACTAATTTTTTCCCATAGGCAAAAAATCATTCACCTTCTTCCCCTGCTATTCAATGCCAGCATTTTTTGGTTGCACAAGTTCATGTCATGGTTCTTCAGCACTTGGTTCATCCATTTTTAGTTCATTGAACTATTGAACCTTTTTGGTTCAACGGGCTTGGTTTAATGGACTTGGTTCAAAGGGATGAGTTCATCAGCTTGGTTCATTAGTCCATCAGCACACAATGGTTGAACCAATTAAATCATTGAACCATTTTTGGTTCAATGGGTTTGGTTCAATAGGAAGGTGATAGAGACAAAGGAAAGAATGCCCACAAAATGCCAAGGAAGATAAGCCGTAGAGGAAGCCATATGGACCTAATAGTGTTATGACAAAGACGGTGACGTCTCGAAGGAAGTCAAGTTTAACAAAATAGTTTAGCCATTGGTTTTCAAACTAATGACAGTCATACGAATGTCAAAATTAACAAAGTGAAATGGCCATTTTTTTTCAAATTGAGAGAGTGCTAACCATGGGAAAGGAAGCCTAGAATGCAGTGACCCGCTAAGAATTCACCCCCGAGGGCTGAAGGAGCTAGATAGAGACAAAATTGAGAAAAGACAAAGTGACAAGTAGAATTCGAACAGGTAGTTAGTCTAAGTGATAAGTGTAAATGCCAATTTGAGAAGTGACTTCAGCAGGTGAAATAGTGGTTACAATTGATCACTAAAGGATGTAAGCAGTTAGCAGTGCAATCAGTTTCTCTATTTCACATTAATGAGTAGATAAGCCATGTAAGTTACCTAAAAAAGAGGAGCAGACTTTGAATAGACAAAGCACATAGCTCATTAATGTTTTGAGTGACTTGTTCTTCCCAATGAAGAGACGTTTATGCCACTTGTAAAACAAGGAGCACCAAATGAGCCTCTTTGCTTCTCATATATATTGCAAACTTGTCATTTGTAAAAACATCTTCCACATTTTTAACAAGGTGCAGCCCTGCTAAAATTTCCACCTGAATCTATAAACATAGTTTTTACCTCTTCTTGGATAGATATTTTGTGTATGTTTTGAGTGTTAATTTGTGTTTAGTCATTGTCTTTTGATGCTCTCACAGGTTCAACACCAACACACCAGTTATCTACAAGGTGCCATTTTGCAGCTAACAGGAGAAGAGCAGTATTTAAGAAGTGCAAAATAGAGGAGATTACTTATAGTGTGCATTTTACAGCACCTTAGTGAAACCTCCATTTTCTATATTTTCATTTAAACCTCCCTATCAAGTTTTGCAGACTGGTTCTTCTGCCAAGTGTGAAGTGTATGAATGTATTTGTCTAATTTTGAGAGTGGATGTGAGAAGGTCAACTTATTTTGGTGCATCACCTCTTTAGAGTAGGTTTTTTTTCCTGTATCTTTCTCCCTTTTCATCCTCCCCATTTTATATCTATATATATGTATGTGTTAGCACTTGCTAGAACAAACATGATGCATCAAAGGGAGCTAGCCCTTATCTAGAGACTCTCCCCTCCAACTTCACCAGTCCCACAAGAGAGAGGGGAGTTTCCATGTTGCAAGGAGAAGGTAGGAGCTTGACTTCCTGCTAAAGGGTGCAATTTTCTATGTCAACACTCTCTGCTAACTATCTTAAAACTCAAGACCCACCTATCATCCTATTTAACTATGTCAAGCCCAAAATCCTTATGAATCCCCAAAACCAATCCCAAATAACTAGATAAACCCCCTTTGTCCCCTCCTAATCCCTTATCCTATCTAGTATCTAATTCCCCTATACCATAACCCAAATCTTAACCATTCATACCCATCTTACAATCCCATTATAATCCTTACAATCTCGTTAATCCCTACTAGTGATATTTTAATCCCATGACTTCTCACCCATGGGATCATAATACCATGACCTCTTTTTATAAGATGTTAATCCCACTACTCCTAGCCACAAGATTGATAATCTTTTCACTCTTTACTCACAATATCATAATCCTGCCATTGCCCACTAGTGGGATTACCATCCTACTATTCCCCACTAGTGGTATTTCCATTCCACCTTTTCCCCATACCATATCACCATATTTTTACCATTTTTGCCACTTGCATCGATAATCTCATGACTGTGAGAAAAATACACAATCATGGGATTGTAAATCCATGACATATGATGTTTTATTTTCCTAAAATTTAGCCAAAAATTCATTACAATAATATAAACATGTAAAAAATACAAAGGAATTGTTTACTCATTAATGGTTCAGCCTCAAGGTCTCTCTCGTGCACCCATACTCTCTCACCATGATGATAATCTTGAGGAATCCTATCCATTTTTTTCTCCTCAATCTCTAAATATCTATTAGTAACTGGTGAAAATGAGCCTCTCAATGTCCCCTTTAGCATATATGACCCCCCAACCCCCATTCACACCCCCTATCCATTTTCTCCTTAAAACTAATTTCATCAATTCTACCAAGATCATTACTAACATCCTAGGGTATGGCATGCCCATCCTCATTAAAATATTTTACTTTGTGTATCCCAAATCATATCACCCTAGGGCCCCTTTTTGGCCCCAAAAATTGTTAATAGGGCCCATTATTAGTATTCAATGATCATTCCTCCCTTATCACCATCTCGTAAGTGGATTTTTTGTTCATCATTTTAGAACCCTAAATTTTACAAAAAGTGGCTCTTTATTGTCAGCAGTCAGTTGCAACCCTTATTCTCTCTTTTCAATCCTCTTATAGAATTTATCCTTGCTACTGAACCCATCATTAGCTCAAACTTATCATATTTTAATCAAATTTTTTATCACAATAGCCTGTTCTAGATAAATTGTCTATTGTCTAAACCCATCACTTAGGCCACTTCTTTCTCAATATTGGTCCATCTATTCAATCAAATTTGAGGTATAACCACCCCCATCAACATCACTCTCTTATCCCACCCTAGGATTTTTTATCGAGTCACCATCCAAGTTGGTTCACCTCCCCACATGCTCCCTCAAGGGGGCACTACATCATACTAACAACATATATGCCACAGTTTTTATTTGAAAGACTATTACTCCATCCACTCAAAACACCCTTTCAAAGAGGGGAAAAATGTATGCATTAAAATATGCTTACCCCACTAAGTTTAATAATTACTACTAATTTAGCCTAATTACCCTATCTCCTATTCATACTAACCATTGGCCTAATTCCCATACCCATTTTTATATCCCACATAACCTTTACCCCATCTTAAAACTAATTAATTACCTAATTAAACCTCTAATAGACCTCATTACCTACTAACCTACCCCCTAATCCCACTAGCCAATTTTAAATTCAAGGAAATCCCAACTACCCACCCACCACCCTATATTAGCCTTCCCTAAACACTTAAAACCCTATGGAGAGATTTATAGAATTGGAGGATTCTAGAATTCTCTCCAATTTATTCCCTTTCCCTCTAGAATTTCCCTATTTTATAATATTCCATTGAATTAAAAAATTATATGGAAACTCCTCAACCATAGATCTTGATGGCCCAAATTTAAATTTGGGCCATATATATTCCCCCCATAAGCCTATAAAACTAAACCACCTCTCCTTGCTCAAGACTAATGAATGAATGAAGGAATTAAGGAATGCATGAGAAATTCAATCACATCATCTATGAAAGCTATTCAATCCTTCATCAAGCCATTCTCCACATCCATTAGTCTCTTGGAAGCCATTGTCAAGCATATTCAAGCAATCCAATAATCAAGTCTTCAAGCTCATTCACACAAGTTCAAGCCTTGGAATGAAGCTATGAGAAGGTAAAGATGATGGTAAGAATGCTTTATTAAATCTGATTTATCTTCTTTATCATTTCCTATTGTTGTTTATCAAGGTTTTGGGTTTTACTTTCATTTTGATAATATTGCTTGAATCCAAATTTTGGTATACATAATAAACAAAATTAAAGCTGTTTCCATTTTAATGGTTGTGTTTATGAACTTCTTTCACATAAAATTATCAAAAATAAAAAATTAAAATCAAGCATGGGTTGTACAAATGAGTCCCATTGGGCATGCCATTATGTAGATAGAGATTTAACATAATAGACAAAGGGAAAATCTTGCATGATCACAAATCAAACAAAGAATTAGAGGATCAAAATATTTAGTAGCCCTTTATAGGGTAAGCAAATTAAAATTGAAAGAAAGGAATGAAAACAAGAAAATAATAACCATTTACCTTGTGATTTACCTTCTTACCAATCGATTGGAATATGATTGAGCTGGGATTATGATCTTAGAAGTCTTTAGCAATGCTAATTCCTTATGGACAACATCTCTACTTGTTCACCTTGATTATTGTAGATTGGAAATTGATAGAAGAAGATTGAGGCTTATAAGGTTATTTTGGCATAATAACCTTGCAAATGATGGATCTCACTAGAGGGATTCTTGCTTAATAAATCTAGAATAGAGAAACTTGTCTAAATTAGAGGAATAACCTCTAATTCATAGACTTTTAAAATGAATATGTACCATCCATCTTAAGATGAGAATCGAGGGATGAGAATAAATGATAATTTTTAATTCAAAATAGTATCTTGTCTTAAAATTGGAGTGGAGAACATATAGGATCCAAAAATGAATATAAAATTAATTTGGGAGGAAGATATAATATAAAATTAGTAAGTTTAATGATTAAATTAGAGGAAAATAAATCATGGAGGACAATGGGATTAGAGGCGGAATATAAAATTTAAGGGTGGAGATTAGTTGGATTTATGGATTTATAAAAATTGCGAATATTCAAAATCCATAGAATTTTTTATTAAATAAGGATTAGATAATTAATTTGGATTAATTAACTCAATAAAGATGTGAATAGTAAACCATGAATAGTAAATTATGATTAGCAAATATGAATAGTAAAGATGAATTACAATTTAAAGAAAAATAGGGATGATTAGGTATTAGTGAAAAGAATGTTAAAATCAACATGAAGTGTCCAATTTTAAGTGTCTACACTTTTGACCACCTTTTTTGGAGTAGTTACACTTCTAATCTAGGGGGTATTTGAAAATCATTTGTGGAGGATTTACTCATCACTCCTCTATGTATGCTTCACTTGAGGAGCTTTCTCACTTAATGAATATTTGGGCTTTCTCCATTTTGGTTGTCTTGTGCAATACTTATTTTTTGATTTTATTTTACTATAACTCTTTGGTGATGTGCACTTAATTATTATCTTGTGTGACCATTTGACCTTTCATTTTCTTTGTCCAAACTAGGATCATAATCCAATAGTAATACACCCTTTAGTTTTGTTGTAATCATATGGTATAATATGATATGCAACTTGATGGGTTTGGGTATCATGATCTTGATTACATCTATTATTCGGATTCTAATTCTAATTATGACATTGATTCTTATGTTGATTGTGCTCTTGGTATTGGTTATGATTTCTCCTCTATTAATGGTTTTTATGCTTGGGAAATAGATCTTTGTAGATACCCTTATCTTGATTTATTTTAGGAGGCATTTTTTCCATCTCAATATCTTCATTTTCTAGCATGTTTTTAATAATGTGCCTTAATTACACACATCTATAAACTACATGACCCATAACATGATGAAATATATTTGTGTGTGTGTGTGTGTGTGTGTGTGTGTGTGTGTGTGTGTGTGTGTGTGTGTGTGTGTGTGTGTGTGTGTGTGTGTGTGTGTTTAAAATACCAATCAAGCTTAGGTTAATCCTCAATAAAAGGTTTTGTCATAGGCCAAATGATCATATTAGTAATAAATAATTTCTTAAACATAGATTCAATAGGCTCCCATAGGTTGTTGAATGGCCTGCATCTAACATATCCTCTATGTGGAGGAGCTATTTCTAAGGTGAGTAGTGGGTTTGATGGCATATTATGATTAGGTGTTGCTTATACTATTTTCACATGTCATGATTTTGTATCTCCATTACCCACCATGTTATTTTTCTTGTTAAAGGTCTTGGGCTAAAATGGTATTAGTCTGAATGGGTGTTTTGGATTGAGATGATGTTTTAGTTAAGGAATAGATTTTAATGAAACCCTTTGCAATAATCACCTTCTCAGTATGTACACCCTTTTCAATGAATTATTTGAATGTTTTACCATAAGTAAGTCTCATATTATGAGAAATTTTAGGGTGTAAGTTTTGCATGAAGATATTTGCTAGTTATTTATATGGTAGATTATGTTGGAAGTGATTAGCTAGTGCTCTCCATAGTTTTAGGTATGTCATGAAACTTTTACCTTCTCTTTGTTTGGATTTACACAATTCAAGCACTATCAACTCATGTTCGATGTTGTAATAAAATTGGTTAACACACTTTTCTTATGAATCATTGAAATTTTTTAATGGTCCCTTGGGTAATTTAAGAAGCTACTCTAGGGCTTGTCCACCCAAATTACATGGAAAGGGTACTTGTATATGCTCTCTAGGATCACTTTTCAATTTTTATTTATCAAATTTGGCTACCTCAAAATGATGTGAAAAGGTAATTGAAGGATGCTAACATCAATTGGATATAGGCATATTTCATTGAACTTATACTTATCTATCTGACTACCTATCTGAAGCCTTGAGACTAACTCCTTCATTACATTCCACTTTTGGATGTTTGGAATAGTTTATGGTGGAATGATATGGTCTACTAATTGTTCATGGATTAACAGGTTTAGTTAGGGTGGGTAGGAATGGATCCCTTATGTGTGATCATGTTTGGAATATACACCCTATGTCCTAAGTTCTTCACTTAGTTAAGTGTTTGTTGTTGGTTCTAATATGCATAAGAATAGGTATAATGTTGTTGGTTTAGAAGATTTTTTGTTAATCCCTAGGTATCTACTATTGATTGTGAGTAATCTATTATTATGAGCTACATGTAATTTTTTAGTTTTGGGGAACCTAATGTTTTTTTTAAATAAGATGTTGTTACTATTGGTTCTCAAGTAGAACTTATCAAAAACTAGAAGAAGTTATTATGTTTGATAAATTATGTACCACTTTTTGGGGAGGTGGATTGTTAGTGACTTGTTGTTGGAAGAGATCTAACACTTACTAAGAATCATTGGGTGCATGCCTTGCATTAGAAAGATCTTCCTAATTATTTAAGATCATGTATTATGTATCAGGTGGAACTTGGTATGAAGCATTCATTAGCATATATTTTATGAGTGGAACTAAAGGATTTAAATCATGCATAAATTTAGCTTGGACTTGTTGTAGTTGTTCAAGTAACTAATTTTTTTCTATATCCATAATATTATTAGATGAGGTCACAACCAAAGAAGTCATCAAGTCAACAATAAGATGATCTACATAGCTTGACTAATTGGTTATATGATAAAAGTAATAATATGACCTATTTAGAAATAATACATTAATGTATCCTTCCATTTTATAGAATAATCAATGGTAGGTTTGGGCACCTAAGTATGAGGTTGTTCTTCTATTCAAATGAGGGTATACAATTATTATTTTTTAAAATCTAGTGGAAGTCTAGCTCCCAATTCTATAAATCATAAGATAACCTTATCTTGGTCTTTAATTGGTTGATTTTAAATGTATTAACCCTATTTTGATCCCACAATAGGAAGGATTCCATCATAAACAACTAGATTGTCTTCCCCGCTGTAAAAGTTTTCTTCCTCATAACTAGGTCCATAAGAGACCCCACTATAAATTTATCTCTACATGGTACCCACTTTTCCATTTAAATAATTACACTTGAAGGTAAAACTTTCTAGAGAGAATTCTTCATAAGTTATTTTCACCAAAAAGAGCTTGAAATTTATGATCATGATTCATGTATTTATAGACTTTCCAAAATAAATAAATTGATTTGTGTCCCTCCATATCAACATCAAGATGAAGGGTCACAAATAAATTCAAATTTGGATGGACAAAGCCATTAATATTTAGAATAATGGGGCATTAATAAGGCATGGGTAACCTTAGTCCTGATATTTATATCTATTAATGCCTAATGGACGATAACCTTCCAATGATGTTATGGGTGATGTCATGGCCTAGATATTTTGAATTATGAATTTCTAATAATCAATATTCAATAAATTTACATGGATATTTCACCTAAGATCTTAATCTAATTTATTTGCTAAATGATTTTAATTAGTCTTTTGGAAATTCTTGAAAATTGGTCATTTATTTAATCAAAATGGTCGAAAATGTCAATTTGATAATTTAAAATTTGACTCAAGTTGAATTAGAAGAAGATGAAAATTGTGTATAGGTTACTATACCAATGTAGACAATAAAGACTCAAGTCAACACATGAACATGATGTGTGTTAATAGATTAGAAGATTCCAATAGTCTAGAGAATCATTTTACCTAGTCATAATTTGAATTGAAGTGAATTAATAAAAGATAATGATTTCTTAAAATTAATTTCCCTAATTAGGGATACATAAATGAGAATCAAAACTTAAACCTAAACCTATCTAAACTAAACTATGTAAATTGTATAAACTAAACTATCTATACTAAACTAAACCTAAACTATAACTAAGCTAAACCTATCTAAACTAAATTAAACCTAAATTTTAACTAAACCCTCATAAAGTTGAAACACATTTTTTTTCAAAATGGAGACCCGGGGAGGAGTTTTGAGGGAAGAGGAGAGGCCCGAGGATCTTTTTTTAGTTGGGAAAAAGAGGAGAGGCTTGGGGATCTCCTCTTTATGAGAGGCCGAGGCTAGGGATCTCCTCTATTTTTTTGTGATGTGTGTAGATGAATTAGAGAATTTAGATGATTTTTGTCAAATTTTTGAATTATTATGAAAATTCATTCAAACTTGTAATTTTAGTATAATGGTGATAGAAATTAGATGTCTAAATTTTCCCTTATTTTATAAGGTGACAATACATTTGATCGAAGCAATGGGTTTTCAAAGAATAAAAAGGTTTCCTAAAATGATCGTAATTAGAAGAATAAAACTCATTCCTAATTTCTATTAAGTTCTATATGAGTTTTATCAAGGTTTTTAATAAGCCCCAAATAATATTTGGATGGCCTATGATGCCACCTTAAGAGGAGGATAACAAACTGATAATTTTGGTGGGTGGCCCTCAATTAGAAGAAAGAAACATGTAATTCAGTAAAAGAGACTGAAAGATGGAGTAATTAGAATAAAAATTACCTAAAAAATAAATGGAGGGGGTGGACCATGATGCCATGTTATTTATAGGATGATCTGATAGTGTAGAGATACACTCATAATTAATTCATCATACTATTAGAATAGTACCCAGTCTTTGAATAATGTTTAAAATGTAGCTTTGGTTATATTTGGAATTTGAAAACACTATCAAATGGAAATTATAATTTTATTGAATAGAGTAATGACATAGAATAATAAGAATTTAAGTCTTTAGAATGTTTAACCTCAGTTGGCTAAAATAAAAAAACTAGAAGAAGGTAAAACAATCTTGAAACTTAGAGTGTAGACTAACAAAATCAAACCCAAGTCCAAAATATGTTGGTACCATATAAAATTAAAATGAAACCATGGTTTTTATTGATCATAAAATTATAATAAGTTTAAATGGTTTAGTAACTTCAATTGTAGGCTAATTCAAGTAAATCTAAGTTCAAACTTTATAATAAAATGGATAGTGTAGTGACACAAATAGAAAGTAAGATTGAATAGTCCTAGAACTTAAGGTGTAGGATGATGTAAGAAAACATAAATTCAAAACAAAAAAAATGGTAGCATAATAATATCAATTGATACAATGGGTTTTATTTCATAATATGCACACAACATTACAAGAAATGGCCAAGTGTCTAATGATAATATGAAGAATGTAACACCTTAATATTTAAATAGATTACAATGTGTACAATATAGAAACAAGAAACATACCTAGGTAATGATATAAAATCAAGTCAAAGGTTAATCCAAGTGATGAAATCAAAACATGAGTAAACACTCAAGTCCAGGTGAGAAGCAAGACTCAAGTGTAAACCCATTATCCTTAGATTGAATACTTGAAAATGAACTTTGAATTTGGTTTGAGAGGATTTTAAACTAGTTTTGGATGTGGATTTTACACCATAAGTAATTTTAGACCCCAAAATAAATGAGAGTAAAATAATAATTGAAAGCATTAAAGTTCACGTCTAACACTAAAACTGATAAGGCTACATAGTCTCTGCCAAAGTTTCCACCTATATACCAATGGTCAAAAGGAATTAATTATTAATTCAAAAAAATAAGAGTGCATGTAGGTAGAATTTTAATCCACCCTTTGTATCTCAAGAATTGATACATGGATAGAACTTGGAATGATAAAGCACTTGACGTTTTATAGTATATTTTATAGCAAATGGGGCTTTGTCTAAAATCTATAATTTTAGAGGCGACCTAAATGGTCCCAAATGTGGCTAACATAAGGAAAAAACATTATAATTGGATTCAAATGCACTAGATTATTATGAAACGGTCTATTTCATTGTATAACAACTTCAACCATGTAATGCTTAGTGAAGTATGATGTCTATTGTGAATTGATCTAGGTTTTGGTTAGGATTGGTAGGCTAACTACTCAGCCACTATTCAATTCTAGTATGTGTGCATAATTTATATACCCCCTCATGGATTGTATTTGGAATTATGCAATAATTTGAATCCCTAGGTCAAAGCCCCATAAATAAATCATGATTAGGTTATGAACTCCCATTCATAAGCCAATGCAAAAAAATAAACAAATGAAAGACTTGGAAGAACTTTAGGGTCATTTCTAAGTCACCAAAGTCACTCAGATATTGGGAAGAGCATACACTAATTTCGTTCCCTTATAGGACTCAAAAAAACAAGAAAACGATGCATTTTTTATCACCCAAGTTCCCTAAAGGGGATGGGATCAAGCATACATGTGAAGTTTAATAAAAATAACTACGTACTTTTTCATGAAACAAAGATTGAAAAAATTTGAATTGATCTTATGAGTTCTTAGTTAATATGTTTTATTTTAATCACTTAACCAAATATGAATGAAGTTTATGTCTTTGTTGTGAATTTAAATTTTTTTTATCAATTTAATTTCCTGCATCAAACCATGAGTGGATTCATTTATATAACCTAACTTACAAAAACCAAATAAAATTTTCATTTTTAATCTCTCTCCCCCTTATTTTTAGTTCAAAGAAATTATTGTTGATATTCTAGTGATCATTATCGATTCCTTTGGTCGATGTTGATTCTTGTAATTGACATTGATTTTTTATGATCATTTTTAGTTCCTGTAATCACACAAAAGAGAGAAGTGTTTTGAAGTATAAATGTTTGATAAAAATATTCTAACCCAAATTTATTATTTCCATGTAAGAAAAAGAGGTTAGAAAGGCAATAAACTAATTGTTAAGTACTAAAAAAGAAAGAAAGGCTATTTTTCATTATGTTTCTAGCTCATTGTGTTTTGATGCAAAGATCATCACTAATTACTATAGTGATCATTGTCAATTCCAAGAATGATTGTTGGAAATTTTATGTGATCATCATTTATCCCTATAAGTTTTACCAACTACATAGTCTTCAACAAAGATCTCAACATTTTTTACCTTTTTGGAAGTAAGATCAAAAATGTGGCATGAAAATCGATAGAAGACTATAAAAGGTAACTAGAACAGTTTTTGTGGGGTGTGGTCCCATTGTGTGTGCCAAAATGTGAGATAAGATTACAAAATAAGCCAATTCATGCATTAGATTCATAAAATAAATGATAAAGCATAAAGAACTAGTGTGTTATGCCTACTACCTCAAGGGTCATGGATCAATGGAGTTAATAAATTTAAACAAGAACAAGGTATAGAACATGTAGATACACCTAAAATTAGGCCCCATTTCTAAGGTATAACATAGTCAATCTATCATACAGGCCTAATTGAGTAAAGATATGGATTAAAGATGTAAATTTGGATTACAAAAGGTTTTTAAACATTTTTAAAACCTATAAAATGAGAGTGACCATCAATTGACACTCTTATAACATGGAAAAATTGGAAGTAAAGTTTCAATAGGGCAATATATTATCCATGAGTAAACCATGCACATAGTGAGCTTATCTAAGGGATTGTCTTCGGTTTTGAAGGAGTTATGGGAGCTATTGATATGATCAATAGCTGAAACCTTTCATAGATCATCTCCACCACTTGATGAAGCTAACCACATGTTCATTTTTATTAGATAATAGGGTAAGTGCCCCCTATTTCATCTCAGACATAGCACACACCCTAAGAGTGTAAGTCTATAGGCTTACAGAGAAAATACTATAAGGATGAGTTGGAAAATTTATGAACCATACAAGAAGATTTTTAAGGCTATGACAAACATGTAAAATCATGTATAGGAGTTATAAATAGATAAAGGTGTTCAAACCTAAAAAGGATACAGTCAAGACCTTTAGGTCTAGACTAGGCCTATTACCCATTTGGGGGTCCACTATTAGTTTTGGCATTAGATGAAAATTATAATCCATTGATAAATGTTTTTAGGGAGGTATAATGTGTTTTAAAGTTGTTATAATGAAAATTAAACCACATTAAATCCATTTCTTGCCTCACACCAATTCAGGTTGTGCAAAATGCATGAAAAAAACTTGAGAGGCTAATTTGAGATGTGTATACCTACATGGATAATTTTCATGGGAAATCAAGGATATATGATAAGTTTAATAAGGTCCTAATCAATAATTTTGCATTATTGGTTCATGATTTTAATGTCATAACTTTATAAACAATCCATAAGGGTGAAAACAACTCTAAACCCTCTAAAACCCTAGATAAAGACCCAATTGGGAAAATGAATATGGAGAAATATCCAAATGAGATATAATTATCATGAAATTTATTTTACCTTGTAAATTATTCTCCATGTATCCTCCCCATCCACTTTAGTTTTTCCTTACTTTTACGGACATGGTAAAAAAGGGATTTTATTAATAGTTTTATGTATTGTACAAGTAAAAAAGGGTTTCAAGAGATGAAATACACTTTGAAACAGATATTGGAACTTAATTTAACTAACCATGACCATTAAATGCTTCATAAAAACTCACAAGTTCTTTTGTAAGTACCTCCACTTTATCCAGTCCAAAATGACATAGTATACAAACTAGTGAGAAGGTAAAAACTATAAGTGTGAGGATTTTTAAGGACTCCTAATTAATATAAGTCCATTAAAGGTATTTATAGGTTTAATTCACTCCTATTTATGGATCATATTTTCAAACTTAAGACAAGTTTGGTGACAAGTGTGAGGGGTGAGTGAAAGAGGACTTATTTGGATTATAGGCAGTGATAACTCACCTCCATAAGAATCTTAATAACTAGGGATTAAAAAAATTAATGTTTAAGAATGTATACAACCCATAACCCTCATTTAAATAATTAAATATATCCTTATATAGTTTTAGGATGTTCCAATAATTATAAATGATGAAGTCAATTTTCTAAGCAAGCAATTGAGGAGTTCTACACCACATTTTAAGAGTTTCATGCATTTGAGGGCCATTTGTCCCATCAAAACTTGCATTTTTTTTTCTCAAAAATCATTATATTTCATGTATAACTTATTTTACCATTATGACATATGTCCTAGTGACTCTTGGACTTCACTCTCTTCTCCCCTCTCTCAAATTCTATAAGTAGTAGCTATTTTAGGTCTTGTAAAAAACACCACATCATTTATGGAAAATACCTACTAGTTTTGACATCATAATTTACCTTCAAATAATAAATTCAATCTATTTTGAGTTAATATTTCATATTGTCAAAGTGTGTGAATATATGTATAGTGAATAGTTAATAAATATCTATCCTTGCTTTCTCTCAATCCTTCCATGTTTGATGCAAGTGACTTCACTCTAGCAGGTCATATGAAGTGTTCTTAAGTGTTTGGATTTTTTTTTAATTGTAAAATGAGCCTTAGTATATAAAAAATTTGTATGTTTTCACTTACCTTGTATATTTTTCATGCATCTCACCTTCATATTGAAATACTAATGTTATAGCATTTTAGGACTTTGAGACTAGTTTGTATGCCTTGTTTCTTATTGAAATAAGTATGATAATCTTTTGTAAATTATTCTAGTCTATCACCCATTTAGACTAGTTTATTTTCATGTAAAACTCTATCCCTTTTCCCATAATCAATAAATTAGTTTAGGTGATAAGCACTTCAAGGCATATTCAAGGAGCTAGCCCTTAAACCTAGAGGTCTACTTCCACTATAGGTAAACAAACATACATGGAATTATACCCATTTTACTCAAATATAGATGAGGATTGAACACCCCCTCTATGGTGAAATATTTGGTGACAACAGCTACTAAATGATTTAAATACTCAAAAAAGTAAACTTAAGTAATAAAGGGAAACAAACCAAGTCAAACTAAGGATACATGTCAAAAAAAATGAAAATCTAACATTAACGTGAAAGTAGTAGCAATCCTTACATAAATAAATATGGGTAAACAAATGGTAAAACAACACTGATGAGTGAACAATAATAATCCTTACTCAATCATCAATGGAAACAATACATAAAAGGGAAAACAAAATTGGTGAGTGAGAAATAATAATCCAAACTCACTCAACAACAGAAAAATTACTTTAAAAAATATAAATTGACATATTTATCAAAAATATATATAAATAGACGTATTTGTCTAAAAAATGGAGTGATAAAAAATTTAAAAATAAACCAAGGCAATTTTTTAAATATAATGCAATGGTGTAAATAAAATAATCCATAGTCATTCATGCTTACTATTATGTTCTAAGGATAGATAAAAACTAAAACAAAATAGTGATAAAATGTTTTTAAGATGTGAATAAGGGGAATATTTAAGTGGGGAACTAGATTTAGAATCAAACTTACCTTTCAAGGGGGGAAATGAAATGGGTGGTGGGGGAAATGAATGAAAAATCAAGGTGGATATACTCTTTATCAAAAATCAAGACACTAAAATTAGGTTTATCGAAACAAGAAGACTTTTAAAATTAAAGACTAAAGAATTTATCCTAACCACACAAATATTAGGTTATCAAATTAAGTATGAATATCATCCCCTGAAGGCTATATTTATGAAAATTAAAATGGAACTACCTTCCTATGATGTGTTCCCCATTCCTCAAGACGCCTTATAATGATATCAATCTACTATGAAAATTGAGTACTTGTATAAGAAAGTAGATAGCACAATAAATTATTTTGAATTCTCCTATCTCAATCTACTGGCCTAACACACTCTAATGGACCTTAGATCTATCATAAGGCCAACTATGGAGTTTGATCTTTGATCAGTAATAGGATGTGTCATAAATCATGTCTTTTCATGTGATGTTAACTTTTTGATTCTGATATGTGCCTTTTGATCATTTTCCTTTTGATAATTTTCCTTTTGTTTTAAATTGTTTGTATTTTAAAATTTTATCACTTTTTCTATTCTTCCTCTTTATGGATTTGGAGAACCAAACATGGGTTCTAAAAATGACTATCATTTGAAAAAATTGGACTTAATAGCTAATAAAGAGAACTTAGAGAGCATGATGTCTAAGAGTATTGTTTATTCACATAAAATAAAAGAGATATCTCAAATTAGACCTTGTTTTATCAAAATTAGAATGAAAGGAAATGAAATCAATGGGAATGAACATGAAATAATTTGAATTACTTCAAATTGTAAAAAATGTGACAAAGTGAAAAGGGATGCAATGAAAATTATGTATGATTCCTTATCATAAGAATGTATGTAATTATACAGAAACATGCTAACATAGTTTGTTATGTAATTTTTATATACAAAATAAACCAAAATAAAATCTAAGAGGATGGGATCAAAATCTTGTAACCATTTATTAACATTCTAAAAAAGGAAAACTCAGTGTAGTAAGGGTGTTTTGACATAATATGGTGATTTTATGAGGAAAACCTGGTCCTATCCATGGTCTTACACTAAAAATCATAATAGAGAAACCCAAGTGGGTGAAAAAAAAGTAAAAATGGTATTTATAAGGAGAGCCTAGTCTAATCCATGGTCTTACACTACAACTCACAAAAGAGAAACCCAAGTGGGTGCAAAAAGGCATGATAAAAATGGTAGAGATGATATTTGTGAGGAGAGAATGGTATTATCCATGGTATTACACTACAACTCACAAAATAAAACCCAAGTGGGTGTAAAAATCATTGAAAAATAACAAAATTGATATGAAAAATAAATGTATGAAAGCGAAAGTAATTCATGAGGAAAACCAGGTCCTATCCATAGTATTACAATACAACTCATGAAATAAAGAAACTAAAGGACAAAAGTTTTATGTAAAAAAATACTATTTTATATGGTGATATCCATGTATAAATCCTAAAAGAAGTGTTATTAGGACAATATATATATGTATGATAAGAAGGGAAATATTTAAGCAAAGAATTTCTTCAAGAATTATGTATTGGTGGGTTCTTTAAAAACATGTCCTTCATTAGTTTGTTGGTGATAGGTTCTAGGACCAAGAATGTCTTTCACTAAATAAGGTCCTCACTATTTTTGGGTGTATTTTCCTTATTTATCATGTATATAATTTACCTGAAGGACTAGATCATCAACATTAAAGTTAAGACATTAATCTTTTTATTATGTTGTTTACTGATGTGAGCCTTGTATTGGTGGTTATGTTGAAGAGCAGCTAGATGATGTTCATCACGAATATTGAGGGCATGAAGGTGAGATTCACATAATTATGCATCAATAATGATATCATCAAGAGATTTATATAAGGAGGGAAGTTCAACTTCTAATGGCAAGATGGACTCAGAACCATAGACTAGTAAGAATGGTGTTACTCTGGTGGCAGTACGTATGCTAGTACAATAGGCCCAAAGTGTGGAATATAATTGAAGGTGAAAATTAGTATAGGTTTCTCATATAGTCTTTTGTAGGATTTTGTTCAAAATTTTATTAGTGGCCTCAGCTCAACCATTACACTGTGGATGCTAAGGTGTGGGGTATTTTTGGGAAATTTTAAATTTAGCACATAATTGTCTCATGTCCTTATTTTTGAGATTACTACCATTATCAATAATTATAATCTAGGGAAATCCAAAGAGATAAATTATTTGGTTAAGGATAAATTTAGAGATAGTGTTTCATGTGAATTTGCCAATAGGCATGGCTTCTACCCATGTTTAAAAATATTCGGTAGAAGTAATGGTAAAAAATGACTATCTTATGACCAAGGTAATTTGCTAATGAGATTTGATCCCCACATGGAAAATTACCAAGGAGATTCCACAGTTTGGAGCTCAACTAGTGGTGAATGGATTAAATCATCATGTATTTGGTAAGTATTACACTTTTTGGAAAAAATGATAGCGTCATTTTATAAATTAGGCCAAAATTATCCCATATATAAGCATTTTCATGTTGTATCATGTACATTATAATGACCACCACAACTTCCCAATGTGCTTGTTTAAGAAGAGGAGGGACCTCTTCTTGCATGACACAGTAGAGTAGGGTACCTTATATATTATGGTAATAAAAGGTGTTGTATCAAAATGAGATGTTTAAAGGCTTATATATGTATTTTATTATTTTCACAAAAATCCATGCTTGGAGGATAGGTTTCATGTTCTAAGAATTGGATGATGTTTTTGTATCATGGTATTTGTTAAATAGTGATAGCTTCAATATGATAGATGAGTGAGTATTTTAGTTGGATATAATATGGTGACTTTCTTAATTGAGTAAGAAATTTGGAATCATTAAGTACTTAATGAGGATGAAATAGACATGTTGAAAAAGTAAGAGAATCAATGATAAGAGTTTTGATCTCTTGGGATTGGCTCAATGATAAAAGAATAAAACTCTTTGGTAAGAGTGGTTACCATTTGATGATAAGTGATAAAATTTTCACTGTTACACTAATAATCACCATTAACCTAGTCACATATAAGTTAGGAGTTGCCCAAAGTGTGTATATATGGGATATCTAAGTCAAGTTTCATTATCATAGCTAAGATCAAAGCTTCATATTCTACCATGTTATTAGTGACATTAAAAGATAGCTTTAATTATAAAGGGATTGTCTTACCATTATGGTTAGTTAAAATACAACCTTCCCTATCTCCTTTGAGGCATTTGACACCATCAAAGTGGAGGGTCATGTGTCTTCATGTAAATTGATGGTGAATTTAGGAAGATCTTTAATAACTACTTTGGATTTATTAGTATCAGGAATGATATTAATATCTTCTTGGTTTTTTGCCTTTAAATTTTTAGTGAAATTATGGAAATAATATTTAAGGGAGATACACTAATTAAGACCTTAAATAAATAGAATTTTATCATTAGGGAGATTATCTTGAAGGGAATTTATAGCAAGTATGGGTGTTATTGCAAGTTGCTACACAATGACTTGCCCTTTGACATATTTTTGTGTTATGATGAAAAAGGTCAAATTTCATTAATAGAACCATCCACTTGCCAATTTTATCTCTAGGTATAAATGATTTTGACAAAAAATAAAAAAGTGGAATGGAATGGAATATGACATAAGTGGTTTAATAAATCATATAGTGACTGAAATTTTTAGATACAAAGTAGATAATAATGCAATCATGTTATACTTTAATACAATTTTTATCATAATAAATGAGGCCTTGACTAATATAATAGATAGTTTATTCTCTTCCAGTATCATCTTGTTTGGAAAGCATTTCCCTAAATAATATGAGAGTAGAGGAGGTGTACAAAATTAAAGGTCAATTATTATAAGGTGGGCAAAGGATGGGAGGATGGAGTAAATATTTTTTAATGTTGTTGAACACCTTCTGATAGGGATCGATCTATTCTATATCATTAACTTTCTTAAAGATGGAATTGACAGAGTATATGTGGTAAGCCATTTCTAAGATGAATCATCAGATTGCCCCCAACTTTCCAAGGTAAGTGCAAATGTAAGGAATGGAGAGAGGAATAGACATGTTAACTATAGTGTTGATTTTAGTGGGATTAAAACCAATACCTAGATAGAGACTAAGAACCCTAATAATTTACTAGATGTGATTACAGAGACACACTTATATGGTTTGAGTCTAACTTTATACTTGATTAATTGATCAAAGATGATATCTAAATCAAAAAGATGTGTTTTGGAAATTTATAATTTGGTAGTGAGGTCATCTACATAAGTTTCCATGATTTTGTATATAAGATCATGAAAAATATGAGTCATGGCAAGTTGATAAGTAGCTATAACATTTTTAAGGTTAAAGGGAATTTTAACATAGCAATAGGTGCCCCATTCTAAGGTGAATGTTGTTTTGTGTTAGTCTTCAGGGACTATATGAATTTTATTATAGCCTAAAAAATCATCCATGAGTGACAAAATTTCATATCTAATGGTGGAATATACTATGGCTTATATTGAATTTAATGGGAAACTATCTTTGGGACATACAAGGCTAAGATTATATAAGTTGATGAATATACGAATGACCATGGTTACTTTTTTATGAATAGGAATAATATTTGACACCCATTCAGAATAGTTAACATGTTTAATAAACTTAGCATCCAATAGTTTCTTTAGGGCATAGGGTGGAAATTTTAGGGGGAAGTTATTATTATTATTATTATTATTATTATTATTATTATTATTATTATTATTATTATTATTATTATTATTATTATTAGATAGGTTTGAAATTTGGGTATGTGATGATGTAATTCACAATGATACTAGGGTAGATACCTAGCATGTCATCATATGAACAAGCAAAAGTTTCATGATATTTATCAAATAATAGGCTAAAGTTATCATGCTCAATCAGCATGAGTTCTTTATATACTTTATGGATTGAGGACATGAGGATGAGCCATATCTGATTCATGTAGTTTATTCAATGAGCATAGCATTTCCATCTTGAAAATGATATAGTACATTGGGAATAGAATAAATTGTATTTATTTTGGGATCTATGTTAGCAATGAAGTTATTAAAATGAGTAATTTTTCATTTTAAATTTCTAAGTTTATGATGTTGTCATGAAATTTGATGTTCTTTAGCATGGAGTAACTCAAGTATGGCTTCATCTCTAGGGAGTGTGGGTAAAGGTCCATAGTATTCAATGTCTACTCTAAGATCAATTATTTTATTACCATGGTGATCATATTCATAATGTACCTAGCATATATTTATTGCCTTAATGTCAAGGGTAATTTCAAGTGTAGGTAGAATGGTTAAGGAAGGTTGATTGGATTAAATTGGAATGACAATAGGTGTATATTTAGAATAATTGGTAGTAAGGAGAGTTGATAGAGTTATTGGTGATATAAAAGGTGTATAATTTCTAAAGGTTATTAATTTATTAGAGGTAATATGTTTTCAACAACCCCAGGGGTATCAAGAAGTGGAGAATTACTGGAGGTACATGACCTTCAAGTTCTAACTCATGATCCATGAAAATGACATAAACATCACAATTGAAAGATTGTATTTTGTCTAAGGTTTTTTGATAGTGCTAGACATCCAAATCTCATGGTTTATCTTGGGTCATTATGTATTTATCATCATAGGTGTGATAGATAGTACATACTTGTGTCTTTAGAAGAGCATCAAAATGAGATACACCTACATCACTAAATTTTTAAGGTGAAATGGATAAAGGGTCTTGAAATAAATTAGACACTCCATATTAATTATGTTTGAAGTCATATTTTGTGTAAGATGTTTCATGTGCATTACAAGGAGAGAGATTTTGGTCATCTCATCGATGAGAGGGATGAAATGATCACAAGAAATAAAGCAGGGAACCACTCCAAAATGTAAGGAGGTAACTTAGTAATATTACAAGTTTTTTGTAAGTCATTTGGATCATCAATGTTAGACTCAGAAAGGGTGACTTATAAATCTAGATCCATGTGGATGAATTTAGGAAGGAGTGCAATATTCATTTATGGAATGGTTGGAATTCGATATTGAGATTTGGGATTGGGTAACTTAATGCTCCATAGATTAGGATCATCCTCATGTTTATAATGTTTTCCATTATGAATAAACTTCATACATTGGATTCTTAAGGAGGTAATATTCCTCATTAAATGTGTCCATGGGTAACTTAGGAGTATATATAGGACAATGGTTAGTCAAGAACCATGATCTTGGTATGTATGGTTTTGGGTCCAATAGTGAGAGGGAGCCAAATATAACCAAGTGGTTTTTGATTGGTCTTGTCAAATCCATGACATGTGAGACAAGTTTGCTTGAGATGAATTATGTTATACCCAAGTTTTTTAATTAGCCCAAGGGATGTAACATTAATTATTGACCCTTTATCAACTAACACTTTGTGAATAAGGGTGGAATTAAAAGTTATTTTAATGAAGAGAGGTGGGTCACTGGCTTAAAATAGAATTCCATCATTGATCATATATTATTTGAGGAATTCAATGAAATTTTTATAACAAGGATAAATAGTTTCAATATTATAAACATTTTTTGGTGAAGGCTCGTGAGAAGGTTCTTCCATGTCTAGGGAATGTGGTTCTTCAATTTCTTGTAATTTTTGCATTAGGAATTTGCAGTGATATGGAGAAGTGTGAACTAATTCCATGAGATTATTTTACAAGGCATTGAGTTAAGTTTCTCTAAAAATTATAATGAGATTTTGAAGATGAACAATTAGTATGAGGCTTAGAATGTAGAATATTTTTGGTAGGAAGAGAGGTATTTGGAGGTTCAGTTTAGGGAAGTGTTTCTTCATTTGTTTTAGAAGGTATGTTAGTGGTAATGGTGTCTTTGAGAAGTTATTCTTCAAGTGATGTTTTTTTTTACTTTGTAATGGGATCTTTTTGGGTGGGTTTACATTGATAATTTACCTTAGTTGCATTCACATATTGAGAATTGGTATAGTATTGGTCATAGTCAAGGTCAATTGCATAAATATCCTTGTTTGAATGTTATGGGTTGGAGGTAGAAAATATTTTTTGGTTGTTAGAGGAATAAGTTTTGAAATCTTGTTTATTTTGAGAGGTGGTAATATAATCATGATGATATATTTTGATCATAGCATCATGACTGAATGTATCTCCTAACATAAAATAAATGACAAATTTGGTAAGCCCATGACATATTTCATGGGAATGATCAACATTGATGTGAAACCAACAAAAAAATTTAGGATCATACCATTTATGTGGATTATTAGCATAAGTGAATGGTTTAGAAGGTGTTAAAATTTGTTTACTTTTTTGAACAATCATGGGTAAATGGGAAGATTGAGAATCGTCCATTTTGGCTACTCCTAGTTTTGTTTGAGGAGTATTTCTAGTGATTGCATTGGTGGAGTGTTTGAAAAATCCCCTAATGGTTTTAGTGTTGGGTTAAAACTATTTCATAAGAAAGACTTATCATTTGGATTGATTGATAGCATCATTTAGCATTTTGGGAGCAAAATTTCAAAATTTGTATTGAATGGAAGGTGTTAAGGTAGTTATGAAGAGTTTGAACAAGTTATCATCAATAATGTTGTGATTGACTTTGTGAGATAAAGATTTCCACCATTTGATAAAATCATGAGCTGATTTAGAAGGGCATTGTTTAGCATTAATTAAATGGATAATATAATTTTTAGGGAGATCATTATGTTAAATTCCTTAGCTAAAGGATTGACCAAATCCTCAAGTTGCCATATATAATGTTGGGGGAGTTGGTTATACCATTCTAATACATCACCTATGAATTTTTTAACTAAAATTTTGTTAGTGGTGAAGGAATTAGTTTGAATCCACTCTTTATAAAGATTACCAAATGATTTAAGGAAAGATGTAGGATATTTAGTCCCATCATATTTTATATATATATATATATATATATATATATATATATTAATAATATCCTATGTCACAAGATTTCGCAAATTTTTGACATAAAATTTTTAATTTGTCAATTTTTATTGGGCCATCAAAAAATCATCAAAATTCATCATTTTTTTTTGTCTCTAATTTATTTTTCACATCTGTGCCTAAATTTCATTATTAGTGATGACAGTTTATGTAAAAATTTAATGAGTAACACATATAATAGACCCTCAACACTCTTAACTCAAACCCTGCATAGAGATAATAGTCATCAAAGAGAATTTTTTCCACTACACATTTTGATCACTACTTATTTGACCTAGTATGACTCTTTCCTTCAATACAAACAATAAATTTTAAGGATGGAAAGCACATAGGATGCAAAATGGATGAAGTCTGTTATGATCTTCAACATCATCTTCTGGACTCCTCAACATTCTAATGTTGGGTCATAACCCTAAGTTTCATACTATATTTACTTTATGTGATTTTGATATCCCAAAACTTAATGTTTATCCTGAAACTTTTTATTAAATTATATTTCCTCATATTGTATTATATCTTGATATGTTTGCACATTCATGGGTCTAATAATATAAATTAGACTTTGGATAATTTAATTATGTTTTTAATTTAATTTTTTGTTTTAAATTAATATTTTTATATTTATTAATATTTTATATTTATGAATATTTTTCTATTTATTAATAGTTTAATATTGATTAATATTTTATTTTTAGTTGAATTTAATGGCAATTTTTTTTTAATTTTTTTCAGACTCGAATTCGAATCAATTTTTACCATCATCGAAGTTGAACTTGAACTTAAACTTTATCACTTAGATAATATCAATATAAATGTTGAAAGGGGATAAAGGTCTATTTAAATGTGATAAAGCATCATATGACATCTTTAGGAGGCTAAGGGATGAAATTTTGGTTATTTTGTGGAAGAAGAATGGGACACTGACTAGCCATGTTCATCAAATGATGTTGCATTTGCATCATTTGAGAATTATTAGATGTTTCCATGATGTTTATTTATTGCACTATTTGTGAAATAATTTAAGAGATATCAACTAGTGAATTGGTGTTAGTAGGAGGATTGTTAAGATTGATAAGAGGAACATTCCCCGAATTAGGATTAAGAAGAGGTTTTCTAGGTGAAGGATTGATAGGAGGTGGGTTGTTGGTGTTTAGAAGGTTTCCTATGGGGTCATTGGTTAGGATTGTGTCAATTTCCCCCACAATGTAATAATGTGTTTTAAAGGAAGAATTATATTGAAAAGTGTAATATGGATCCAATTCATTAATGTCATCGATGGGAGTAATTTGGACCATATTATAGTCTAAGTATGAGGGATGGTCAAAAGGGATTTAAGAGTGAGGATCCTTTTGGGTAGCAAGTTCAAGAAGGAAAGCACATCCCATATGTAATCTAAATGGATTTAGGTTGTCCAAAAATATTTTGATAGGGTATTTCATGATGAATTAAGGAAAAATGTAATATTAGAAAGCAAAGGTGAACTAAGTCAACCAAATACCTAATAGTATTGGCCAAGAGGGATAGGGTTGACTGGGTTGATGGAGTCTTTAGGAAATTTGAATAGAATCAGATGTAAAAGACATTATCAAACTACTTGATTATTTTTTATAGATGTTAACATAGGTAAGATACAAAGTCAAACCAAGTGACAGTAAATAGAACAAGATATAAAAGACATAGTTGAACTAGTCGACTACATGTTGTAAATGGATAAATTGAAGGAGTTTGAAAGACACATAGTTAGATAGGTTGATTATGTGCTAAAGATAAACAAGAAAAGTATCATATAAGAGACTGAGTCGATAGGGTCCACTGAATTTTGAACATAGGGAAAAAAATTGGAATATAATAACTAGGAAAATCCAATTGAACACACAATAAATTAGATAAAATGTGTTGGATTTAATTGTAGAAAACAACACAAAGTTTATACCAATGTTGGCCAGTATAAATTTTGTAATATACAATATAATTTACAAAGATAAAGTAGTAAAATTGGAATCATTCTTAAAAAAAAAAATTAAGTTATAATAAATTTTGAGATTAATGTGATTGGGAGTTAGATGTAATAAGGAACTAGAAAAGCAATCTATAGATAGCTTTAAGTAGTTTAGGCTGAAATGGATCTATATTAGTGATGGTACTAGATTGATATTGAGGACTAACCCCTCACTTCACACTCCCACAATGATAAGGGTGTTGGGTGCTTTTCCAATATATACCATCAACCATGTATTTATACTTGGCTAAAAAATCAAGTCGGCTTCCCCTCGATGATGAAATCTAAGTAGGTAGACCTTGGGAATAAATTATTTAATGTTTTTTATGTTGAGTGATGTGGAAGGTTGTGAAAAATAAAATAGTGTGACTAAATAAATAAATAAATAACCTCCTATTTAGTCTATTTTTAGTACTGTAATCAAGAAAGAAACAAAAATGAGAATTTGATTAATTACTAATAAGATAGGTTAATTCCTTTGTTGAACAATAAAAAATTGGTTCAAGTGATATTATATGAAAATAGTATAGAATAGAGTCAACATGTTTGATGCTATCTATAGAATAAATATCCAAAAGAACACATTCAAATAGGTCAACTGAAGCTTCTAGACAGAAATCAAGATACAAAATTATATTGACCTAGTTGACCCAGTTCATTGTAGGGTTACAATTTTGTAGACTAAAAATTGGGGGGAAATGACTGTAAATGAAAATTAAAAATGACTAAGAAGTAAGAATGAATATAATAATTTTTTTAGATGTTAAATTTTCTATTTTTATGTTGTGTTTCTCAAATGCTGATTTTTATATTTTACTAATAATGTTGATTGGGTCAACAAAATTTGCAAAACTTATATGCTAAAAATAAGCTACAAATATAGTTAACTGGGTCTACAGATTCTACAAACCTATATGATAAAAATAACTTACTAAAAGAGTCTAGGGGGTTAACTTAGTCTAGAAACTTGTGGTTGAAAAATAGAACTAAGTCAATTTGATTGATCCAATTACATATTGTTGGGAAAACCTACAGAGATAAATATTGATTCATTTGGAATGATTATGTGTTAAACCTATGCATAAAATGCTAGATAGTATCGACAAGTTTGATACAATACTTTATAAATAAAAATATATAATAAATAATAATAAAATGAATGTGTGAAAGAAAACCTACAAGGGTTAGATTAACTTCAGGTTCACCAGAATGTATACAAGGGAAAGTGAACCTGATCTATAAATTAATCCTATCTCAAAGAACATAAATCAAACTTACCCTTTTGCTTGTTGGTAAATTTAGAAAATCAAGTTTATGACCAAGATGGATCTTCTAGACCTAACCAAGGGGTCTCTTACCATAATAACACCACTTGATAGGGTTTCAAAGCCTCTAGTCAAGTCAATACCATGTGATAACCTTAGTTAAGTCCTATGTTTTATTATTCACAAGTAAATGACAAAGTAAAATCTAATATAGTGCTCATCAAAGCTTGTGGAAAAAAATGGGGCTAATAAACATTAAAGTAAACATGCATATAATAATTCTATATATATATATATATATATAATGCACAGAGAGAGAAATACATTTAAAATCCATTACTTATGCTACATCTATCTATTAAAATAGAGTAATAGTTAGAGATACTTACCTTAAATATGAACCCATCAAGACTCAATCTCTCCCTTGGCTAATGGTACTTTGAAAGAGGTTATTGTGGTTTGTAAGGATCACTAATATAGTTCAAATCATCCAATATTTCTCCACAAGACAAGATTATTCTCTAAGTGTAAAACATAAGCAATGACTCCTCAATTAGAATGGTGGAAGAGCAGATTTTAAATAAGCATAGATGAATGATTAACTCTCTCTATAAAATGGTGGAAATGATGTGTGTGTATAGATGAATCTAACCCTAAACCCTTATAAAATTTTAGATGATAGATTCGACCCCATCAACTCTATATCATTAATTAATAAAATCATGATAGGTCTTAGACTAGGTCAGCCAAGGCTGACCTAGTCCCATAATGTGCTAATATTTTAAAGTATAGGGTTAGCCTAGGTCAAATTTGTTTGGTAAATGTCAAAAAGTGTTTTTTTCTTAGGTAGGGTTGTTTATGGTGATAAATTTCAAGGAAGAGTGTGTAAGGGAGGTGTCAAATCCTAAGGAATTGTACATAATACATTTATGTTAGTTGTAAGTGGTGGTATAGGGGAAAAAAATCTTGTGAAGCACAAATGTTCTACCCACCCCTTTTCTAGTTTACCCTTTAAGGCATGCACTTAGAGATATTAACACTCAATGGGTTCCTTCAAGAGAGAATGAATCTATAATTGATAATGTTTCAAAATATTATGTGTATACATATAGTATGAAGATGTCTAAGTCTTAAATTTCATTATTACCAAGATGAGAGATGCATTACAAGAGCCAAAAAAATGGCTTAGAAAGATGCTAAGGAGGTCAAGTAAGCCATCTATCAAGATATCAACTTGTAACTCCTAAGTCAATAAAGGGAAATTTCAAGAGAGAAAGGATGAATCATAGGAGGTGAAAAGCCACTTATAAACCACCTCTAATTAGGACATCATCAATCCAAGCCAACACTTATTGAAGATGATTGATAGGACTATTTTTTCACCTTATTTGTTACTAATTTCATTATAGATTATAGTCATAATGGACTTCTTACATTTCTACCCTCTATCTTTCTTCTCCATTATTCTATATATACTCATGAAGAGGACATTTTAAAGGATCCTCCATGTTAATATGGTGAAGACCTACTAAAATTGATACTTTTTATCATTGTTGAAGTGAATGCAAACTATTTTTTGTCTTATTCATCTCACATGTAGTGTTTTCATGGTGAATTGTTGATGAATGTTAGTGTTGATGTTCAATATTCTTGCATTTATCCTTTCTTTTAGGTCATATGGTGTGTATCAAGTGGTTTTGCAAATGTTAAGTGTGGAAAACCTTCATTGGTGCCTCATTATAGGATTCTTGATTGTCCCTCTTAGTTTATGTATTAGATACAACCTCCATATTGAAATACTTATTCTATAAAGATTTTTTGAAGTTGTGTGATCAAATTTAACTTTATCTTATATTTTTTATCAACTCATAGACAAGATAAGGAAACCTAAAATTTGGTGCATCGACCCTTTTTCTATTTACTTTTAGTTTTATCTTTCATTTTTTTTGTAATTTGAGTATGTATCATGATAGTATAGGTGTATCATCAAGGGATATAGCCCTCTCTATAGGTTCTCTTTAGTCATAGGCTAGCCATAACCTTAGGGAGTTCTCATTATGTTAGTTGAGTTACAAAACCTGAAACACCTCTATAAAGGGTGAAACTCAAAGTGATAACAATTCTTAGCACACTTGGTGGGATGATATTTTCATCTATTAAGGAATTTTTGGTGTTCTCCTTTAGCATATCAGCCTTCAGAGACATTTCCAAAAACACCAATGGAAATTCCAAGTTATTTACAACTAGTTTAAGAAGCATAAGTACTTAAATATCATCAATTGGTATGTATTTCAATCCTCCATTTTATAAAAATCCATATTTTGTACCTTCATATCCTTCATATCAAGTTGATAGCATTTATAGCTTCACCTCAAGTAGCCTTGAACCAATAAGATGTCAGTGTTCTCATGACATTTACCTCCCTCCCACCCTACTCATGCTTCTAATCAACATTGGAAAACTCATTTTCCTTCTGATCAACCTAGAAAATATTTCAAGGAGATAATATTTGACTATGAGGGATAATTTATGGAGAATTCTATGGAAAGGGAAGACAATAGACACTAGGATCTTGTCTGAGTCTATCCTTTCATGGAAACACAAAACTCTTTAACCTCAATCCTATAACCTATCCAATGTGGAGATTTTTTCTCATTCACTACCTATGCATAAGTTCTTTCAAACTTCCTATAGTCATTTTAATGGAATTTTTCATGATAGGGAGAGTCATACAAGAAGGTCATTTGATGTCTACAAGGATGATTTTAAGGTTCTCATACCCCTAAAGACCTTAAGAAAGTTTAAAAATTTAATTGCTTCATGAAAATAAGGAGAAGTCTTCAATTTACCTAGTTTTTTAACTTAAAACCTATTAGACACCATGAGATCCTCTTAAATGTCTAGTGGGAGGTCATTATATCTCTACCCAAGCTTGAAAAATCTCTTCAACTACTTAGGTAGTCCTCATTCCTTCACACACCTAAAAAATAATGGCACAATTTTAGGACTATTTATTTGTATTTTTCCTCCACACGTGCCAAGATTTGTCATCGATAGGTACCCATGAGGTGTTCGTATGTAATTAATGGGTTTTAAATGCAAATTAAGTGCATTGGAGTCATCTAGAAAGTGGTAAAAATCATCAATATCTCTTAAAGTTTTTTTTTGTAGTTTTGAGGTCATTAACTTCTTAATGATTATTCATAAAGCTCTAACCCTTGATAGATTGAAAAATATCATGAAATTAGAGTATACATACCCTATAAACTTCCCCTACGTCCATTTTATCCCATGTACTTGCTTAGTTTTCTTCACATGTGAGAAAATGGACCTTCTCAAATTTGTAGGCCTATAGGTGCCTAATTGAGACAAGTGTTTTGAAAAAAAAGGTCTTCAAATTACTTGTTTCTGATTGAAAATGTATCCTTTGGAATTGATTCATGACCTATAATTATTTAGTTGGTTTTATAAATTATTTGACCCCCTTAATGCTCTTAAACTTCGTTTAGCCCATGCTTTAGGTTTGTAGGCAGGTTGACAATTTTGATCCTACTAGCCTCCTTTTGGTGGTTTCACTTAATCACAAGGAGTATAATAATTAATTTATTATTATCCCCATGTATTTCACACTCATCATTCATTTCCAGCCTTTATGTTTAACCCAAAATTTCCCCTTTCTCTTCATATTTGTACCTGTAGCCTTTACATAATCAAGCTTAGCATACATGATCATGTTGTTTCTTTAAAATTTGGGACTATAGATAGATTTTTAAGATATTTAGGGGATTTTTAAGGTTATAAATAATGTTTAAAATTATTTCCCAATAAATTTTATATCTATAAACACATCACAACTCACAAACCTGCACAGCATGTCAAAGAACAATAAAACATGAGATTTCTTACCATTGTAGTTCTAATCAATGGTTATTTATGATAATTTTGGTGTTTTATGGGCTATTATACCTATATTTAATCATTATCAACCATAAAAATTTATTAAATGATCTTAAAATTCTATCACAAGAAGAAAACTGGGCTATGAGGGTTTAATAGGGTTTTAAGAGTTCCAATTTTGTTAGTGATTTCATAAAGTTATGGCTCCTAAACTTAGAGTTACTACCACAAATTTATAGGCCATAGGGTTTACATTCAACCCATAGGATCATTTTTATTCATATTTTGTCTCCTCCATGAACCATCTTCATCAAACTAACCTTCTCCACTCTACCAATAACCCGATGGAGACCTTGAGTGGTTTTTTGCATTGTTTGGACCTGTAGCTTTTATTTTAACATATTTTTGGGCCTAAAAAAGGTTGGATGAAATTTTTATAGGATATTATCACTAAATACCATGGTTAAATTGGTTTAAAATACCTAATATAATGTTTAAACCTATATAATCTCATCAAAACATGCCTTATTTTGCTATGGAACTTATTCTTTTGGAACAATGTCTTGTTGTAGCTACGTAAAATATGTCCAATCGAGTCACTATTGACTTTTTCAATGATATTATAACATAAAAATAACCTTTTTTTTTTCCTACATTTATCATCATTCATCACATCATGCCATGTTTGGGAGTTAAAACAATGAACATAGAAGTTTCAAATTTGACTATATGTTAGAAATGGGTGGAATTGACATATTGGCTAGGTGTACAGGTAGAAATAGGTACAACATGATATTTAATAAGTGAAAAATATATTAAAATGACCTCCTTTAATATTCCCCAAGGAATTCACTTTGTAACAATGTAACAAGTAATAGAACAAAACAAAGTGAAACCTTAGTTTCCTCAAAATTGCCTTAAACTTTGCTAAGGCTTGAAATGACAATTTTTATATCTTAAAATTTTTAGATTCAAGATCCAATATACCTTATAGATAACCATGAGATCTTGGAGGATCATCACATCAATATTTTCACTATATATCAAACATAACTTGACTTATTGAAAATAACCTTAAACTCTCTAAAGTTACCTTAAACTTTGCAAAATGATTTCAAAAGACTTTCATAAGTGATCAAGAGTCAAATGTCATATCTTACCTTCTTGATAAAACCTCATTGAGACCTTTGAATAATGTGATATAGATGCCATGATAAAATAACATATGACACTAAGATAGGACTCTCTCCAAGATCATTTACAAGGTTAGATGACTCGAGTACCTAGTTTGAACAAACCTTGGTCAAGAGTGGATAAATTAGCCAACATTTCTTATAGGTGTTTTAAATATAGGATTAAAAAATGTATCTTTTTTCTTATAACATCTTATTATCTAGTGTCTTCTTAGTCTCTACACTAAGTTTACCAAACTTATCTATAAATGATTCGAACCAGATTTTTCTTTTTCCTTCCTCTACACTTTGCTTTCTTTTATCTGTTGACAAATTGGGCTTGAGGGATTCATACACCCAAAAAGAATTATTTATAAATTCAAATTAATTTTTATATGATTTTGAACCTATGATACTTATATGTTACTACATAACCTATTCTCATGAATATTATTTCATTAGTCTAAATAATATTCTTTTGATTAATTATGATCTAATTTTAGTCTTTAACTACTCTATCATTATCCTACTTTCCTCTTCCTCTACACTCTATTCCTTGTCCTTACTCTATGTACTTCCTTCCTCTTCTATCTTTGTCCCTTCACTTTCCTACTCTTTATACCCTTTAATTTTTGCATCATGCATATCCTCTCTTTGGGATTCCCACTCTTTAACATCATATACCTTATTCCTACTCCTTTCCTCAATTAAATACAAATTACTTGCTTTATTCCATCTTGTTTGTTGCCACAACTCTCTTTTTAATCCCATAATTTTCTTCTTACTCTGTCTCCCTACATCTTCCATATTTTGGGTTTAGGTTCAATTTCCTTTACTCATGTCTGCAGCATTCACTCCTACATTACATGTATCCCCATAATGCTCAAAATAATTACTCCATTTTGTAAGGAGTAGGCACCATGGAATTTTCCATAACCAATATATTAATTAGATTAGGTAGTCACCAAATAAAATTTCCCCTGATTCATCTGACAAACTTACCTTGAATAACTTTAAAATCTAAATATTCTTGCACAGTGAATTTTGTGATGTAACCTATGATTGTTGTCCTAGTCCAATAGTCTACTACAGGGGTCCAACATGTATGTAGGTTGCACAATTTATATATTTTTTAATTTATCCACACTATAAACTCTATCCTTCTTGGTCTAAAATAATATTACTCCAATCTGGATAACCATGTAGACAATAACCTAGGTCATTTCCACCAAATGATTTCATAAATTTCTCCATATATATTCTCTTAGATAACTTATTTTACAATGATCCCAATTCTCTTTACTTCTTCTTAGATAAAATTATTGATTCTTTCATCTATCCATCTCATCATATCTCTTTATCCTGGTAACCATCTCAACATATTTTAACAAAAAGGTTCAATTCTCAC
Organism: Torreya grandis; assembly: GCA_037957365.1. Lineage (NCBI taxonomy): Eukaryota > Viridiplantae > Streptophyta > Pinopsida > Cupressales > Taxaceae > Torreya > Torreya grandis. Next base: position 987,688 of record JARHVA010003607.1, read on the forward strand.
CACACCATTATTAGTAAAGGTTCTTGAAAAAATTCTAGAACATGTTAATTATAGGTATAGCTTATGTAGGTAGTAGAAAGGAAATACATAAATAGGAATTTAGATTGAAAATAGTCACTAATAGGAAAATTTGAGATCATTTATGAAGACAATCAAACTTAGTGTAAAAAAAACATTTGGCATAAGCTATAATATTATTAAATTAAAATGAAAACAAAGTACTCATTATGCATAGAACATAGGTAAAAGATGTTTAGGAAAACCATCTCAAAACTATTATATTAATATCTATCACACATTGAAACCATATTTCATTATAACTAAGCACTATAAATAGATTTTTACAAAGCATTATCTCTTAATATTCCATATTCCAACCTTTTATTATACCTAAAAGGAAAACTCTTCGCATTCTATAATATATTTATATGCTTATAATATTGAATACCTACAGAAGGTGATGAAAAATACAAAATATTAAAATTCATACATGTGTCCATCAAATATGATTTGTAATTTTAGTAGGCCTTGTTCTTCACCCAATAGAAATAGACTCACATGTTTCATGTGAGCATGAGGATTATGTGTAATTTTATCTACCACATGATTTTCGCAGTGACATGCCATGATCTCCACATTGTACAAGGGTAATTTCCTCATGTTTTTTTAAATTATAGTTTAGATGTATATAATATGAATTTGGGTGGGATTGGTGATGAAATTGGTGATTAGCATTGGTGATGTTTGTTTTAAAGATATTTTTGTTTAATTTGAACCTTTTGATGTGTGTAGACTATATTTGAGTATGAGGATCATTATTACAAGATTATTCAAGAGTTTAGATATATAGACAAATTTTATTATATTGCACCATAATATATTCCATTATATTAAGGTGGGAATAAATTATGATCAACACCACGTTTCAGTTCACAATGTGTTGAAATGCACATGTTACCTCCCATTTTAAACCGTCAAGAATAAGGCATCCAATCAAGAGAATAAAATAGAGGTTTGTGGAATTAAATTTTTAGAAAATACTATATGCGATGTGAAAATGAAATATATCTAATTTGGAAAAAAAGGACATGTTTATGATTCCAATGATTTGATCCTATAGGATTTGGTAGTTATAAAGGAAGAACTCAAGATTTACAATTATGAATTAAATAAAGATAAAAAGAGGTGGGATATTATAAGGATAGGTAATTTGCAAAATTAAGTGATAAATCATGTATTTTATATTATCTTATTTTTTTCACCAATACATTTTCATATTGTGCTTACACACAAGTTATGAAACTTGACAGGAAAAATAAAATGCCTTGGATACAAATAATAATGTGAAGGGGAGAAGATGAGAGTTAAAGATGAGTATATTTATTCTCCTATATTTTCAATCACTCTTTATATTAAATCAAATTATTGTTATTTTCATTTTTTATTTAGGAAAGTAATTGTATTTAGTTTTCATAAAACTATAATAAGGATGGTTTAGCACAAAAAGGAATGAAAGAGGAGAAAAGATGTTTGATGTTGCATGTCGATAACTTATATCATAGTTATGATACATAATGAAATATTATCAGCATATGTCAATTATTATGACATACTATTTTCAACATTATAATGTTGTTCTATAATGTGAAATCCTTAATGAGATCAAAACTATTCCATATATTTATTGGATCAATTATGTACTTTTATTACAAATCAATTGTGTAATTTTCTTACATAGACAACTTTGTTATGTTATTAATATATTTGTGGTTTTATGTAATGTATTAATATGTCTTTACTTATGAATGGTTGAATTTGATGATTATGTCTTAGATATCAACCATTGGGATTTTTTTCTAATAAATGGAAATAGGAGTGTTGGGGAAAGGGGGATATTATGACAGTTCCTCCCTATTTTGAGAAATTGTATCAAATACTACCATGTGGGATAAAGTTTTTAAATTATCTTATGATTTTTTGTGTTGTGATTTGTTACATAATATTTATTCAAAAAAAAATCCATTGGTAATGTAGGTTATATGGCAAATATAATGATTTAAAAAATTTAAAGTAAAAATTTGAAAAAATCAAACCTAATGCTACTTAAATATTAATACAAAATTATGTATATTTTTTTAAAATTTGATGTAAATGAGTTGTCTTAGTGACAGTCCTATGTAGTGGAGGTAAGGCACTCACCAACAACTAGTCTAAATGTTAGAACAATTGTAAATTGTTTACAATGTTTTTGTATGGGGATTAAATTTTAGGAAGCATTTTTTGATATCTTAACAAAAAATACCTCAATGAATTTGTGAAAATATCCAATTCTAGTTTGGAATCAAATACACGCCCATTTTTAAGAATTACTTAATGAAAAGGCACACAAAAATGGAATTTTTTATGTTAACATTTCATGGATGAGGGGAAATGCCCTATAATGATTTAACTATTAAAAATTCAATAAATTTTGAGTTCCATTAAAATAAATTGGAGAGTCAAGGACATTATTGATGCAGAGGATAAAAAATAATCCCTCAATTTATCAACTCAATGCAACTACTTTAACTACCTACTTCTTTGTAGCCTTTTTTTACTATTTTTAGTTATATAGTCAGATAAGGATAGTACCTAAGAAAATAAACTAATTTTTTGATTCCCTTTATTTATTTATTTCACTCCAAGAATTTCCTTTCTCAAATTCCACTCAAAAGTGCACTTTTTAAACTTTGTCTATGTCCAATTAAGTTTCTAAATATATATTCCACACACAATCCCCTTAATCCATATATAGAGGTATTATACCAAAAATATAAAATCTAATAGATTAATTAAAAAACATAATAATTACAAATTTTTAAGAATTTTGGTTGGTGTAAATGTTCATAATGCCACATTTGGTTTTGAAACCCTAATATAGGGTTTACCTTGATTGTGTCAACTCTAGACGAGGAAATTCAAAGTTTTAAGATTATAATAGAGTTTAAAACTTATTTAAATATATTATATGGTTTTTTTAAACCATTTAAATGTTATATACTCTTTTTCCCCCTCTTTGATACCTCTATTCATCAATTTTCACAAGATTTTGGTCTTCCTGAGTGTGAGGATATAGTCTCTTACATGGTCTGAGTTTAGTGCTTCATAAAATATGTTAATAGCAATTAAAAAAACACATAAATAATCATATTAACAATGTAAAAATATATTACCAATATATATTATAAATAAATCAACCTTTCCATAGATTCTTTCCTTACTAATATTACATTCACAGTCTTCTTGAATACAGAAAACATAGAAAATTGTGTTTGCAACTATATGTGAATTGGAATTAGGAGAGTTTTTATTTATTATTGGAGATAATTAATCTCTTAAAATTTTAATTATATAAATCCAAATATATTTTACAACATTATATATCTCCTACAATTACTCTGATGGGTTTTATAACCTTTTAAGAGCATTCAATAAGAGAACTAAGTGTAAAAACATACATTTTAAGTTATCAATTCTTGAACAAATATTCCAAAAAAAATTATCCTAACTGAAAAATCCCCTCATGGGTATAATATAATAATATCATATTAAAATTTCTTACAAACACATTTTTAGCATCTAAACTAGGCCTAACTAGTTTAAATTTTCAAAAAGTCATTTTTGGCAGGGAAAGTCAAATTTTAATTTCTAAGTACCTAAAGCTAAACTAAATTGAAATGAAACATAAATGTGATATAAGGATCATAAGATCCCTTAAACCAAATTGAAAACCAAAATTGACTATGAAAACCAAAATTTTCAATAATTTACACCTAGGAGTGATGTTTCTGCATCATACTCCCTAGAGGAAAAGAAAATAAAAGACTTAGGGGCTATTGTCCATGAGTTCTTCTAGACTAATCCTTTGGTTCTTGATTTCACTATCTGTCATCTATGTATCATATTAAATGGGTTGTTTCTTTCACTTAACTAAATACTTTAAATATTATTTGTCCCTAGTCTTCTTGACCACTTGCTTATCCATGATGCATTCTAACTCATCTAGTTTGACTTGAGGCAACTAGTTTTCCTAATTTTTAACTAATATATATGTTTCTTCTATTTTATGTTCACTATTTTTTCCTTATTTTTAAGGTTATAAGTCTAAAACATTGAAAATTGTTGATATGCCTACACCACTAGGTGATTCCATCTCATATGCCTTATTGGCAAACTTTCTAAGAACCTTACAAAGACCAATTTTTTTCATCTTAAGATTATTATAATCACCTTTTAGAAAAATATCCTTCCTAAGCTGATCCAAAAACAAATATCCAACTTGAAAACTTGCATCTCTTTTTCTTAAATCTACTTGCTTTTTATAATTCTCCACACTGGTTTCTAGCTACTTTCTTACCTATTGATGAACTTCTTTCATGGCCACTATAAAGTCTTCTTCTTTAGCACTTATCTTGTCTACTTTACTAAGGTTTATTATCTCAAACACTCCTCTAGGATGTATACCATACATCACTTGAAAAGGACTCATGTCAAATCTCCTATTTGAGGAGTCATTATAAGTAAATTTGCCTTGGGTAATACAAGATCCCACTACTTGGGATTATCCTCAAATAGACACCTTAATAGGTTCCCTAGACTCCTATTAATCACCTCAATTTCACCATATATTTGAGGGTGGTAATATTAGCTAAAAATTAGATTTATCCCTAGCTTCCTCCATAGTTTCTTCCAAAAGTGGCTTAGGAATTTAGTGTCTCTATCAATTACAATACTTAGTGGGAGTCCATGAAGTCCCACGACCTCCTTAAAAAATATATTTACCACATGGGTGTCATAATTTATGGTATTTCAATGAATAAAATGTGACATTTTTGAAAAGTTATCCTCAACTACATAGATAGAGTCAAATCTTATTTGTGTTATAGGTAGTCCTATCACAAAATCCATGTTGATGGATTCCCAAGGCCTATTTTGGATTGTTAAGGGTTAATATAAACATGAATTTATAATTTTCCATTTGGCCACTTGATAAATTTTTCACCTCTCAACATATCTTCTCACCTCTACTTTCATCTCAAGCCAAAAATAGTGCTTAGTGAGTTATTCCAAAGTATTGTCAAGTTTAAAGTGACATGCCATACTCCCACTATGCATTTATCGGATCAAGTTCTCCCTTATTGAACTTATTGGCACACATAAATTCACATATTTGAATAATAATCCATCTTTTATGATACATTCCAAATTTAGTCATATAAAATGTGAAAATTGGTAGTTTGAATGTGGCTTGTGAAACCTGATCCATTAGTCCTTTTTACATGCTCTTGTGACCCTTCTAGTCACCTTTTTACTCATTATCAGTCATCCAGAGCCTTCCAAATAATGATTCCACCTCAATTAGGCTATATTTAATAGGACAATTCTAATCCCATAGGTCTTAATCGTATAGGATAGGAGTGTTATACTTGTACTATAGCATTAGACCCTAAGGTGTCTCATTTTTTATGCTCCTTTCCATTAGCACTTTGAGCCCCAACAATCAATTTCATCTAATTCTTATCCTACATTATGTTGGCTTAGCATGAATACATTTGACCCATGACCAATATATCCCTATGAAGTCCTATCCAAATATCATTTACAAATAGAGGTGGTAAATCTTACAAAACAAGCAAGAATACAATTAAACTACTTAAACAAATTTACCTTTTCTCTACATGTAGTCACCCAACACACTTGTAAACACATTCAAACCCTTACACCAGTCTCTAGCCACCTCAAGAAATCTCAAATAGGAATTTTTCATCTAAATCACACTATCACATAAATAACTTTAGATGGGAGAACTATATATGTCTTGATCCCTCTTCAGAGTACTGGTATGTAGGAAGTGTGCCCACACAAGGGGTGTGGACTGCATGTTTAGTGAATCTTACACACACTAACACCCTATTTCAAGTGATTTAAATCTAATTTATCAATCATGATAGAGGGTTATGTTTTAAATATTAAATAATATCTATATTGAGCTCCATCAACATTCAACACTCAAGAATTCACAAGCAGGCTAATATCAGCACAGTCCAAAACCTAGTAAGTTTTAGGTCTTTTTGACTAGTTTAGATAATAGTGGTAGAAGTGGAAAATATAACCAAAACCTAAAGTGTCTTATTTTTATCATTATTATCCTTTCTATAAATTTTTTTTTTTTTAATTTGTGATATTATCCAAATCCTACACAACTAGTTTTAGACCTTGTATCAGTTGTCTTAGTCCCATTTCAAGATAAGTTATATTTCTCCTTAATTATTGTTATTTTTAGAAAGGTTAAAAAAATAAATAAATTATACAAATTAGGATTTTAATTATTTTATTACTCTTTACTAATTTATTAATCTAAGCCTTTAACTAAATTAAGAATAAAACTTCATTATTCCCAAAAAAGTTAAATCATTTGGTGAACTCGACTTACTTCATTTGTGCATAAAACCCTTAGAAACCCTAGGGAAGATTCCTTACTAGTTTTTTCTATTATTTTTATAATTTTTCCTATATATTTAAATAATATTTTCATATTTAATTTTTAAAATTTATCTTATGAATTTTAAAAATCATTTCTTTTAAACCTAGTGGAATTTACTAGGTCTCTTTGCTTCTTGAGGTATCACCTTACATGTTTGTGAGATTCATATCCTTTTTATGCATATTCTAGTTCATTTTTTAGATTATATTTATTTAATATTCTCTATATTTTTTCAATTTTTTTATTAAGCCACCTAATCTCCTTTCATCTCTTCTTTTGAGATGAAGTGTAAGACTTAGTGGTAGCACTCCTGAATTCACCAGATTCTTCTAACCCATCCATATACTGTGGATAAACAAATAGCTCAGCTTCTTGATATAGAATCTACACATCTATATTACACTAATTTACATGAATATAATTTTTACAATGATTATTATGAGAAAAATAATGATGATATCCACATTAATGGTCATTTTACACCACATAAGACTAGTGATCCACTTCCACCTATTATTGATAATGATGTTATCATCAACAAAGAATTGATTCTATAGAGCTTTAGAGAGAGACTTAGGGAAAAAACCCAAGATCATGAACTTATCTTACAATCTATCATGGAAATTAAAAAGGCTAAATAACTTGAGTCTTCCATTCCTTCAAAACAACTAGTTTCAAATGACACTACAGAGGAAACTATGTCTCAATAACCCCCTATGGCAATCCAACCTTCCTCTATGGAACCACTAGTTATGATTAGTACATCTTTGTCTCCTAATGTGGTTTCCCTTATGAAAGAGATAAAATATCTTCAATCCAAGGTGATACATATTGAGCAATGTGCTTCTAGACCAACATATGCTTTAGATTATTTTTCTCTACTTCATACACCATTGGCATGCCATATTGCTTCTACACCCTTGCCACTAGGATTTATTCAACCCAAGCTCACTCTATATGATGGAAAGGGTGATCCAGAGACACACTTGAGATATTTTCATGTAGAATTCTTGGACTATATTCTAAAAGACCGGTTATTAACCAAACAATTTCCACAAAGTCTAAAGGATTTGCTTTATAATGGTTATATAGTCTATCAAATCAGTCAATCAACATATTCAATCCTTTAGTCGACATGTTCCTAGATAATTTAATCATTAAAATAGGTGATAAGGTTTCTTATGCCCAAGTTTCATAATAGAATGAACATCTCATAGATTATGTTCTTTGATATAAGACTATATTGGCTAAAATGACTAACTCCATGACTGATAAAAAATTACAAGATCTCTTTAAACAAACTCTTTTTCCAGCTTTACATGAGTCAATAATGTTCAAAAGGTTCTCTTCCTTCACTAAGTTATGTCATACACTAAAGGAAAGGGAAGTCAAACTAATTTCAATGGGTAAACTCAATTACACAAGCATATCAAAAATAACAAACAAGAATAACAGTAAAGTCCCATACAAAATAAAGGTCAATGATAACAAAATTAAAAATCAATCTATAGTTAATGTGGATTTAGAGCCCCCTCAGTGACTAATTTTATCACCACCTCCTTGATGAAAATTTACCAATCTATCAATATCTCCATCCAGAGTCTTGTAGTAACTTTTAGAATGCAATGTCATATCTATCTCTCCTATTCAGGAGGTTGATCCAATAAATCCTCTTCCATGTGGATATGATTAGAATGCATTTTAAAATTTTCATAGGGTATTAGGCCACATAAAAAATAGATGCATCATTTTGAAACACAAGATACAAAACTTGATAGATGGCAATCTTATTGATCTTGGTACTCTATTTGAGCCTCTTCAAGCAAAGCACACACAAGACAAAGATCTAAAAAAAATCTAAAATCCTTTCCCACAACATTCTAAGCAAGAGACAAGGAACACATCAGGTTTTACCATGCATATCATGCACATCCTCCACCATCTACATACTGGGCATCTTTAGTTGAGTCACATCCTTTGAGCAACATGATTAGTGTGTATAATTCTAGAGTTTTGGCTAGACCTTAGATATCCTTTTTAGAGAAGGATTATTTAAGGATGATTTAGATTACCATGTACTTTTCATCAAATTTTACATTAATCATCAACCCATGTATAGTGTTTTCATATAATATAGATCTAATGTAAACATGTGCACTATGATATTACTATAGCATTTGGGATATTTAGAGTAGGATTTTACCCTGATAGACACAATTATCAACAGATTTAGTGGGCATATACAAAGTTCATTGGGTGATATTGTACTTACTATATAGGTTGGTCCAATACATGTGGCCACCCCATTTACTATTTTTCCCAGCATAAGAGTCTTCAATATGTTGCTTGGTCAACCCTGGATTCAGAAACTTCATGTAGTTCCTTATATAGTTCACATATACATACAATGAATTCATGTTAATAAAGTTGTTGTAGTTGGTAGAGTTCTATATGAGTTACCACTCCTCACTATAGAGACATATACTACTTTGTAGTCACCATTTTCATCTCCTCTACTAGTTACAATCCTTCCTCTAGTTCAGATTCAGACACATTTGATGCCTCCATCACTAGCACAGAGAATTCATACACTTCCACAAAGGCCTCTTTTAGAGAAACCATAGCTTTAGGACTCTAGATAGTTCCTAGTTATGTTGTTCACACCTAGGGTAGTATCACTAAGGTCTCATTCCTCTACACATAAATCACATGTTTAGAGAGCTTCTCTTACTACCAGATGGGTCCCTAAGAGCCCCATAGTTACATCCATTTTTTAGAGTTATAAGGGGACCCAAAAGTCAATTTCCACTATATATATTTCAAATTATATACATCATATATATCTTTTAGAGTCACATTCTCAACATTTCCATCATGTTTCATGATCATGTACAATCCCTCTCCTTGATACAGGATACCATGTTAGGGAGTCTCTCATGAGACTCATCATGTAGTATCGATTCTTCATAGTCTTTCTTGCACATAGTTTCTTTATGATTACTTGTACATATCTTATCTCAAAATACAAAAACATTCAAATAAATCAAAAACAGCAAAAACATTTCAATTATATGCATTATCCATGCTTTACATTTATACTACCATGATATACTTACATTTTTCTATTATATGCTATCATTTATCAATTTATCTATATTACCATGCTTCACATGATCTTCTTTGAGTGTGTGTAGTGACATCCAAATCATTTATTGATTCACTCTACCCATTGAGGGAGCATCCTAATACTAAATTTGATACATACATCAACATATCTACCCACTAGGGGCATCTTTTACATGACTACACCATCTAGGTTATGTCATTCCTATACCAGACACTCTAGTTATCATGACAATTTACATTACTTACTAGATTACACATATTACTCTATCAAAACTCACTAGTATATAACACGTGTGTATTTATTAGCATATACCTAGTATCATATACCATGTTTTGAATACTTTCACTTCTTGTTTTGATTAGTTAGATGTGATTATGTTTCTAGCATTTGCATGCCTTCTTTTCTTATTTCGATTAGTTAGATGTGATTGCATTTCTTAGTTTCCATTTTATCTATTATGTATGCCTTATTATATTTGATAATGTCCTTTGATTTTATCTCTTGTGTGTGCCTTAGTACATTTTTCAATGTCTTTTGCTTGTACTCTTCTATGTGCCTGTGGCCCTTGTGCTAACTTCACTTAGTTTTAATTATGTGTATGTGGGAATTTGAACATGCCTTATATGCTTGATTTCCCAGTTTGAGTGGAATGTTCCCATGTCCCTTTTTTTCTTGTCCCCTTGGCCACCTTTTTCTACTTTTTTACTTCTTTCCTTACATGCCTATTTACTTGTTTTCTTCTAAATTGTTTGCAATGCCATGATCCACATCATGCATTATCTTGCTCTTTTGGATGCCATGATGGACATCATGCTCCATCCCTCCTTGAAAACTAAAAAATAACAAATAACATTTCCAATTTAAATTCAATATATTGCACATGTTATTACATTGTTACATCTATTTAGGCATACCCTTGTTGATCTAACAATCTCCAATACAAACTATGCTACATCTTAAAACATTTTTTCAATTATCATTACTATATCATGCATTTTCAAAACATAACACCCTTTCAAGGCTCTTTATTTTGAGGTCAGTCTTTGTAGGGTCTTCATTCCTACTCTTAGAAGAGATAGAAACAAACAAGTGTTTTATCATAGAGATCAGAGCCTTTACCAATCAAAAAATTAGTTTTTAGGACACCCAAAACAACAATCAAAACCCAAACTAGGTAGAACAAACCAAAAACATAATGATAAACATAGAATAGCGATCAAAATTAGAAAAGTACAAGAGTGCCAAATTTGGACTATAGTGCTAGACAACAAAGTGTCATGTTTTTGGTGCTCTTATCTAAATTAAAAAAACCCAATTTTTCCAAAAACAAATAGAAAGCTAAGTTTAGTTACAATTTTATTAGCTGTAGGATAGTTCAAAATTAGTAGTATTAGTATAATTTTTCTCAAAAAATCTATATATAGGGGGAATCATACATGGCATGATGGCTCTCACTTCTAATTTTAGATTGAGTAATTGGTATAACTTTTATATTAGAATCCATGTTATAGATACCAATGATTAGGGGCAATGTGTGCAGCGGATTTAATTTCTTTTCTTTTTAGTTTATTGAATTACCTAGGTATTATCATTAGTTGTATGTCTTATTTCATCTATAGGTGGTTGGTATCATTTTAGAGTGGATTTCATATAAGCCTAGTTCCTAGTTTTGAGTATCTTTTATACAAACCTACTCTTCACCTTTTAGAGTGGCCAAAACTGGCGTAGTTCTAAGTACACATTTGGCTATCCATGCCAAATTTTTAGATTATAGAGCATTCATGGGAATCAAAATCCATCAAATACAACACACATTCATAGTAGTATTAGTTCATAGTTCCACACTTTGGAGGCAATGATAGATCCAAAGGAATAACTAGCCTTTATATGCTTGAGCCACCTACTTAGAGGGATTAAACACATAGTCCAAGAATTGATTAACACATGAATGATCACACAGCTTCACTTAGTGGGTGATGATGGATCCAAAGTGATAGTCTTTGTATTCTTAAACCACCCTAAAGGAATTGAGTACTCAAATCCATTCATGATATTACTTTTAGTAAAACATATACTCAACATCAATTAACATCTTATAGGTTTTGTATTAGTTTGTGTACTCAATGAGGTGTATCCATTACTTTATCTTCCTCTTTCTCTTTTACCTAGATTTTATACATTCTTATTTTATACATAACATTTCTAGTAAGAACTAATATACTCTTTGTTTTCTCTTTTAGATTCATGCTTTACAATGTGTTCTCTCTATGTACACTCAACATCACACATCTTCATAGTCTTTCACCTTTAAAGGTAAGTTTAGGTATGATTTCTACTTTTCCTTTATCCTAGTATTTTTCTTTGTTACATCACTAGAATAAAGTAGGGTGGGGGGTGGGGGGCGGGGGGACGGGAGCAGGGGGGAATTTAGTCATATAAAATGTTAAAATTGGTAGTTTGAGTGTGGCTTGTGACACCCAATCCATTAGCCCTTTTTTCATGCTCTTGTGACCCATCTAGACACCTTTTTTCTTATTGTCAATCATTTATAGCCTTCTAAATGATTATTCCACCTTAGCCAAGCTATATTTCCTAAGAAAATTCTAATCCCCTAGATCCCAACCTATAGGATAGGAGTTCCATACTTCGACTATAACTCTAGACCCTAGGGTGTCCCATTTTTGACACTCTTATCCATTTAAATTTTGATCCCCAATGGTCAATTTCATCTGATTCTTATCCTTCATTATGTTGGCATAGTGTGAATACATTTGACCCATGACCAATAGATCCCTATAAAATCTTATCCAAAGCTCATTTACAAAGAGAGGTGACAAATCTTAGAAATCAACCAAGAATATAAGCAAAATACTAAGACAAATTTCCTTATTCTCTATATACAGTCACCCAACATAGTTGTAAACACATTCAAACCTTTACACCAGTCCCTAGCCACCTCAATCACTCTCAAATATGATTTTTTTCATCTACATCACACTATCACACAAGCACTTTAGATGTGATAACTACATATACCTTGATCCCTCTTCAAAGTAGATGTGATAACTCAATTTCAACACTCTCAAGTTATATCTCATGCACTAAAAAGAGTTACCCACTCAAGGAATATGCTACCCTATTAATTTGTCATTGATTATGCTTGATGGGGAAGGTGAAATTATGCAAATACTCCACCCATTTTATGTGCCTCTAATTTATCTTAGGTTTATTGGTGATAAATTGAAGTGCATGGTTATTTGTGTAAATGATAAATTCTTCAGGCATTATATAATGGCTCCATTTATTCAAGGCATGCACCATTTCATAGAATTCTAAGTCATATGAAGAGTAATTCCTCTTAGCATCATTGATTTTTAAATTGCAGTAAGTTATTGGCCTACTCTCTTGTCTTAAAATAACTCATATTTCTAATAAATTGCATCACATTCTACCTAAAAGACATTGTTCAAGTTTGGTAGTGCTAGAATGGGTTGTTCTATAATTATTTATTTTAAATACTAAAAATTTATTTCATATTTATCAATCCACACAAACTTATTATTATCTCCCCTAATATTATCTATTATTGGGGCACAAATTCCACTAAAATTTCTAATAAATTTTGTATAGAAACTTGTAAGCCCATGAAAACTCCTTACCTCTCCAACTGTTCTAGGTGTTGGCCATTCCATGATTGCCTTCACTTTGTCCTTATCCATCTTAATCATGACTTGAGAAATCACAAATCCTAGGTACAACAACTCTAATATCATGAACACACATTTCTTGAGGTTGATTATCAACCTCTCCTCTTTTAGTCTTCTCATGACCAAATGCAAATGATGAAGGTGTTCCTCCTTACTATGGTTTTAAATTAGAATATCATCCAAGTAGACTACTAAAAACTTACCTATGAATTTTTTTAGGACTTCATTCATAAGCCTCATGAAATTTCTTGGTGTGTTTATCAAGACAAATGGCATAACTAGCCATTCATACAACACCTCATTGGTCTTGAAATTTATCTTCCATTCATCCCCTTGTGTGATACTAATATGATAATATCCTTTTTTGAGATTAATTATTGAAAAGTAACTTTATCCACTTAATCAATCCATCAAATCTTCCATCCTAGGGAGATGAAACCTATATCTAATTATGGTCTTGTTAATATCCCTGAAATATATAAACATTCTCCACTCACCTTATTTTTTGGGCACCAACACTATACGAACTACACAAGGACTAAGACTCTCTTTGATCAACCCTTTGTTTAAGAGTTATTTTACTCATCTCTTGATGTTTTCATTTTCCTTAAGATTCATTTTGTAGGCTACCTTGTTAGACAAACTTGATCTTAGAATAAAATCTATGTGATGAGTAATATTCCTCATGGGTAGTAATATGGTTGGAATCTCATCAACCACAATATTTGCATACTCTTTCAACATGTCTTGAATCTCTTAAGATAATTCACTCACTTTGATGGCTATCATTATAGTCCTAGGCTTAACTACTAATGCAAAATTGAACTCATATTCATGTATGACATTTAAGAACTCTTTTCCACTAACTAAAATCACATTTGATCCAACTTGTTGTTGATTGTATTCATCCTTTATAGGTATAAAGGTGTGAGTAACCCCATCTTTTATCAAAGTATACACATTTATTCTACCATCATGGGTTATTTTTATATATATTTCCAAGGCCTCCTAATAATTATATAACAAACATCCATGGGGATCACATCACAAAGGACCTTGTCCTTATATCTTCCAACTTGAAATTCCACCCAACTTTACTCACTAACCAAAACTTGTTGTCCTTTATTCAACCATGAAAATTTATATGGTGTGGGTTGAGGTAACTTATTTAATTCTAGTTTGTTTACCATTTAAATAAAAATAAAATTGTGTGTACTTCCTAAATCTATAACCATTTTTTAACACTTACCTTGGCACTTGCAAGAGGTCTTGAAAAGCATCTTTATTTGAGGTGTATCTTTCTCCTTAGGTGTCTTTATCATCACTCTTCTCATAAGCAAATATTCTCCTACCTTTATTTCTTCCACAAGTGATGGAGAACACACACTCTCTTCTTCAACTACGTAATATGATTTATATATTTTGTTCTTTGACTTCATGTTAGATGATCCTCTGAGCATTCCCAAGATCTATATCTATCAAACTATTTGCACTTGAAGCACCTACCTATAAAACCACCTAATCCTCTACTTCTTGATGCATAACCACCTCTAAAATAGGTATTTTGACTCTAAATCCTCCTCTTGAATTAAATGGATGTTCTTGTGAAGTACTAGACTCCCCATGACCTATTTTTGAGTGACCTCTACCCCATTTCTAACATCTACCCCTAAAACTTCTACCTCTATCTCTATTTTTTTTGTTTTGCCTCATATTAAGCTTGTCCTTTACTTCTAAGGCCAACTGAGAACATTCTTCCAATGTTTTTAAAATAAAAAGGCTGAGTTAATCCTTATAATTGTATATTAAACCATTGAGATACCTAGCCACCTTATCAGTATCATGATCCATGTGACTTGATTTGATACTCAACTTGTAAAAATCTTCAGTGTATTCTTTTACTCACATTTCTTTCTATTTTAGGTTTTGAAGCTTCTTATACAAATTTGTGATGTAATCACTAGGTAAGAAATTACCTTTAATATTGTTAACCATTCTATCCCAAGACCTAATCTTAGTTTTCCCCTTTTATCTCCTCTCATCCTGTATGTAATCCCACTAGAGGGATGCATGACCCTTTAGCTTGATCTTGAAAAACTTTAATTATTGTTCTTCTAGTACATCCTCGAAATAAAAATATTTGTCTAACTCTCCTATCCATTCAAGGAGTTATTATAAATTGAGGCTTCTTTAATATACTATAATCTCTAATTCGGTCTTCGATTCTTTCCTTTTCACTACCTTCAACAACCTTTCAAACTTTTGTTATTTAATCTCTCTGCTTTATATTTTAACTCTGGTACCTATGGTCCTTCTTCCTCTTGGTCACTCAAATCACCTATGACTAATCCTCTCCTTTTATTGAACTCAAATGATATGATTTTTGCATCAAATTTAAATCTGATATTCCTTAACTCCTATAATATTTTGTCTCCCATTTGTATGGTTGTTGTCCTTTCACTTGATGCATTTCTCTTAGGTGGCATCTTGTCTCCTCTTATATAATTAACCAAAAAATATAAATTTATCTTCATCTTATATAATCTCACCTCTTTCAATAAATTTTATGTGTCTTAACCTACTTTGATATAAAAATTATGTAGAGGGTAAGTAATAATCCCTTAATTTGTCAATGCAGTGCAACTAACTTTGATTGCCTACTTTTTTGTAGCCATTTTATTTACTATTTATAGTTGTACAATCAAATAAGGATAGTAAATAAGAAAAAAAAAAAATTTGGATACCCTTTATCTATTTATTTCAGTCCAAGAACTTGCTTTCTTAAATTTCACTCAAAAGTACACTTTCTTCCAATTAGGTCTCTAAATACCTATTTCACACACAACCCTCTCAATTTGTACATAGAAGTATTGTACTAGGATATAAATTACAAAATATATTATATTAATTTAAAACCATATTAATCACCAATTTTTAATAATTTTTATTAGTGGAAACGTTCACAATGCCACATTTGGTTTTGAAACCCTAATATAGGGTTTACCTTGACTATGCCAGCTTGAGAAGAGGAAATTCAAAGTTTCAAGCTTATAATAAAGTTTTAAAATTATTTAAAGATTTTATAGGGTATATTAAAACCCTATACACATTATAAACTCTTTTTTCCCCTCTTTGATACCTTTGTTCATCAATTTTCACAAGATTTTGGTCTACCTAAGTGTGAAGATACAGTCTCTTATAGGGTCTAAGTTGAGTTCTTCCTAGAATATGTTAAAAAAATTAAATAACCATGTAAATAATTATTAAAAATTTAAAAAAAAATTACCAATATATATTATCAATAAAACAACCTTTGCATATATTCTTTCCTTACTAATATTGCATACATAGTCTTCTTGAATACATAAAACATAGAAAAAATGTGTTTGCAATTATATGTGAGTTGCAATCAGGAGACTCTTTATTTGTTATTGGAGATAATTATTATCTTATACTTATAATAATCTAAATTCAAAACTATTTTACAACATTATATATCTCCTACAATTTCTCCAATGGTTTTAGATCCTTCCAAGAGTATTCAAGAAGAGAACTAAGTGTTACAGCATATATTTTAAGTTGTCAAATCTTGAACACATGTTTCAAAAACAAGTATAATAACTACACAGTCCCCTCATGGGTCTAATATAAAAATTTCATAAATTTAAATCTCTTCCAAACATTGTATCACCTAAACTAGACCTAACTAGTTCAAATTTTCAAAAAGTCCTTTTTGGTGAGAAAAAGCCAAATTTGAATTTTTGAGTACCTAGAGCCAAAATAACAACTTGAAATGAAACCTAAAGGTGATATAAGCATCTTAATATCCCTTAGACTAAATTTAAAACCTAAATTGACTATGAAAATAAAAAAAATCAATAATTTTCACTTAGGAGTGATGCTCCTGCATCAATTATTATAATGTCCTCCTTTGTAATCATAAACTATATATTAATAGTTCATCATTAGACATCTTGTGCAGTGTGCACATTACAGATGTTATTGACTAATGCTTTAGACTCATTTATGTGAATATTGATGTGCCATATTATTTACCTTAGTTGTTACATATTTATGTGGTACTAATTTAGATTGACTGCTTGGTTTGGTTTAAAAGGTTTAATTTGTTGAAAAAAATTGTGGATTTTATTTTGACTGCAATAACAAACATATGTTAAATCTATAAAATTAAGTTTGATAAAATGATTATCTAAAAATATAAGATTTATTTTGATATAAAAATAATTTTAAATCATTGGGTAAACCTATATAATTTATACACCTCATATATTTGTAGATTAATGTTATAAATATCTTAAAATTTGGCAAATTACCTAAAAACTACTAACTATTTGAGCATTATTTTAAAGTTTTAGAGGGATCAATGACAAAGTTTTGACGTGAAATTAATCTTATATTAAATTTTATAACCCTATAATTTTTTTATATTGACATATGATTCTATCCATCAATTTATAGAATCCTCATATTAACAAAATCATAATGGAGCTAGTTATTTGTACTCCTTTACATCTTCTCAAAACTATTGTTGATCTGTTGAATCCTTCCATGAAAGAGATAGAGGAATGAAATAAAATGTGAAAGAATTATAAAAATAATTAATTGGGACCACTCTTTCCATATTTATAATGATTGAAACCATTTCTTACATGCTTACATGACTTGTAACTAAATACGTAACTTTGATACAAATGGTTAAAAATAGCAAATCTCCTACATGTCCATAATTGAAAGTGTGTGTTTTTGTCCATTCCACTTGTAATATTCATATTCATTTACAATTTATGGGTTGTATATAGTTATAAAATAGAATCATGTATGTCTCTACTCAAGAAAAAAGGATTTATGTAATAAAAATAACTATGTTGTATTTTATTTTGGATTTTTCCATATTTTTAATGGATGAATGTTTGTAACTCTTTTTTCATTGTTATGACTTGGTTAAAAATATTTTTCCCATATATATAAATTAGTAACTCATGGACAATAATATATTTATTTCATTTTTTATTTATTTCCACAAATATCTTTTTATTTTCTTTACGATTTTTAGTTTTCTTCATTCACTTTTGCCTTCAATTGATTAGGTTCATTCTAGGCAATGGAAACAAAAATTCTTGGTAATTTTGATAATTTTTTTCTTGGCAATTTTATAGTTCTTTAAAATGTAATATCTTCACTACCTATTTTATATTCACCTAAATTTAATTAAGTAAATTACAAAAGTGAGATCATATTTTTTTGGATTAAGGTGAAAAATAAAGAGGAACAAACATACTTAGTTTAGTTAGTTGTATAGGTTCACATTCCTTCATTAATAATTTAATTCAATAAAAAGTGTTACAATTGTTTTACAAAATCAACCTCCTTACATCTTCCTTATTTTAGCTTAGGGAGGTCTTGTGAAGGCACATATCTCTTATAAAACACCTAATATATACATAGACACACTAAGTGGGTTGTAAATATCCCTCCTCTATTATTCATTAAATTATTAAGTAAAAAACTTAAAATAGTAAGGCAAAATTGTAATATCTGATCTTGGGGGAAATAAACTATATAATCAAAAAATTTAGGGAGGAATATCTGGGACTCCTTACACAAATGCTTAAATATAGTTGTATAACCCTTATAGAGTTGGAACTTCAAGACACTTATGGATTTTATAATGCCAAAAATAACATTTTTGTTCAGATACACATTGATAAAATGTCCATGCTCCTTTTTGGAACTGGAGGTGATAAAATCACCTATGAAAAATTTACATCAATTTATTTATGTAAAATGACATGTTAACCATAGTAATTCTTGGACACTTATCCACTTAGGCATGGCATGCCATTCTCTAGGGGAAACTTTTCTTCAATTTTGTGTTAGTGAAGTTGGGATTTATTTGAACATGCTTACTTGGTACTCTATGATATCATTAACTTCAAAGGGTTTAGATACCTATTTTTTGAGTCCACAAAGATGCTTTTTGTGGCTAAAGAGTTTGTAATTGGTCAATCAATTTTCCTATAATAATAATCAAATATATTGGCTATAATTTTTACTCAACTTCTTGTAGCTTTCTTGTTGGTTTGTTCCCTACATCATTCAATGTTTTCCTTACTAGTTTCTTTTATTGGTATTTAAACCATTATTTAATTAAATTTGGACATATTCCAATGCAGATTGAAAATCAAAACTATTATTATTGGATTTTATAGTATTAATTATTTCAAATATTGGATTCCAATTTTGCTATTATTGGATTTTAATTTTCAATTTATTAGAATTACATCCCATATTTTATGGATTCTAGTTTCAATGTTTTTTCAATTTAAAGTTTTTTTAGATAGGTATTCAATTTTGACTACAGTTTTAACTAGTTTGGGACACAATTGGAAGCCCAGATCCCCAAGTAATCATCTATCACATGTACCAAATATATTAATGACAGCCACAATCAGGCCAAAAATACCAACAATAGCCACAACTGTCCCAATAATACCAAGAATGGCCACAATTGACCTGATAATATTGGCCACAACTAGCCAAATAATACTAACAATAGCTATAACTAGCTTGAGAATACCAATAATAGCCACAACTAGCCTGATAATATCAATGATCAGCCACAATCGGCCCAAGATTACCAATGGACAACCACATTTGGCCTTTAATACCATACTGAGATTTGAACATGGGTGTTGTTTGAAATAACCAAATCACTTTACCAAGTCACTCACATCTCATCGCTTTTGTAATTTAAAGTTATTAATCAACTAGCAGTAAATATTATTCTAGTTTATTTAAATAATTTAATATTTTTTAAAAATAATGGTTGAGTAATTAATATTTCATTTTGATGTAATGAATTCAAAATTAATGAAATGTTCTTCCCCCAATTAGAAGTTGAAGTCAAATAATATTGAAATTGACAATATTCTTTGTGAAATCAAGCTTCTCAAGTTGTCAATATCATAATATTTGTTTTAGGGAGGCTAATCGAGTTGTTGGATGCCTGGATTTTAATGGGTAAAGACACACTAGGGTAAGTGCACAAAATCGGGGGACAAAAAAGGGCCTACCCATAGACATGATTTTTATGAAATTTTATAAATTTGAACTTCTATAGATAATTTGAAATAGCTACACTCAAAATTTGAATATGGTATTAAAACATGAATTGTAGTACTTCAAGTCTAGTTTCCAAAAAAACTATTTTTTGAAAAATGGTTAAGTATAAATAGGTTAAACATCTAAAATTTTAAGAGGACCTCCTATTTTTTAATAAAACATAGTAGATAGATGGTCATGCAGCCTACCATTTTTTGAGCATCGATAAATATTGTTTGAAATCTTTTGGTGAATATTTATATAAGATCTTCTGGTGTGTTGTAATTTTTTTTAAATATGTTTTCAATTAATTTTTTTATTAATTTTACAATTAATTAGATAATAAAAACTAAAAAAAATGGATATTTGGTCGTGTGGCCCCCTAACTACCTCAAAAAAAATGAAAATTGATTTTTTTTAAATGTGTGTAGAATTAGGCCTAGTTTGTTACCATATAATGTTTTTTGCACTTGTGATGCAGGAGCATCAATTGTCAAACAAGAGATAGTTGGATAGGTGGTTATGAGGTCTAGAAGTGATGTTAGAATGTTTTCACTCTATTTCTAGCTTGTTTGAATTCAAATATGTGTGTAAATGGTAATGGTTAAAGTAAATAAAGGTTGTAAGTGAGTTGTCAAAAGTCATTTTGACTTAATAAGAGTGAATATAGCTCAAATAAGGTCATAAATACTATTTCATCTTATAAGAGCTGTTGTGAACGAGATCATAAGATGTTTTAGGATGAGATTTATCACATTTCCATGTTTAGTGTGTGGTTGAGTCAATCTAGGAGTTAGTTTAGGAGTTTAAAATAAGAAAACCCAATTTTAGGTGAAGAAATTAATGGTGATATTATGTTATTATGATTATCTAAGATTAATAACATAACTGTATGAAGTTGTAGGTGATATTTCAAAGTATAATGCTTATTTTTACAAAAATTGTTTATGTTGACATTGAAGAACCAGGTAGGACAACAAGCATGAAAAGTAACAGTCAATATTAAGGGGCCTATTTCATTTTTATGGTAATATTAAATGTTATATGAGGTCTAAAAAAACACAATAAAATTTATTTGGATTTTTGAAAGTGAGTATTAAGGATTTTATAAGCGATTTAGTGTTTAAGGCCCAAACTAGGGTAAGACAAAAAAATTTCTACCTAGTGAAAATTTATCAAATTTGGAACTTTATTATGCACCTATTAGTGGAATGTTTTTTAAAATTTTATATCTTTTTTACATGTGTGGAAGGATTTATTAATGACAAAAAATTTCAGATCTGGGAGTGAAAAAATAGTGAATAGTGAAGGAAATTTTCATGCAAACTAGGTGAAATTGAGCAGTGGTAACTCATGGATGATGTTGAAGCCTATTCATGGGATACATGATGTGATATAGCATGTTTTAGGGTGTGTTTAAATCTATATACCCCTACTACAACAAATAGTATGCTAGAATAGGTCTACTTGGACTAAGATCATGTACAATTTCTCTTGTTTTGTATAAAAAAACTATACCCCATTTTTGTACATGTTTTGAGAGGCACAAATGGGTATCTATATTAGGTTTTAAATTTTCAATACCAGGTGTCTAAAATAAATTATGATCCTAATTCTCTCTGAGAAGGGCTACAAAGCATTATACCTAGTACAAGAGCAAAATATGATTGATAGGCTTGATAGAACCTTGTTTATTATTTTCATAAGCTTGGTTTAGGTATGAATGGTGTGTTGAGATTATAAATAAATTTATACAAATTTATTTTCATAGATTTTATGTTTTAAGTATATGGCTAGCACTATAAACCCTATGAATGCAAGTGTAAATGAGATAGAGTCAAAACACCCTAAAGAGCAATTAGCTATCAATTTAGCTAAGATAATAGGGCATTATCTGTGGTATTATATCACATAACTTGTGAAAATTTTGAATATCCAAGTAATACTCAAAACACCATACAAAAAGAGGAGAATTTTGATCTAATATAACAAAGGTAACAATATGCAAGATATGTATTTATCTTTGTAGGAACTCTAGCTAGCAGGAGGGAGATCATGCCAAGAAAGTTGACCTAAAGGCCACTAAATATTTCAAAATTATATAATCCATTAGGAGAATAAGGACATAAATATATCATCCTAAGGCATCCAAGGAGGAGCTTGGATAATTGTGTCAATAGATCAAGGTGAAATAGACTTGAGTGAGATAATAGAGAAGAGAGAAAGGAAGAGGTTGAAATCTAAGGTGGAAAAGACTTGGATGAGAGAAATAGAAACCATGGAAGGGAAAATAGTACCATGGACACAAGTGTTGGATTTGATGCAAGCAATGAGGAAGATGAGATTGGTAGAGAAGAAGAAAAAATAGAAAATGGAGAGGTTAAGGGATATTGCTGACATTAGGAGGAAAATTGGGCTCCTTGAGGAGAAGATAGTATTAGAAAGAGAATAATATGAGGATGGTGAATCAATGCTAACTAATATAGATCATGAAGAAGTTGAATACAAACAAGATGAGATCACAAGCATGCAAGAAGAACTAAGCTTCATGAGTGAAGCCTATGAAGGATTTTAGAAAGAATAAATAGAGGATGATTGTGAAGACCTCATGGAAGGTTATGAAGAGTGGAGTGTAGAAGAAGATGAAATGTTAGCTGATGTAGAGGTGATTTTAGAACATGACAAGATAAGTGGAAAGCATTAAAATTAGGTAGCTACATAATAATAATTACACCTCTTGAAAAATTCAAATGAAAACCTTTGGAATGAGGAAGAAGTAAAAAATGTAGGTGAAAATAAAGACATGAATTGATAGCTATTGAAAGAAACTATGAGAGTCATCTACATAAAAAGGTAGCATTTGTGGAACACATCCAGGAAAGAGTGGAAAATAATGGACCAAGGTTTGATGAAGACCCCTTGGAAATGGTTGATGAAGATCTTGAAAAGACTATTATAGAAGATGCAAATAGAGTTCATAAATTAGAGATTTAAGAAGCAAAACTTCCTATCTATGATAGAGTTGATCATAAGGAGGATGATATCAAGTTAGAGATAGAATTTAGATTGATCAGTGCTTTTCTCAACCCTTCTAATGATGACAAAGTGGATTCAATATAAGAGGACACCAAGAAAGACAAGGTAGAGGCATCTATGAATACCATTAAACACATAAAGGTACAAAATTATGTTTTTGTTCATAGTTTAATAAGTATAAAGTGTGTAGAAGAAGCTAAAGGATGTGAAGGATCTAAATAGAGTGTAGATGGAAAATGAATGATTGAATATGTATGTTTAGAGCAAGAGATGGTAGGAATTCATGAGGGAAGCATATAAGAGATGGTAAAAGCTTATGACAAGAAATCAAGCAAGATGAAAGGAAACATACATGTGATGATGCATGGAGAGGAAGAGGAAATCAATATTGAAAGGTTTCATAAGTCCATGAAAGGCCAAAAGGAGAGTGAATAATAATAAATAATTATACACGGAGAGATTATGGGTTGTATAAAGTCAACTGAGTCAAATAAGATAAATATACCATTGAGGCACAAGGAAGGAGACACATTATCTTAGTCATGAAGCATCACCATGGTAATGAGAGGTAAATTTTTGTAAAAAATATAGCTTAGTTTCTTTGTAATTAATTATGTTTTTATTTGGTTAAGTGATGAAATTTGGAGTAGTGGATTAAAGACCATAAAAAAGGTCTTAAAACTAGCAATAGTTTATTGTTTTGGTCAAAAGAAGGAAGAAAAACAAAGAAGTTCAGTTAGACAAGAGTCAAAATGGACTCATAAGGAGTATAATGGAGTATTAGAGTCTTGTTGGATATTATTAAATGGAGATAAGTAAAATAAAATAAGGGAATATAAGGAAAATGTGAGGTTTCATCAAAAACATGAGTTTTAGGCAAGAGTGAATGCAAACAAGCAACTACAGGTGGTGAACCAATAGATAGGTAAGGAAGATACCAAGGTTGTAGCTAAGGAAAAGGTAAATAATGTCTTCCAATTATTGAAATTACTATTTTAACTATTTTTAGTATTACATATTAAAAACATAATTGGACACAATAAATAAATGGTAGGCAGTAAAGTGTCCATTAGGACAATTGAAGGAACTTTAGGTGTTATTAATGAGTTGTATGTTAAAAGATGAATAATTCTATGCTCCTTTAAATTAAATAATGTAAGGAAGGAGTATAAATAAGTGGGTGACACAAGTATGAAGAGTGAAAAAAAGCAAAGTTACAGAACTCAAATAGAGGAAGCAAAAGAAGAATTCTAAAAGAAGGAGATGGAATAGATTGAGAAAGACAATAGATTTTCTAATGAGTTTGTGTCATATGAAGGTATGTTGATAAATGAGATGGAGATAAAAAATTTAGTTTCATTTATTTTATAATAAAATAGGAATGTTAAATAGGAACATCAAATCGAAGAGGTGATGATACTTTTAAGAAGACAAGAATCCAAGTGAAAGTAAAAGGTAACACATCAAGTTTTATGATGGGTGAAAAAGGTAAAAAGCAGCAAGGTGAGGTAAATAAATAAGAGAGGACTATTTATAATCATCAAATGAGTGATAATTATGGATATTTTTCATTCAAGTATTAGTACAAAGAAGAAATACAAAAGTGGGAAAAAGATTCCCAAAAATAAATGATGGGATGGCTCGAAGAAGTCAATGTTCATGATGATACATTTGTGCAATTTTTTGATGTAGGCACAGAAGTAAAAGTAAAAAGAGGATGCAAAAGTGAAAGAGTTCATGTTTTTAAATTAGAAAATGGAAACCTAAAGATAACAAGAAAGTATTTTAAGGAAACAACTCTTAGCTTAGTCAAGGGAAGCAACAAAGGAGGAAGAGAGTATTTAAGCCATGGAGACAAAAAAATACAAAGAGGAGGTTGAGAACCTTCAAGATATTAGGTAAAAGATAGTACATGGTCACAAGAGAGTCCATAATTTGGAGATTCATGACAACCAAGAAAGATTGATAGAGTTTGTACACTATAAATGTGAATAAATCATGAAAAATAGGAAAATGGGAAATTGTTTGATAAAAATAATGAGTTTATTGATAAGTGATACTAGTTATAGTGCAAAACAAGAGTAGAAATATAAGTTTGAGATGCAATACAAGGAGAAAACAATGAAGGAGACCACAAAAAAAGAGGAAATTCATGAGTAGGATCCCATGAAAAGTTTCAAGTGTGTTAATATGATGTAGGATCATCAATTATAAATAAATTGATAGTTGGATAGGTGTTTATGAGTTTCAGGAGTGATGTTATAATGTTTTCCCTCCATTTCTATCTTTTTTTAATTCAAATCTGTATGTAAATGGTAATGGTGAAAGTAAATAAAGGTTGTAAGTGAGTTGTCAAAAGTTATTTTGACTGAGTAAGAGTTAATATGGATAAAATAAGGTCATGAAGACAATTTTATCTTCTAATATCTGTTGTGAATGAGCTCATAAGGTGTTTGAGGATGAGTTTTATCACATTTCCATGTTTAGTGTGTGGTTGAGTCAATCTAGGAGGTTGTTGAGTCACTTTAAGAGTTCATTTAGGAATATAAAATAATAAAACCCACTTTTGGGTGAATAAATTCATCATGATACAATGGTATTATGATTCTATAAGATTAATAACACAAGTATATGAAGTTTCAAGTGATATTTCAAATTATAATGCTTGTTTTCTTAAAAATTGTTTATGTTAACATTGAAGAATCAGGTAGGGTAGCAAGCATGAAAAGTAACAGTCAATATCAAGGAGCCTATTTCATTTTTATGGTAATATTAAATGTTAGATGAGGTATTAAAAAATATAATAATATTAATTTGGAGTTTTTAAAGTGAGTATTAAGGATTTTATAAGTGATTTAGTGTTTTAGGGCCCAAACTAGGGTAAGACAATAAAACATTTATACCTAGTGAAAATTTCTCAAATTTGGAAAAAATTTATACCCTTGTTATTGTAACAAGCCTATAAAATTTAATCCCTTTGTTGTACTTGTGGAAGAAGTTATTAATCATAGAAATTTTTAGATCTGGGAGTGAAAAAATAGTGAATAATGAAGGAAAAATTGCATGCAAACTAGGTGAAATTGAGGACTGGTAACTCATGGATGATGTTAAATATTGTTTGGGGAATAAATGAGGTGATAAAACATGTTTCATGGTGATTTTAAATTTATATACCTTTACTACAATAAATAGTATGCTAGAATAAGTCTAATTGGACTAAGATCAGGGATAATTAATCTTATTCTATATAAAAGAACTATACCTCATTTTTGTACATATTTTGAGAGGCCCAAATGGGTATTTGTATCATGTTTTATATTTTAAATATCATATGTATAAAATAAATTATGATCCTAATTGTCTCTGAGAAGGGCTACAAAGCATTGAACCTAGTACAAGAGCAAAATATGGTTGATAGGCTTGATAGAACCTTGTTGATTGTTTTCATAATCCCGATTTGGGTGTGAATTGTGTGTTGAGGTGATAAATCAATTTATACAGATTTCTTTACATATATTTCAAGTTTTAAGTCTATGGTTAGCACTCTATACCTTATGAATGTAAGTGTAAATGAGATAGAGTCAAAACACCCTAAAGAGAAATTATCTATCAATTTAACTGAGCTTATAGGGCGTCAACTTGGATCAATGACAAAAAATCACATAAACATTAATAGGCATGTATATGTGTAGCATATAGTTTCCTAAAAAAGGTATAGTTAGAAATAAATATAGTTAGAACCCTTAAAATATCCCAAAAATTATAAAAATCATATTTTTGGAAAGAGGATAATGTGCTCATCATGAGGATAATGTTTTTGAATTTTGATGTTGAAATCCATATAATATTTGGTGATTGAAGTTGAAATTTGTTAGTTTTTGTCAAAACTCTCGATCTCAATTGTAGATGCATAATCACAAGCCTTTGACTCAAAAAACCAAGCCATTTCTAATCTTAAAGGCTTAGTTTTGAATTCAAATTCAAATAGCACATACACATTATATAAATTATTATATAATACATACACATTATAAAATGCATACAGATTATTTTGTAATAAGACCAAAAACATCTCTAGAAGCATGTGGGAGTTACACATAAAGGAAACTTTAGTTAGAAGCTTATATTTATTACTCTAAGTATAAGTTTACATTTTTTTTGTTACATTTTTTTTTTTCATTTATATTATTATATTTATTTTCTTATACTTTAAATTTATTTTAGTGTAGAAAATTAAAATTAGGTTCACTCAGCATCTAATATAGTTGGTCTCATAGTTGAATGCCTTACGATGTGGAAAATAGTTTTTCAAAATCCAATATGGTTAGTACTTAATCATGTTCAAGGTATAAGTATTAAACCTATGGATTTTAGGACATAATGTTTACAATTGATGTCCATTTTTGGTAAGCATATAGTCATTTTTTAGGTTTTTGTGCCTTCTAGATTTATTCCTAGCATTTTTAGGAGTCTTAGGTTTGTCAAAATTAAAGTTTTCAAACCACTCACTTTTAAATTGATGAAAAGTGGTGTGATTGGGGTATCATAAGTCATATTGATGTCCTTCATAAATCAAACAACCACTTTATGTTAATTTCACTTATTCATCATCCCTCCCTCATCATTGATCACTTCTTACTCATGCCTCATCACCCATAATCACTCTCTTATAATTATTTATTTTCCTTAATCACTTCTTCATTGACCTTCACTATCCCTAGTCATCTTTAATCACTCATTCATGATTTTTGATTACTCCCTTATTAACCATCACTATCCCTAGTCATCTCTAATCACTCATTCATGATTTTTGATTACTCCCTTATTAACCGTCACTATCCCTCATCATCCCTAATCACTCACTCCTTATCCCTCATCACTCCCTCATTGACACTTACCATCCCTCATCATTTATAATCACTCCCTCATCACCCCTAATCACTCCCTCACTAGTTCTCACCATCCCTAATTGTCCCTAATCACTCCCTCATCAGCTCTCACCATCCCTAATAACTACTTCATCATCCCTAATCAATCCCTCATCATCCCTCATTATCCCTAATCACTCCCTTATTGACCCTCACCATTACTCATCATTTATAATCTCTCTTTCATCATCCCTAATCATTCTTTCATTTCCCTTCACCATCCTTTATCATACCTCATCATCTCTAATCACTCATCCCTCATCACCCCTAATCACTTCCTCATTAATCATCACCATCCCTCATCATCCCTAATCACTCCCTAATTAACCTTCACAATCCATCATCATCCCTATTGAGTCCCTCATCACCTCTACTTAATTCCTCCTCATCCCTCCTCATCCTTAGTCACTCCATCTAATACCTTGATGGTGGTATTTTTTTGGTGTTTAACAATGTTAGGAGATAAAAGTGGAGAGTTGAGTGCTAGCATAAAATATAAGACACATTGATCAAAATGATGTGGAGTAAAATTTGAAATATAAATATTTAACACCTATGAAAAAATATGGGCCTATTATAAATAATATAATTCATAATTAAAAATCTTCCAAAAAAATAGAAGCAAGTAAAAACACCATAGCACCAAAAATGGGTAGTAAATACATGAGCATCACCAAGTTATGTAATTTCCTAAAACCAATCAATTGATTTACATATGAGGATAATTTATGATCCAAATAATTACATTGAATTCCTTATATTTATATGTCTATTGATTGATTCATCATACTAGAGAGTGGAAAATAGTTTTAAAATGATTATAATAAGTAGTCCAAGATTGGAAAGTGGTGCTTAATTCATAACTTCAATATTCAATCCTATGAAGAGTGTCACACTATGAGCTCTCTACTTTCACATCTCGAGAAGTGGGTAAATTTTATCTAGAACTATAAAAAGGTAAGTAAATAATATATTATGAACCCAATGAAATGGCTAGTACTAAAAATATCTCTACTTCCCCAACAAGAAATTATATGAATTAAAAATATTATTTCATTAACAAATGTAGATCAATGGTGAGCCAATACACTTCATCATTTCTAATGGAAGTTATAATAATTTAATTTCTCCTAAATAATATTTTAAAAACTTAAAATTAAAATTTATACATCATCTATAATCATATGCTAGTGTATGGTCTAGTGTACACCTTGAAAAATAGAACACCTAGTAGTGTCACTTGGTGTACAAAATCAAACTTTTTAAAGATGTAATCCTTTGTGACATCTCACCATTATAGGTGTGTGATGTTTTACATGTGGTCAACCATATATTTACCATTTACATGTAGTCTATGAAGTAATTATTTGAAATGTTGTGATAGACTATCATGATCTAAAATACCATATATCATATGAAGTTCATATGCTTCTAGTCATTAGTGCCAGGAAGTGCAAAAAATGCATCATTTTAGTCATGTTCCTAGGATGATAGGAATGATTTGTTAACACCTTCAAATAAGAGGTGGATGGGGACATGATAGAAGTTGCTATCACTCTAGAGGATGTTCATGTCATCCTTGAGATGTTGATAGCAAGATCACTAGTGACTATAGGGATACTAGACATCATAAAGGAGAGGAAAGCCTTAACCATGTGGGATACATGCTTGGAGACAATATTGGTAGGGTAGAGAGTTAAAATATTTGATGTATATAAATCACAAGTTATGGATATCTAAAAAGCTATGATAGGGCTTGTTGTTAAGGTGTGGAGCTAAAAGCTTCAACTATTTGCAGACACAAGAGAGGATGCTAAAGAACCAGAGGAACCGGCATCGACAGTATAACCAACGTCGGTCACAGACAGTGGAGAAGGAGACCAGCGACAGTAGACAGTCGGTCGACATCGACAGCACCAGACAAGTAGGGACCGGCGTCAATCGCCTGTGTATTTTCAAAACTATTGTTGACGAATAGTCAGTTAAGTGAAGCGAGTGTTTGCATGTCAAGTGACTAATTATAGTCACGAGCTGCGTGTCTAATTATTGTAACTAGAATTCTATTTTTGTAAGCATGGGATCCTATTTAAAGACCCATAAGGCATGTATTGTAATTATTCTAAGGCAAGTAAAAGCATTGAAGCTAGCAAGGTCAAGGAGATCTACAGGTGTAAGGTCAAGGAGATCAGCTGAAGCATTCATGGAGGGATAATAACTCAGGCTTTAGAGTTGTGTTGAGCAAGAGAGAGAGGGAAGGTCTTGAGGTGTGGCAAGCCTTTGAGGTGGAGGAAGAAGTGGCATCTTCCTTATTATATTTTCTTCTAGTAGTATTTAATACAAGAGTGTGTATTGTCTCTCAAATTCTTTGTTGTCTCAAGTTTCTAGCTACTTTATCATTCTAGTATAATTTCATGTTTAATTGCATATAAGAAAGTAATCAATTGTGCTCTAATTGGTAGAGCTAGAGATCACCTGACAAGTGGTATCAGAGCTACAGTTTGCAGGAAGTAGGGTATTGTTTTTTTATTACAGGTCATTCACAGGGTTTTTTGATTGAGTGGGAGTTCAGCAATGGTAGAAGAAAGTAGACTACGAATGGAGAAGTTTAACGGTAAGAATTATCAACATTGGAAGATGCAGATTGAGGACTATCTGTATCAGAAGGATTTGTACTTACCATTGGGTGGGGTTGCATGCAAGCCCACAGATATGAAGGATGAAGAATGGACCGTTCTTGATCAGAAGGCTCTCAGTTCCATAAGGTTGAGCCTTGCATCATCTATGATTTCTAGCCTATCACAGTATAAGACAACGGAAGAGTTGATAAAGTCCTTGGTGAATTTATATGAAAAGCCCTTGGCTTCTAATAAGCTATATCTTATGAAGCAGCTATTTACTTTGCAAATGCAGGAAGGTGGATCAGTACATACTCATCTCAGTGATTTCCATGGTTTGGTAAACCAACTAGCTTCAGTCAATATTGTTTTTGATGATGAGGTAAAGGCTCTCTTGATTTTATGTTCTTTGCCTGAAAGTTGGGATGGTTTGGTTATGGCAGTAAGTAATTCTGCATCTGCTTCTAAAATCTTAAAAGTTGATGATATTGTGAGTGTGATCTTGAATGAAGAAATACGCAGGAGAAGCACAAGTGAATCATCAGGGAATGCTCTAAGTGCAGAAAGTAGGGGAAGGCAAAGGGAGAAGGTTGAGCAAGGGAAATCAAGGTCGGGAAGGAGATTTGAGTCCAAAGGTATTACCTACTAGTTTTGTGGAAAGAAAGGACACACGAAGGAGTGTTGGTTGAGAGATAAAGAGAATCAACATGCAGGTATGGAAGAAGCAAAGGATGCAAATATCGTGATGCAGGATGCTCTCATACTTTCTTCGGATAGTCAGGTAGGATCATGGATTTTAGATTCTGGTTCATCTTTTCATGCATCCCTAAATAGAGATTTGTTCTATCAGTATGAACAGGGAGACTTTGGAGTTCTTTATTTAGGGGATGGTATGCCTTGTCAGATAGTTGGCAAAGGGAAAGTGCAGCTGAGATTGTAGATTGACAACACATGGGTGTTGAAAGAGGTCATGCATGTTCCAATTCTGAAGTAGAGTCTAATTTCTGTAGGAAGGTTGGGAGATGAGGGATGCACAATAACCCTCACAATAGATTCTTGGAAGGTTACCAAGGGAGCACTTGTTCTAGCAAGAGGTAAGAAAGTAGATACTCTTTATCTGTCTACTTGTATTACTGATTCTACTTCTGGTGTAGATTCGAAGATGTGGCCTAATAGGCTTGGTCACAAGAACAGGAAGGGAATGGAAGTTCTTGATTCAAAAGGTATGTGTTCAAATTCAAAAAGCATAGATACAGTTCATTGCAGAAAGAGGAAATTTGATGCTTTTGACAGGAACAAAGAAGCCTTGGTGTTTATGGAGGAGATGAAGGATATAGATCAGTCATAGGGGCTGAATAAATCTGAGTAGGGTAGCATGGATAGAGGTTTGATCCAAGAAGAGCTCGCAGATGAAAATTTCATCACTTACAGAACACACAGACACCGATGTCGATAGCTTGGCACCAATGTTAGTCATCCAGATACCGACATCGGTCATGTGCAAACCAGTAAGGTCGGTAGGTTGGACTGGAGAAGTCCGACATTGGTCATAAGGACTGACATTGGTAGGAGGGACACCGGCATCGGCCAGGGAAATGATGTCGATAGTCAAGGTCAGTGTAGGGAACCGATATCGGTCAGGAGCAGACTGGGAGATGGCCTAGATCGGTCACTGGAACGGATGTTGGGTGAATTAATAAGTCTCAAACACCCATGTGGAGGTCAGGAAAGGTATGTGAACCTCATATTCGTTGTTCACCTTCTTTATATTGCTTACTGATAGTCATGAACTAGGAAGATGGAAGAAGCAATGCAGGTAGAATCCAAAAACAGTGGGAGCTTGGCATGGATGAGGAGTGTGAGTCCTTGGAGAACCAAACAGGTATTTGTTGGTAGTGTTGTCAGCTGGAAGGAAGCACTGGATAGAGGGATGGATTCCCATTTTAGAGAAGAGAGTGGATGGACACATGAGACAGAAGGTTATGGTATATGGTCTTGATTAGGCTACAGAACAATGGAGGTTTGACCATTATATTTTATCTTTACCAGGTTGGATAATATTATCTACATTATCCTATTACTGTATTGTGTTACTTGTTGCAGGGTTTCATATACAGGGAGTTTTCTGAGCTAAGGGTAGAGTTGGTTCAGAAGTATGTCATGGAGAATTTGGGAGCAGCAAAATTCTTGTGGCATAAGATATAGGTATTGCATCACAGGTTTGCATGGTGGTTGGTCTTCAAGAGTGACATTGAAGAGGGATACAGAGCCTAAGGAACAAAATAGATGGTGTACAGGTACAAGTACAAGTTGCAGCTATTTATCTCCAAGTGGGAGATTGTTAAGGTGTGGAGCTAAAAGCTTCAACTATTTGCAGACACAAGAGAGGATGCTAAAGAACCAGAGGAACCGGTGTCAGTAGTATAACCAATGTCCGTCACAGACAGTGGAGAAGGAGACCGGCAATGGCAGATAGTCAGTTGACATCGGCAGCACTAGACAAGCAGGGACTGGTGTCGGTCACCTGTGTATTTTTGGAACTACTATTGACGAACAGTCAGTTAAGTGAAGTGAGTGTTTGCATGTCAAGCACCTAATTATAGTCATGAGCTGCGTGTCTAATTATTGTAACTAGAGTTCTATTTTTGTAAGCATGGGATCCTATTTAAAGACCCATAAGGCATGTATTGTAATTATTCTAAGGCAAGTAAAAGCATTGAAGCTAGCAAGGTCAAGGAGATCAGCTAAAGCATTCAAGGAGGGATAATAACTCAGGCTTTAGAGTTGTTGTGTTGAGCAAGAGAGAGAGGGAAGAAGGTCTTGAGGTGTGGCAAGCCTTTGAGGTGGAGGAAGAAGTGGCATCTTCCTTATTGTATTTTCTTCTAGTAGTATTTAATACAAGAGTGTGTATTGTCTCTCAAATTCTTTGTTGTCTCAAGTTTCTAGCTACTTTATCATTCTGGTATAATTTCATGTTTAATTGCATATAAGAAAGTAATCAATTGTGCTCTAATTGGTA
Organism: Torreya grandis; assembly: GCA_037957365.1. NCBI lineage: Eukaryota > Viridiplantae > Streptophyta > Pinopsida > Cupressales > Taxaceae > Torreya > Torreya grandis. The sequence goes on from JARHVA010003607.1 coordinate 1,021,765, forward strand.
GAGCTAGAGATCCCCTGACACTTGTGACATAGTGAGTTTTATGTCATAAGTCAGACAACAAGGTACCACTATTCATGATAGCCTTGAGAAAGATGATTCTAGAGGAGAGAGTATTATATGATCTCATTTTTTATCTGGGTCTAGCTCATACATGATATATATGAGGTACTAATCAGAGGGAATAAATTTATAAGACCAATCATATTACTGATGATTTAGATATATGAGAGGTTTCTCTTGTGTTGTTTATTTGGGTTTCCCTATGTGGTTGATGATAGGTCACCTTGAGTGCAAAGATGGAGATAGGACCAAGTAGTGTGGTCCATACCCACATGTGAGTGATACATTTAGTAAGATATATAGATATAGTGTGGCATCTATATGGGCACATAACAACTACATAACCAATCTAGGACATAATTGCACTAGCTATAGCAAGGATATATGTGGTTAGGCACTACACCTAGTAGAGAGAGACACATTTGGTGGCACATGTACTAGGAGAGATGGGCCTACCTCATCTAGTGGCACCAATATTAATGCCCATGTAGTGGGCTCAAGATTTGAGAGATCCATGGAGGAGGATAGGATTAGGGCCACTAGTGGTGAGGCTAATGCTCAAATCACATCATGAGCAATCATAGATATAGAGCAGAGTAAGAGGAAAGGGATGTAAAGTAAGTAACACCAAATGTACCACCATTAGCTCCATAATGAGATGAGTAGTGACCACCAAGGACACAATATCAATGGAAGTAAGAGGATTAAGAGAGATTGAAGACTATTTCCATACCTAATGATCTAGTAGGTGAGCCAGAGGAAAGTTGGATGATAGAGAAGCTGCTTAGGCACAAGCTAAGGTAGATGTGAGCCATGATAACTAGATTTATACTGAGGAGGTGATCTATAGAGGAGGTGCCAAGAAGTTACATGGATAAGTAAACTATGATAAGTGGTCATATAGATGGAGATACCATAGTGGTTGACACATGGATAGGTATGAAATATGATTAAATTATTACTTAAGTTTCTATTTTAAAAGTAAAGTAGAGATAGATATTTTGAGATATAACAATGCTATAATATCTATCTAGTGTGGTTTTACAATCATAGCTAAGGATGAGGAGGAGAGATGGGATCTATTGTGAGGGGAGACCTCCATGATAACCTAAATGAGACTCTACATCCATATGACAGTAATGTATTAGAGGACCCTAGTGTACTATCTACCTAGCTTAGGCGAGTTGGTTTAGATTAGCTAGAGAGGTAGTTGTTTTACTCAAAATTTGTTTTTTCTCTTTTTTTAAGAAAGAAGAGTAAACTTAAAAGAGGGGTATTTAAAGGAACCTATTTGTTTATGTGTGCATGATCCAAATGATTGTGGAGAGTTCCTCTTTGTCTTAGTAAGAATGACCTGTAGATAAGAAAGCACTAACAAAAGAGGTTTTTAGAAAGATTGTTAGGACCCTTTGTCCTAACCATCTATTTGTAGTTTGTTTATTTAATAAAACGCTATGGATGTATAATATTTGTAAGCCATCTCTCAAGCTCATTATAATAGTAGAATGTAATAGTTTAATAGTAGTTATTAATCCCACATTCATGAGGATTAGTAATTATTTAGTGATAGATTACATTAAATAGGAGCTTAGTCTAGTATGAAGGAATCCACTAATTGTATTGAATTGAGCTTGCTCAAAGGAAGTTTCCCCCTCAAAGAGGCTAGAAAATCTAAAATTCAACTATTATAATTCATTTCTATTTATTTGAATTAATATATTACTAGTTTTAATAGTTCATTTTGTGTATTTGTAATTATCTTCTAATTTTTTCAAGAAGGATCATCTCATCTAGTATCAGAATGCTTTCCAAGGATATTTTTCTACTACCCACTGTATTCTCTCACCTTGTTGTAGCTAGACCTTGGTGATCAAAAAGTGGTAATAGATCCATTCCAAGCCTTCCGTGTGATAATCTAGATCTACAATTTCATTTTGGCAATAGGTCATCATCAAAAATCATGATTTTCTTCTCTACCATATTGTGATTATGTTCTACTCTAGATTTTATCTTATGTTTGAGATCAGGGTAAAACCTATCTACATAACTGTGGGAAGTGCTTGGGTAAAATTCCTCAAACTCATTGTGAGGAGTACCATAGGAAACCCAAAGTAGCTAGCCCATTGAGAGGACCTACCAATGAAATAGGCAATGACCCCTTCCTGATTGACTAGTTCCCACCCTTGAGGAAAACTAAGAGTTGTCATTAAGAGGTAAATTTGTGGCCAAAAATGTTTTACAGAGCAGTACTCACTTAGATGGCATTGGTCACTAGAGAAATTTAAAAAAAAATTTAGACAACTTTTCAAACTTGGGGTCCATTTCTAATAGATAGATCAGAGAGTAGAGTGACTTATAAATCCATATAAGTTTTTAAAAACTATCAGCAGAGCAAAAACTAGAAACCTCAATAGAGTAGCAAAAAACTAGAAACTAGAAAAATTTGTTTTTTTTTTCAAAATATCCCCATCTATTGCCTCGTTGCTTCTCAAAATTTATCAAGACACCTAAAATTCAATTCTTCACATTTTTTTCCTTGAGGTCCCATATCTCGATTCTACCCTGAATTCTTGTAAATCTCATTTTTCCCTTTTTTGGGTTTTCTCATAACTTCTTCAATTTGTATCCATTTCCCTCAAAAAATTTATAGTTTTAATTTCCCTGTTATGCTTCTTCATCCCTCTTTTTTATTTTTTTTATTTTTTTCCATTTTCCCTTCTAAAATTTCCCTCACCTTTTTCAATCATACTCCTACTATGCAAAAAAATAGTAAAAGTACCTTTACCCCTCCCAATTTCATCCAAATAACAAAATTCCCTTACTAAACATGTCTTAACTTTCATTTTATCACCCATTGTAAAAAAATCATAGGCCAAGGTAGTCACATGTACATGCACCAAGATCATGGAGGAATAAATTACAGCTTTAACTACCCAGGTCATTGACTTAGTTGATATGGTGTGTGGAGTGAATGACACCCATGCCCTTTTGCTCAGCAAATTGTAAAAGGAGTCTTCTTCTAAGAATACTTTTTCATCCACACACCCACCACATGGGTCCAAATTTGACTTTCCTAAGTTTAATGGTATAGACCCTACAAGTTGGATCTATCGTGTCAAGCAATACTTCAACATTCATAATACTTAACACATCAACAAAGTCCCCATTACTTCCACTTAGAACTAGAGTCACTCTAATGGTACCATTGGTATCTCAAATCCAATATTGAACTTTATTAGATAGCTTTTGCATCCCTACTTATGGATAGGTTTGGTCACTCAACATTTAAGGATTTTATGGGAACCCTCACCAAACTTCATCAGATAGACACCATTCATGATTATCAAATTGAATTTGAGAATTTGGATAATCACACTGAAGGGTTATTAAATAACTTCTTCAAGAGTTGTTTTATTAGTGGCCCCAAAGATCCCATCTACTATAAGTTCAAGATGTTCTAACATTAGACCATGATGGCAGCCTTGGGCCTCACCAAGCTCACTGAAGAAAAAATCACCTCCCAGTATTGCACTTCTAATTAGGCACCCTTCAATCACTCTTTCCAATAGCCCAACACAAGGATAACCCCCATCAAACATCTTACAAGAGCTAAAATTCATACACATCATCAAAAAGGTCATTGTTAAAATTGTGATGATAAATGGGTTCTCAAGCATAAATGCATAGAGAAAAAATTATATTATTAGATGTTGATTCTCCACTAGATAAAAAAGATTATGAGGATACCACCGAGGAGATCGTACTAGAAGCTAATGATTTTGAGAACTTATATTCTACTCTTGAGATATCCATACATGCTTTGGTAGGATTCATGACTCCCAAATAATGCATGTCAAAGGGTTTTTTAAGAAACAATCACTCAACATTCTCATAAATTTTGGCAACACTCACAACTTCATTGGCCCTCAGTTGGCTAAAAAAGTAAACTATTTTATCCACCCTTGTTCTAGCTTTGAAGTATTGATTGCCAATGGTGAAACCTTACCCTATAAAATCAAGTGTCATAATGTTTGCATTTTTATGGGTGACTATAACCTCAAGGTTGATATGTTTGCTTTGTATTTAGGTGGATGTGATATTATATTGGGTGCCCAATGGTTATGCACTTTTGGTCTCATTATTTGGGATTTTTATGAACTATGGATGTGTTTCACTGAGAATGGTCATCAGTACACTCTATAAGGCCTTCTTCCTAGCTCTACTAGTGTTATCAACTCTCACCACATGGAGAAACTTCTTAAACATAGGTCTCATGGCATCATTTCCCACTTGTTCTCTTTATACACTACTCCTCCATTAGATTCTAGCGAACCTTCATATTTGTAAGACATTTTAGTCAACCATGCAACTATTTTTATGAAACCAAAAAGATTACCACCTCACCACCCTAAAGACCATCATATTTATTTTCTCCCTAGTATTACACCCCCCAACATTTGGCCCTACCACTACCCATTTCATCACAAGGCCAAGATTGAAAAGATTGGTCATGAACTTCCCCAAGTAGGCATCGTTTGACCAAACACCATTCCCTATTATTCAATAGTATTGCTTTTTTATATGAAATATGGTTCTTAGAGACTCTATATTGACTATCAAGACTTGAATAAGCTAACAATAAAAGACAAATTCCCCATTCTAGTCATTGATGAACTACATGGTACACAATTTTTCTCCAAATTGGACCTCCACTATGGCTATCAACAAATTCGTGTTCATGATGTAAACATTCCCAAAACAACATTTTGCACGCATGATGGTCATTATGAATTTTTCATCATGTTGTTTGGGCTTACCAATTCCCCCTCCACATTCCAAAGCTTAATGAACCAAATATTTTGACCATTCTTGTAGAAGTTTATCTTGGTCTTCTTTGATGACATACTCATCTACAACTGCACATGGGAGGATCATCTCCACCACTTAGATAGAGCTTTAGAAATTTTAGGTATGAAATACTTATGTGCTAAACATTCCAACTGTTATTTTGGGAAATTATAATTTGAGTACTTGGGACATATTATTTATTATGATGGTGTTCATGTTGACCCCACCAAAATTGAAGCTATGGAAACTTGGCCAACACCTTCCACACTCAAAATTCTATGGGGGTTTTTTGGTCTCATAAGGTATTATAGGAATTTTTTCAAGGATTATGGAAAAAATTTAGCACCACTAATAGCTATGCTCAAGAAAGACTCCTTTGTATGGTCACCTAAATCTGTTATAACATTTACTAGCCTCAAACAAGCAATATGTACCACCCCCATCTTGGCCATGCATGATTTCTCATAGCCATTTATTATTGAGTGTAATGCATGTGGAATGGGTCTTTGTGTGGTACTCATGAATTAAGATAATCCCATTGCCTTCACTAGCAAGGCACTCACTAGGCATAATTTGGCATGTTCCACATATGATAAGGAGATGATGGCTATTCTCCATGCAGTTCACAAATGGCATCCATACTTAATTGGCTGACATTTTTGTATCAAAATAAACCATCAGAGTCTCAAATACATTTTATAATAATAGGTATCTTCCCTAGATTATCAAAAATGGGTATCTAAACTCATGGGATATGACTATGAGATCAGTTATAAAAAAAGGTAAGGAAAATATGGTGGCTGATGCTCTCTCTCACTAGTTTCAAGACCCAATGTACCTATGTTTCATATTTATTCTCATTTATACATGGTTCCATGATATTCAAAAATAATGTCATAATAACATCCCAACCCACCAACTCATTCTTCAACTATCTATTGATTCATCTGCTAAACCTCACTATACTTGGAATGGCCAGACATTGTGATATAAAGGTTGCCTTTTGTTAAAATCTAGATCTAAGTTCAAACACACCATTTTACAAGATTTTCATGCTTCCCCTTTGGCTAAACACTCAAGGTTTCTAAAAACATATGATTAGGTTCGTCATAATTTATTTTGGACTAGAATTAAGCAAGATATCAAAACATTTGTTGCAGAATGTGATATTTGCTAATGTAAAAAGGTGAGATAGTCATTCCACTTGGTCTACTCCAACCACTTATAATTTTAAAACATATTTAGATAAACATTTCTTTAGATTTTATTGATGGTCTCCCAAAATTTGGAGGTAAATTAGTGATTCTTGTTATAGTTGATCACCTTTCAAAATATGCTCATTTATATGCTCTAGCCCATCCTTACACTACTTCCACTATTACTTAGTTGTTAATTAATCAAATATTTAGAATCCATGGTGTTCCTACTTCTATTGTCTCAGACCAAGATCTTACCTTCATAAGCCATCTTTGGCAAGAACTCTTCAAATATCTGGGTATATAATTGAAAATGAGTTCAGGATATCATCCATAGACTGATGGCTAGACTAAGATTATCAATAAATGTTTGGAAACTTATCTTCATTATTTTGTCACCAAGCAGCAACATCAGTGGATAAAATGGTTACCTCTTATAGAATGGTGGTATAACACCTCCTACCACACAGCTACCAAACTCACCCCATATGAGGTTATTTATGGTCAAAATCCACCTTCTCTTATTTAATATTTACTAAGAAGCTCCATCATCTAAGCTATTTATTATACCCTTTGTACATGTGATAATATCCTTCACCTCCTCAAGGATAATCTTCACATGGCACAAAATCACATGAAGCAACAGGTAGACCAACACTACTCTGAGTGATATTTTCAAACTAGAGATATGGTTTTTCTCCATCTATAACCTTACAAACAATCATCTTTGAAACTCCAAGGCCATCAAAAATTAGCTCCAAAATTTTATGGGCCTTATAAAATTCTCTAGTAAATTGGACTTGTTACCTATAAGTTGGAACTACCACCTTCATCATGTGTGCACCATTTTTCATGTCTCTTTCTTAAATAAGGTACTTGGACATAATTTCCACACTTAGACAGTGCTTCTAACTTAATGTAGAAGGATCTCTCATTTTACAACCTAAGTCTATCATCATTAAACACTCTCACTCCCTCTATAATAATGTCATCACTAAGGTTCTCATCTAGTGGTAAGGGATGCAACCAGAAGATACGACTTGGGAACCTCTTCTTCCATTCAACAATAGTTTCCTCACTTCAAGCCTTGAGGTTAAAGACTTTAAGGGGGAGGGCATGTTAGGACCCTTCATCCTAACCATCTATTTGTAGTTTATTTATTTAATAAAAGTCTATAGATGCATATGCTTTATAATTCATCCCTCAAGCTCATTATAATAGTAGAATGTAATAGTTTAATAGTATTTATTAATCCAACATTCCTGATAAGTAAATATTTAGTGATAGATTACATTAAATAGGAGCTTAGTCTAGTATGAAGGAATCCATAAATTGTATTGAATTGAGCTTGCTTAAAGGAGGTTTCCCCCTTGAAAAGGAAAATGATTATGCAATTCAATTATTGTAATTCATTTCTATTTATTTAAATAAATATATTATTGGTTTAATAGTTTATTTTGTGTATTTTCAATTATCTTCTAATTTTTTCAAGGATCATCTCAAAGATAGTAGGATGGACTACCTAGTGTGAGCTAGATCCAAGAAGTGTGAGCTTACTAGGAGGTTGTCAATCCACTCTTTGATAATAGTTAAGTTGAAAGAAACATAAATACTTTCATCAAATATTATAAAGATACTGAAATGAAATAAAATAAGAAATAGATTCTTGTTAAAGAAAACAAACTAAAAATAGCAATAACGAGTCAATACTAGTGCTAAAGTAGATTAGGTTAGGTTCATAAAATTGGGTAGGAGTTTGGGAACAGGTAGAAAGATAGAAAGTTATATTTGGTTAGGAGTAAGGGGTTAGAAATAACTTACTATTATTTCTTACCATAATGACCATCAATGGTCAGGGTAATCATTAGTGGTTAAACTGACCATTGATAGTTGGGTAACCATCAGCAATTGGTGGTAACCATCAACAGTTATGTTGACCATTGGAAATTACCTTTATATTCTAAAGATATTCAAAAAACATGCATAGAATGCATAAGAAATTGATTTGGGATCTAGTTAAGGTTTAGGAGTTAGAAGGTGAGATGCAGAAGGATCTGATATGGGTAGAGGGGTCAAAAACCAAACAAAAAAAACCTAAAATATAAAATATACCTATTATTTGATGGTTGATGGTTGATGAAAATTTTGTTAGAGTAATGGTACTTTACCTCAAGAGTAATTTTGGTAGAGGTTTGAGTCTCTTTTGTAGTTATTGAATTGTTAGAAGGAAGACTTAGTGGTTGAAAGCTTGATCACATGTATGCTAGAACACTTGATTACTTGATTGATATCTGGATATCTATATCCATGTCACCTCCTACTCCCCTCATTTTATAGGCAAAAAGAGATGGAAAATATATGGTTCCCTAAGAGGTTAGGTTTTCGATTTCAATGCTTTGTAGTTCATTAGTAATGAGTAAGGTGGACATATTAATTTATGCTATATTAGCTTACACATAGTTGGTGTTATGTTAGAAAGGTGAGGACCTAATCATCAAAAATCATCATAACCATCAATGGTTATGTCGACCATCAATGAACAAGTATATAAAGGAAAAGGGGTCAAGGTGAAGGGTTAGCTAGTAAGTTAGTGAGTTAGTTATCTTAGATAGCTAATTTGACTGAGGATTCAAATGGTGAATTAGTGGGTCAAGAAGGTTTAGGTGGACTTCAGGTATTTCAATATCTAGAGCCATTGTGTGTGGTTTTCTAGTGTTTACATTTTACCCCTTTTTGTTATACAACTTTTAATTAACAATCTACAAAACAAAAATGTCTTGTTAGTTGAACGTATGGTTACCTTGAGTATGGGAGGAGGTGTTCCCCCTCAAAATGGGAGTTGATGAGGTGAAACAAAAATTGATTCAAGGTTTGATAAGCTATTTATGGTGAGTCAATATGTGGGTGAAAAAATATAATTTGAAACATAAATCTATGCATAAAATGTGATGAAGTGTGATAGCCAAGATTCCACAAAGACTAAGGTTGACAATGTTGGTAAAAATAAGTTCAATTCTAGGAGGACTAGTGATAAGGTAACCAAGCCACAACATTTAGGCATAGCTGATTAGGTTATTCCTAGCGAGTCTCTTAGATAGGGTCAGTGTTTTCATAAGTATCCAAGGTAGAAAGTGCTCCATTGAAAAACACAAATGGTCTGGTGGTGTACTAGGTGGTGAAAATTTAAATGTTCAACATGTCAACGTTTATTAGTGCATTCAAAAGGACCAGGCAAGATTGTCTAAAAATATGTGATAGTTCAAGACCAACATCAAGGTAGATGTGGTTAGGTAATTGGTCAATCAAAGAAGGTGGTCTTTTAAGGGTTTTTTTGGTTGGGTGGAGAAAGTACTCTCCAAAAGGGTGGCATGAAGGTGTGGGTGCTTAAATTTTTTTAAAAGGTGGGTTTCCTAACTGTCAATGATCAGGGGTTATAAACTCAACCATCGATGGTCACCCTAACCATCGATGGTCAAGGGAAAACTCTAAAAAACTAGAGGATAAAAAGTAAAAAACTAAAAATTATTTTCACTTTTAGCTTATTGACTCCCTTGATTGTCATGTTTGTCGTAATCTAGCATTTTTAGGCAATAGTACTAACGAGGTGGGTTTGACTATTCACTGGGTGATTATGGATTGGTGAGAGGTGTGTGTTGAGTTGATCAACATGGGATCAAAGATGTAGCTTAATAATAGGACATAGGATTCTTCCTTGATAGCCATCACGAAATGAGGTAAGTGGTGTCTTAAATTATTAGATTAGTCGATTAAGTCATTTGAGAGTTGAATTTAGTTATTTTATGGTATGTTTAGATAGGGTTTTGGGGGGTTTTGCCCTAAATTTAGGTTTTGGGTGTGAATGGTAAAATGAGCAGGTAAAATTCAAAATTAAAGGAGTATTTGGGTTATGGGTAGGGTAGAGGGTAAGGGTAGGTAGTTTATTTGTTGAATTTTGATGTTTTGGGGGGGTTTAGGAGGGTAGGTTTAGGTGTTTTACCATCAAAGGTCACACACAGTGATCATCGATGGTCATACCTAACTATCAATGGTCATACTTAATCATCAATAGTTGACTATCGAAGCTAAAAGGTCACTTGACTTTCAGTAGTCATAGTGACTATTGATGATCAGGTGAATAGTGAAGGTGTGTAATAAAAGTTAGGAAAAATGGGTAGGTTTAAAATATTTTTAGTGTTGACAAATGCTAAGGGTTGGTTGGGATAGGGTAGTTGTCGAGTAGGATTGATGTGTTGAAATATTTATGGGTTGGGGTAGGTGTTTATTTTTTTAATAAAAGAGTTAAGGCTAGAGGTAAGTTGAAAATGTTGTAGTATTGGGATGGGTTGATGTAGGTAGGTGTAGGTTGATAAAGAAGTTTAATTAGGTAATGGAAAAACATGAGTAATGGTAATGGTAATGGTAATGGTAATGGTAATGGTAATGGTAATGGTAATGGTAATGGTAATGGGTAATGGTTGAAAATTAATGTAGTGAAAAAACATGGGTAATGGTAATGGAAAACTAAGTGTGCACACTAAATTTGAATTTTATAGGCATAAGATCATATCTAGATGAGGGATCAAGTTACTTAGATCTTTATGGAGATTTATAGATGGATGATTGATGGTGAATAGATACACATGAAGGAGGTCAGCATCAGATCTATGATGCACTACTAGCACATGTCATGAGATGTGGTTGTGATCATGGCCCTCATTGAGAGATGGGATCTAGCCACAAATACATTTTTGTTGCTCACAAGAGAGAAAACCATCCTACCAGATGATGTACATAGGATTACATGGTTGCCCATCTAGGGGGAGCTAATATATCATATTGAGAGTGAGGAGAGAGATGAGCATATGGAGCTCTTGTATGGTGAGGATCAAGCCCTTATTAGGTGGCATATTGATAGCTTCAGCTATAAGCCATTATACCAGAGGGCTTGTGATGAGAGGAATTTGATTACTATAATGATAATGATAGTCTCCTGTTTTGCATTACCAAATTCGAGTAGTGGATGGTTTCCTTATCTTTTGTTGGGAGTGTTAGTGGAGATGTTTCTTAGTTAGATAGTTTTTGGGTGGGTACTAGTTTTGTTGGTTCAGATATATAGGGAGATGTAGGGGTTTTGAGTGTATAGGCATTATGGTATCAGTGTGGGGTTCATACTACATTGTTAGGCATATGATCACATTAGGGTTCTAAGACTAATGGGGCTACCATGGGAGGGATACACTTAGATGTACTTTAGAGTAGATGTCATGTGGTGGAGGAGTGACTACACACTCATAAGAGATAGAAGAGGTGAGAGGGATATTAACTATTTATGGGATGCATTAGAGGGTTTGGTTTTCAAAGATGTGGTTTGGAGGCCATATGTTGGCTTCTTGAGTTAGACGCATTATACTCAACATGTATTGTCATTATAGAGATGAAGGTGTATTTTTGGTAGGAGGGAGGGGATCACTAAGCTCATTCCTTTTTACAAATTTTAAAGGAAGTTTGGCCTAGTGTAGGGGATTCTAGCACTATTCCTAAGGTACAAGCAAGAAGATGCTAAGTTTTTGCTTCTTGAGCAATAACTAAAGGAGGTGGTTCTAGATCTTGAGGATCTACCTATTAGAGCAGAGGTTGATGATTTTATTTTTGTTGATGGATATGTGATATGGTACTAATATTTATATGTAGCTACCGATTTTGGGTGGGATGATAGGGGTTGGTAGGCTATGCATGTAGATCTAGATAGCAGGGGTCCATAGGTATAAGTATAGGGAGGTGGCCCTGATAGATAGGCAAGAGCAATATTGGCCACTACACAAGCATAGATTATAACATTATAAGGGTAGGTGGCCACATTATAGGGATATATTATGACATTATAGGGTCAGGTTACCACTATGACAAGTGAGAGGGATCAGGCTAGGACCTCACTAGGATTGGTCACCTAGGAGAGAGATACATTAGTATATAGGGGAGTAGTGACAACACTATTAAGACTACCAAGAAGTATTCCTATGGCATTATACTTGGCTACTATTGAGGAGTTATGTTATTATGAGGCCATAATTCTGACATAATGTCCAAATTGGTCACAATAGGGTGAGTATAGAGCTAGCTTGGCAAGTGGTGTAGGTAAAGTGACTCCAAGGTAATGGGAAACTTAAATGGGTGGAAAATTAGGCACCTTATGAGAATAAGCACCAGATATTAATGGTATCATAGGAGGGGCTAGTGGTAGTAGTGCCCTAGGGGCATAGTTTTATAGATGTATATGATATGTATATGATTTTGATACCAACCTACGAGCTGATGCAGTGAGATGTATAAAGATAGATGAACATTGTTATATGTACTATTTTATTTTGATAAGACATGATGTACACTATTTGATTTTGATATATATATATATATATATATATATATATATATATATATATATATATATTTCATTTTATGGTTCATGGTTCATGGTTTATGGATTTTATGTTTATGCTCATGAGATGTAGACTCACTAGCTTAGGCATGTAATGATTATGGATAATGTTTTTGATAAATGATTTTTCATGTTTTATGATTATGTGATGCTTTTTTTTTTATACATGGTTATGATATTTATGATTATGGTTCCACATGATGTTTTTATTATGTATGTGATGGTATTTATGCTTATGGTTCTGATCATGGATGAATGATGCACATTATGGATGTAATGTTTTGATTATGGTTCATGATCATGGTTTCATATATGGGTATGATGTGGTTTTTATTTTGATATGGTCTATTATGGTTATGGATATGATGTTATAATGATTTTTATGTGATTTTATAGTGTTATTTATAATTTATAGTTATTTTATTGATGATGGCACATGAATTAAATTTTAAATAACCAAACCTAATGTGTGAAAAGGAATGAAGATCATAAGACATATGTCTAAGAAAATACATGAACCCATTATGAGAGGATAGGAAAAAGGCATGATGTTCCTTCATGGGTAAGGACTAAAAAAAACTCAAGTTAGATTGGATTAATTAACATAATCCCTTTGAATGCTTCACATTAGCATGCATTAGTTGATAAAAAATATCTTGATCACATTGTGTCAAGTAAACTCAAAGTCCCTTGATTTGTAGATGGTATAAAGGGAAGATAGGTGATAGGTGGTGTGAAAGGGAGTGTAACATTCCTATGGGTTGGTTTACCCCTTTTGTAGGTGACCTAAGGACTATAATAGACAAGTCCATGTCTTAATACAAGGTGTAGACTAATCGATGTAGGAAGTCTACTGATGCTATATATGAAATTTGATTGTGGCTTCTTTGGGATAGCTTATTTTAATTTTGATATAGGGTCTTTTATTTATTTATTTTAATAGGTTTGTGAAGCTAATTGATGTGAGAAGATTCAAATTATTGATTTGACAAATTTGACTTAGCCATCCTTTAAATGAGTGGTCTAAGCTTTGGATTTGTTGATGTTGGTAGCTATCCTTCAAGGGAACAATCTATCTTTTTAAGAAATTTTAAATTTTGGGTAGTTTTCCTTCAAGGGAGTAGTCTGTATGCAAGACATGTGTGACCCAAGTGATATTTTGGTATCCAAAATTATTTTGATGCTAGGTTATACATGGACAAGTCTATTTAGGCTTAGAGATTTACCTTTATGAGGGCAAAACTTGGAGCACAAGAGGTTAATGTTAGGTGAAAGAATTAGTTTTGAGAGATAATGACCATGGGATTCCATCTATTTAGGGATGAAAAGTATCCATGATAACCATGCCATGGGTAGATCCATGGTATCCATGCTTAGGATTAGGCTATGACTATGACGGTTAATCACATGGTTTTAGGTGGTAATCAGTTATCCTCAAAATGGATAAGATGAAAGTGTGAGGAAGGTGAAAATATAATAAATCAAGGGATGAGCTTAAGGTAGACAAAATGTGAGTTTGTTCCTTTTTTAACAAAAGAAAGGACATAGATGTGAAGCATTAAGGGGCTCAAATTCTGGTTTGCCTTCAAGAAAGGATAAATGATAAGCTCCTAATCCATACTTGTGGGTTATGATGTAAGTTCCAAGAATGTTTAAGTCAATAAAAATAGAAGATGCCCCCCAGTTACCTTATAACACTCATTTAAAGGTGAAAAAAAAGGATTGCTAGAATGATATTGGTTAAAATAAAGGTTGGTTAGGTGATAGTTACAAGCTTGGTTGGTTACAATGTTGTCTAGTTGATGATTTGGTTAAGTCAATTAGGTGTTGGTTTAGGTGGAAAAGGGTAATTTCCAATTATTGATTGGTTGATTATAGGTTAGGTTGATGGTTATGTTGATAAGGTTGTGGATTGATAAATGGTCAAAACCTTTACAAAGAGAGAGTTCCCCCATTTTGCTTTTTCCATAGATGGTTGAGATGGGAAAATGATCTCCGAGTGAAGGTGAGTGGTGAAGATAAGTTCATCCACCTCTAAAGGGTTGCTAGTTTTTAGTTGTTGGTTATTAGTGGCTAGTTTTTAGTGGTTAGCTATTAGGTGATGGTTTAGGTGGGATGTCCTCTATTACACCAAGGTGAGTAAAACATTGTTGGTGTGGATTTATATGGATTATTGTAGTTTCATTCACACCATCCTAGAATAAGGATAGGTTGGATAAGAATGCATGATTGTCCCGATGAGGGAGCTTAAGTGTGGTTTGGGTAGGTTGGATAGGTTTGATTGATTTGATGGGTGGGTTTTTTTTGATTTGTTAGATAAGTTAGATATGATTGGGTTAGGAGGTGTGCTAATCGGGGTTTATTGCTTTGTTTTAGGGATTGGTTTGATTATAGGTAAGGTTGGGTTGATAATAGTTAAGTTTGGGTTGATGGTTTCCATAAAGAGGGTAAGTGGAAGAGGTAGGCTGGATTGGTTTGATTTCACAAAAATGTGGAGTGAAATAATTAAGTTGGTTGAAGGTTGGTCCACTAAAATGTGAATTGGAAGAGGTAGGTTGGTGTCTTTGATAGTGGTTTTAAAGGAAAGTTGAGAAGGTTCCACTTGTTTAACAAGTGGTTGGGTTAAGGTTTGGATTATGGTTTCCATAATTATAGGTTCATCAAGGACCAAGTCTAATGGATGGACCTCATTGTGTTGAGGGCTTTGGTTATATGTCTCCTTAACAATGAGTGAAGGAATAGGTTTAATGATTGATTGCTTAAATATATTCAAGGCTAGGTAATGAGGAACACAAAGTTTATCCTTTGGGACCTCCTTATGGTCGATAAGGTTTTGGATGAGCATTTTAAAATAGCTACATTTGTATACCACATGTCTATTTGCACAATGATAAGCACAAAATTCATTCTCTATAAACCAAATTGGTGTTGGAAGAGAACTATTGATGGGTTTTACTTGAGGAAGGTTAATGATTGAAGCATCCAAGAGGTTTTTAATTATTAAGGCATATGATTCCCCAAATGGGGTGTACTACCTAGGAATAAGGTGCACTAATGGCTTTTGAGGTTGTAAACTACTTGGTTGGTTTGATAGGTTGGGTAAGGTTGATAAGGTGGATTAGTTTAATTAGTATGGTTGGATTGATAGGTTTGTTAAGGTTGATAATGTTAGTTGAGATAATTGATATGATGGTTGGGGTAGGTGGCCCAAGGTTTGATGAGGTTGGGGTGATTGATATGATATATATTGATAGGTTATTGGTTGGGTATGATGATGTTCAAATGGTTTTTTATAGGTCATTGGTTGGTTGTATGAGGGATTTCATTGATTATAGGTGGGGTTTGATTGGTCATAGATATCTTAAATAGATGACTCTATTTTGATCATCCGATTTATTAACATCTTAACCAATTTGGGTGGTGGTTGATAGTTTGTTGGTTGGTTAAATTTGAGATATGATTAGTTATAACTAAGGTTGGGTTGGTTGTAGGTTAGTTTGGGATATCAAGTGGTTTGTGATACAAGGTAATGCTCTAAATTAAGATGGTGTCTATCAAGATTCTAGCAAATCTAGGATCTCCAAGGAAGACTATAAGAGAGATACCCATTTAAACAAAGCAATGGAGATGAGGTAAATAAAGGTAAGATGGTGGAAGGTTGATGGTATAAGGTTTTCTCACAACTCAAACAAAGAGAAGACAAGAAAAAAAACAAATTAAAAAAACATACACTAAAGTATGTTAAAACCCTAAGGTTATTTTTATCTCACTTTTGGCTTATGCCTTAGTTTAGAAAGTGTGAAGAAGACTTGATTTGTAGAAAAGGTACCAGAAAAGTAGTCTAAGGTTGGTTTTAGGTGTCAAAGATTCTCAAAAATCTTTATTAAAAATTAGTACGTGGCTTGATATTGGGGCCTATTGGTCATACTTATTACCCAGCTAATACCAGATTCTTGAGTTTGATTAACATTAATTATCAACCTAGGTTACATAGGATTTTCAAAGATATCATCACTATATATGCATTATTTATCTATAGATTAACTTGCTTACTAGTTGTAGTACAATGAAATTATATTGATTTCACCATATAGTTATACTAGGAAATTATTATAAAAAAATGTAGAATTTATTTACACTTATGAATCACACATGCATTTCACTTTATATAATTAAACTAGTAATGAAATCAACTCACACAACACACTTAATTTAAAAAGGGTTAGGATATTCACTATAACTCCTTCTGAGGGGGGGCTTCCTCATTCATAACTGAGTTCCAATCCTTCTTTGAGAGACTTATAAAAGCTTCTTACAGAATCAGCCTTCTCATTACTTAGATCTTTAGTAATTAAAGATTTCTACAAAATATTACAATATCCAAAAAAACTTAATGCAATTAATTATATAATTCTTTTATCATTATTCTTCAAATTCTAATCTAATCTAGGTTTTGCCATTAAATACATAAGGCAGTTTATTAACTCTAACCAAGAAAACTAAACTAAGAAAGCTATAAATACTTTGCAACTAACCCAGTCAACTTTTAGGTGGTTAGTAATTGAAAGTTACTTATTTTGGGCCTAACTGGGTTAATAACATTATATACTAGTTTTTTTATTTTACTTCTTTTTTCTTTTCCTTTATCCTTTTCTTACTCATCTTTTGGCAGCACATCTAAGATTCTTTACATGTGAGGGGTCCATATAATAGTTATGGAGGATCCTCTTCAATCATCCACTTAGTTTTTAAGATAGTTGGATGTGTCCATAAGAGCCAATTACATCTTATCACAATAATAGTTATGTTATGTGTAGTGGCTAAAGGCTTCTATAGGTGGAAGCTTGTATTTGTGACGAGCAACCTATAGGTAGAAGTCAATAGTTTTTATGGGTAACCTATAGGTGAAATATTTTAGTTATTATGGGAAACCTATAAGTATAAGCCAATAGTTGCTATGGGAAACCTATAAGTGTTAACATGAAGCTTGGTCATTACTACAGGCTAGAAGCCCCTTTTACTATAGGCTTCTCTATAAGTGTTGTGCCCAAAAAAGATTCATGTAGTCTTATCTTACCCTTAAAATGTTTGTTAAATAATGTTACACAAGTATAATATAATCAAATAAAAATCATCATTACTTCATAACATAAAATGTATATATCAATGCACACATAAAACCATAAATTCATTCATTTATTTGTATGAGTCATGGATGGTTAAAGGAATTTCAATGGGAAAAAGATATACAACTAGGTATAGATGAGGCTATAAAATAGAACAATTGGTAGCCTCATCACACCCCCCTACTTAACCTCTTTTTTGACCTTGAGCAAGCCTTCTCTATATTTTGAATCCATAGAATTTCTTAAAATCTAAGGGATCAGTACATCCCATACCTTTAAAGATATAAAAAACTATATAATAATCTATGTTCTTCCTCCTTTTCTTCTCTACTTCTCTATTAGCTAACACATTCCCTTCCCAATCAAGAATCATAAACCAAAATAGAGATGGGTGAAACATCAACCCCAACCATTTTATCCTTATTCTATTGATAATCTTAATATACATATATACCTTATGTATGGCCTCCCTAAGATTTTGAGGGGAATAAGGCTCCTTTCTTTTCAGGGTGTCTAAAAGTTATGCCCATTTGTGCAAAAAAAAACAAAAATTTGTTTTACATCTCCCTCCATGAAGCTCAAGTAGTGGTCTTGGACCTCTACTTATTTCTTTGTGACCCATGATCATGGAGTATTTGTATTCATAAAGGAGATCCAATCATCTATTATGAATTCTACATTAGCTAATTCACCCCTAATCATTAGGGTAACCTTTTTTTATTTTTCTTGATAGTCCTCCACCTATTTATTTCATCTTGTTTCATTGAGGACATATGAGGTAAATGCATTAAATTAGACATCCCCTAAGTATATATTTGGATTCCAATTTATATCATGGGGTACAACATACTAGTGTATGTAAAACTCACTAAATTGTGCTTGGAAATTAGGGTCAGTATGCCCATAGACTTCAAAGAAAGACTTAGGTTCACATACCATAGAAGACTAATCACTATAGATCCTATAATATTTGAATCTAAGCCATATCTCTTCCAAGTATAAATCATACACCCTAAAAGGTGATCTGCATTCTAGTATCCTCTTGGTGGTCTCATGCATATTGGTGGTCTTTTCCTTCAAATAAGTGATTTGGGTCTTAGCCTTTTCCAATTTTTCCTTCAAATCTTATTATTGTTCCCTTGATTCAACATATACCATAAAATTTTATACCAAATTCTTATGGTAAGTTTCATCATCACTAAATTTTTATTCAAGAAAATTGAAAAGATCATTATTTTTACCTATTATCCCAATAGCTAAGAGGTCCACATCAATCACTTCTTATACAAGGAAAAACCTTTTGTAAAATGGTACTAAGGCCAGAGTATTATCTACTATAGTTTCTTCTATGGATATAATAATTCCATCTATAGGTAAGGTGGGTGAAGCTTCTATAAGCACTACTAAAGGATTTATTATAGGCTCCTCCAATGTTCTCTCCTTTCTTGATTCTTCTTTTATGGATGGATCTATCAATTTTGTAGCTCCCAGGAGTGTTTTTAGGCCTCTTTTGCCTTTTAACTCTGCTATTTTGTTCCTTAGCCTATATATCTATTTCATGGATTATTCCAAAGTTTAGAACTTGTCATCATGAGGAACTATAACTTGCTTTGTTACTTCTTCCATAGTCTTTTCTTTAAGTAACTATTCTTCTTTTATAGGTTAATCTGACATTCTCAGCTCATCTTATATATACCCAATTTGTTTGAGGATATCCATGTCTTCTTAAGTAAATCTAAGTGGCTTATGTGACTATATTTATTCTTCCTTAATTGACTCTTCTTGAGTATACCATTCTGTAATCTTGAACCCATCATAGGTCTTTTAAATTCTAGGCTCTTTCTTCTTCCCTTCATCCTCATTGATGTTTATGGGTGAGGATGTTAGGGTTGTCTTCTATCTTTTAATTATCTAATATCTCTTGAGATGAGGTCTCTTTATCCTTGATATAGAGAGAATATTCTCTTCAGTATGCTTCTTCTTTTTAGGAGGGGTGGGTGTTGGAACCTATTCTTCCTATGTAGCTGTTGATGGAATAATTTCTTATTCCTTTAAAGGATCCATGGTGAAAGAGTCAATCTTTAGTGAGGAGACAGTTAGAATAGTGGAATAATGAATATTCTACCCAATTTTTGTGGGTGTATTTTCCTCCTATATGTCCTCAAGAGGTATGAATAGTTTTCTTTGTCTTCTCCTACTCATATCAACTTTAGATGAACCACTACGAGCTGACTAGTTGCACTAGTACCTATAGTACTTTCTTGTGTAGTCTATTGGGCCTTTTATTTAGGAGATTCATCCTTATAATTTCCCTATTTTTTTAGGTTCACTAGTCCTTAGGGATAGAAATTTTTTACAGCTAAGGTCAAGTCTAATAGTGTTTATTCTATGTTTAACTATCAACTAGATCAAACAATGATGAGATAGAAATTTTTCAACCCCCTTTTGGTATTCTTTAAAAAAAATTAGGATATTCCATAAGTGATTTGGGACATTAATGGTCCTATCATACCTTAAGTGATTCAAAAATTTGAACTGGAGATTATAAATTAGTTAGCACCTTCCTTCACAAGTTAGATATTTGATGATGTACAAGGCTACTTCCCTCTTAGTTAGGGGTAGGCTCAGGCTCTCTACACCACCTTTCTTCAACACTAGCCTTTCATTTCCTTGATATAACTATTGTATATCTATTTGACTATCAAGTTTGTATTCTTAGTTTTCCCATATACTTGGCAGCACAGTAACTTGTCTTACCATTTCTTTAGTGACTTGAAATGTAATGTCATATATAGTCACTTGATCTCCTATAAAGGACCTAGTGAATGCCTTAGAAAGGGGTTCTAAAAAATGCTACTGACTATCAAAATAAGTGGTTCATTGAACTCAACTGAAGATGGACCAACTATCTAGGTCTATTTTTAGTTGCCTATGATTTGAGGGCTCCCTTCTCAATACTGACCCTCTCATTCTAGCTAGGTTAACTCATTGTCAACTCTTTCAACCGATAATTATCAACACACTCAATAATACTTTGAGATTTCTACTTGTAGTAAAGTAGGTTTTTTAAATAATGTTGGTTGTGGTTTTAGGTTGCGGTAATGTCATGTTTAGAGCTTTGTTTGAATGGGTTGTAATCACAAGTGGAAAATAATAAAAATGATTATTTTCCCTATTGATTTTATAGTGTAATCATGGGATGTCAATTTACACACATAGATTATCCTAGAATACATGGAATTGATCACCCATAGTGTTTTCCCCCTCCCACGTGAAGTTTCATTTGTCCCCAAGTGACATAGAATGAGTAGGATGCAAAGAGAGAAGATGGGGTCATGATGAGGGTGGGGATAAGAATCAATAAATGATGTGTTAATGATTAAATATGATTTTTAATATAATGCATGTCATATTAAATATAAAAATTCTTTGTTATGACTAAAAGATATATCATACCTTTTTAATGATTTATGCCTAGGGTTAGGTAGAGGAAATGTGCATGTGAGTGTTTGCCTGAATAGAACTTAACTTGTTATTTATTCATGCAACTTTTATCCTGGTAGTCATAAATTGACTGTAGTGGGGCCCTTCAATGATTATGGAATCACAAGATGTTATCTTTCAATGATTCCCTAGTAACTTACATGTAATCTTGACATCCCACAAGGGACTAGAGTAGTGGTCTTGTAGTGGGATGAGAGACTATTTCCATCCTTCCACAAGGTGGTTGATGTAGACCTTTATTTTTCATTGAATTCAAATCCTATATGAACATGGAAGAGGGTGAATGATGGTTTTTAATACTCTTTAATCTCCTTTATATGAGCCTAATGATGGTTTATTTTTATATTGTCTTACTCCTAGTGAATGAGGATATTTGCTTGTGGACTCTTTGTCTAGTGATTTTTTTCTTTGACAATTAGCTATTTTTTCAAACTTAGGACTTGTGCTTTTTAAAGATCCTAGATCTCATTATTTTGACAAAGTGAAATAATTTTCATGAAATGATAAAAAATTTTGAATGGCTCATGTGTGTCCTTAGAGCCATAAATTCTGGTCTACAAGACTCCAAATGGATATTGGAAGTGTATGCCTTTATTGTGTTTCTTAGCTTATTATTTAGGGGTATGGTCATTCCCTAGAAATGTTTGAATTTTATACTCTAATCTTTCTTCATTCCTCCTCTATATTATCTAGTGTCTTTCATGAATTTATCAAGAGCCATATCCAAAGTCATAGCGTATAGTTTGTGAATAATTAACCTACATGTACTAGAGAGGTGTATATAGGGGTTATGATGTACCTATGATAACTATAGGTGGATCTCATAGAAACTAAAAATTTGTGCCCAATGATAGGAAGGTGCTCGTAGTAGCTATAGAATAGCCTGTAGCAATTGGAGGAATACCTTCATTAAATAAGGTGCCTATAACAATGGTGAGGGTGCCCTTCAACAGCTTTAGGACTACCTATAGCCTCCTTTTTCCAATTATTTCTTTCCTATAACAACTACAAGATGAGCCTATAGTTATTGAAGATGGAGGCTAGAAGTAACTGGAAGAAAAGATGTGTGATAAGAAGATGAGTAATTTTGCTTAAAATGATTCTTTATTATCCATTTTAGTTTTTACCCCTAAATAGCCAGCAAGTTGGTTTTCTATTTAGGCCCTTTTTATAGTTCTAGATAGCCAACAAGATGGCTTTCTACCCAAAAACTAACAACAATGCCCAAAAGGGCTTTTATTATTGGATTTTTTTACTCGAACTGCTACCTAAAGTAGAATTTTTATTATGTTTCCTTTTCAAGTTAGTTGTGAGGGTGACTAGTCAAGGACTAAGTGAAGGTCTCATTTTTCATGCTAGAGGAAGGCTAGGAAGTCCTCGTCTCCTTAATCTAATTTTTGGTTGATTTTCCCTATGTCTAGTGAGACATCATGCTAATCTAGCACATCATTGAATCCATTTTGTAATTGATTATGTATGTACTTGGTAAACTCTTCTTGAGTGAGTGGTTTTTTGTGCAACTTTAGTATGTGTCCATTGACCAGTAGACAAAAAATTATCAGATCAATGGTTTGGAGTTATACTACTTTATTGTCATAAACATTCTCAATCTCAAATGGACCAAGCCATTCGGTCTAGATTTTGCCCTTTTGATCCTTGTGTTTTGAATCAAAAAGAAGGGCTCAATCTCTTTCATTGAATTATATGGTCTTAATATACCTATCATGCCATCCAATCTAATATTTTTGTATATGTAATGAGTTTTATAGTTCCTAATATTTATATTCATTTAAGGCATGAAGTTGTAATATCCTTTTTTGTTGTGCTACAAATATATCCATCTTAGGTTATAGTGTTGTTCAAAAGGTCTTGTGCTCAAATTCAATTAGAAGAATAGGTTTCTTCACATATACCAAATCATATGGGTTGAATATTGTAGTGGTCTTCCACATGAATCTATATGCCCAAACATATTTAAGAATTCTAGCCTCCCAATCTTTACGGGACATATTAACAGTCTTGGTTAAAATATTTTCTAACTCCCTGTTAGTGACTTCCACCTATTCATTAGAATTTGGATGATATGGAGTTGATTTCTTATGCCTAATGTCATATTATTGGACCAAGGTAGTAATTAAACCAATAGTGAATTGGGGTCCTTTACTAGTGACTATTTATCATGGCACACTATTGTTCCCAGAATTTGTCACTTGTTTTTGTGGACAACATGTCGACCATTTTGGTCCTACAAGTGAAAATTCTCCCTTTATTTCTCAAAAAAAGTTCTGAGTAGTCAAGTTTTTCAATTGCACAAAACCTTTTTAGCTAAGGAAATCACAGGTTCAATAGGTGGGATTTCTCAAGGAAAAGTTTAAAATACTTAAGGCATTTCCTAAAAATTATAAGGATGGTTCAATGCCGAGGTTCAATCAAAAGGTTCAACAACTGGGTTCAAAGAGTTGGAATAAACCATTGAACCATTAAAATATAAAAGGTTTAATGAGTTCAAAGGTTTAACGAGTTTAATGAGTCCAACGAGTTTAACGAGTTCAACGAGTTTAACGAGTTTAATAGGTTCAACGAGTTCAATGAGCTCAAAGAGTTCAAAGCTTCAACACATTCAAAGGGTGCAAGTTAAAATTTCAAGTGGAAGATTCCAAAAAAAGTTTTAAATTAATGGTTCAAATAGTTGGTTCAACAATACATTAAACTCTTAAAGAAGACTAAGTGAACGTGGCTCTTTATAAAACACTAAATCACCAAACTACTAAATCATTGAAATTTGAACCATTGAACTGATGAACTTTGAAAGGTTCAAAGGTTTAAGGTTTAAATTAGTTTAAGAAATTGATGACATCCTTGTGAATGTCAAATTTAGGGTAATGAAAAAACCATTGATTTTCAAAGAGCATAGACCTAATAACAAACTCAGTGACCAGCCAAGGAAGGAACTGAAGGAGCTAGTAGAAAGTGAGAAGTCAGCCCCAAGAGCTTAGATCACCAGAAAGAGACAAAATATAGCAAGGAAAGAGAGAATGATATAGAGAATCTAGAAATATCTATAGAAGAGTTATTCCAGTAGGTGGAGTAGTCCACTAGGTGGACCTCAAAGAGTGTAGCCATTCAATGGTGTAGCCTATTTTTCTTCATTGAGTAAAGGTGAATGGATAGTTGTGTAAGTATCATAAAGAATACTAGGCAACCCATGCTTTGGAGGAGACATTTGAGATGATTTATAATGCCAAAGTTAAGGTTGATAAACTATTCCAATATGGCCCCTCCATAAAATTTCCATGCATTCTATGCAGCATGGGCCATTTCATGAAACAAGTGCCCAAGTCTTTCTTTAGTGACTATATATTGTAATCTCTCATTTTATGCAAGGGATATCTCTCTGTTATTAGAAGCGAAACTCTACCCAAATTGAAAGGCATTCCTGAGAATTTGAGCTCAGACTGTTAATCATATTTTATCAAGTGAATGAGAAAGCAAGTGACCTTTCAGACTTTGTGTTGAAATAGCTTGTGTTATCTAAGAAATTGTTCTTATGTTTTTTTTCTAAATACAATCTTGTCCATTTAATCAAATAAGTAGAACAAGTGGAAATAATCTAAAAAGTGTCTTGAAGCTAATTGCGGAAGACTTTGTGCTACCATAATTTTTTTTAGTCTATGTATTTTATGTTTCAATGTAAAGGATATTGGAGACACTTTGAGCTCCCCTTATTCTTTGTAATCTTTTACTCCATTGTAGTTTTGGGTGGAGACTTTGGACTACACTTAATTCTATTGTGTTACTTTGTCCTAAATCAGTGGGAGAAGCAATGAAAAGCTTTATGCTTTCATGGGTTTCTTTTGGTTACAATTACTACCCAAGAAGTATTCCTACTATTTACTCAACATCATTTCTAAAAGAAGAGAAATGCCTTCAATAATTACACAAGAATTCTCCTTTACCTTGTGAACATCATCTCTAAAAAAAGAGAGATGGATGGTATGATTTCACCTCTGAGTCTATTTTCAGTTTATATTAGTATATTATAGTTTATAGGGAGCCTCTACTTACTAAGAGGAGAGATTTATCTCATTATGCTATAGTACACATACCTATTTTACCATATAAATCTCATTATGTTGTGGTTGATATACCCATTTTTCCATCAGTTAGTTGATGACAAAATATTCACCCAATAGTTTTTTGGCAACTCTGCTGGAGAAGAATGCACAATTTAAAGCCTCAAAATTCAAATTGAAGCAATTTCAGTTCTTTTCCATTTTCATTTCACACTCTAGCCGATCCACCATACACATGAAGCCATAGATCTCAAAGTATTTTTGACCTTATATTCAAGTTGGTGCATCTCAGTAATTTTGATCTTTTTCCTCCATCATCTTGCCTTAAATGAACTAAGAGTTTTCCTCCTATAAATGTCAGGTCTCCATTACCAAGCAAAGCTTCTCTCTCCTCTACTAGCAAATTTTTGTCTATACATATCCCACAAAGATTTGGTATCCCTCCTTTTAACTATCATATCATGGCAGCTCAAGGCCCTTGGGGTAACACTTTTGGTCCTCTGAATCTAACCCCACCTTTACATGAACTACCCTGTAGTTCAAGGAAGAATTTTCCCAAGTTCTATGGTGATGAGAGAGTTCATCTTGATGAGCATATTGTTACTTTATGCATATATTTTCGTGTGATAGGCGTTGAATATGAATACATAGCAGTCAGACTATTTGTAGAAACATTACAAAGCACTATAGCAGACTAGTTTTATCACCTTCAAGCTCAGATTGTAACTGACTGGAACACTCTCAAGGCCAATTTCAAGGCTAGATTCAAACCTACAAAAGATGTACATGCCTTGTTAGCTCAACTTACACAAATGAAGGAGCCTCATGAACCTATGCGAGACTTCATTGATAAATTTGACAAGCTGAGGAACAGGATTCCTATAATTTCCTAGCCAACACTTGAGAATCTTAAATGCTTCTTCATAAATTCTTAGCTTCCTAAAGTGAGTTTCCTATTGAGGTAGGCTGGTCATATAGATCTTGTTGCTACTCAAATTTTGGCTACTGAGGCTAAAGATGATCTTATCCTTGTAGGTAAGATAAAAAGAGATCCTAACAGAAATAAATATTCTTCATCTACTAAAAATTCCTCCACAAGCACCACTGATCCTATGGTGTAAAATCTAGAAAATGAATTGCTAGCTCAAAAAAAGCAAATGGCACAAGGGATGTCTGCTCCTCCTTCTTATCAGGATATACCAAGGAGGATGTTTTCTAACTAGTCATATCAAGGCAATGCTGCTAAAAATCAAGGGCAACCAAATCATTTTCCTCCCCCACAGGGAAAGCTTTCCATTGAAGTAGCACCAGCTAACTCAGTAGTTGGTTATCTTGAAACTGAATATGATTCCTCTTTACAACTTGAGTTTGATCAAGAAGATGACGCTAATCTCTTCACAAAAGGAGAAGAAGAATTAGCTGGTGACTCTAACATCAGTTTCTTGAATTAATAGGATGAAGCTAGAAGTAAGGGAGAAGTGTTTGATGGATCATACGCTGTATTTACTAGGTCCCAAAACTAGTCAACTCAACAAGCTAATAATGGAAAAATAGGGGAAGAATCTTAACTAGTAGTTTCAATTACTAAATGAGGGACTTCTCTGCCTTTCCAATCAAAGGACCTGGTGATCAATAAAAAATTAAGTACCTCAAACAATCTTGCACCTTCTACTTCAATTTCTCAGACTAGTACCACACCTAATAAAACTCAGAATGATGGACTTCTTCTTTTATTCCTAGTTTTTTTAGTCATTTAATATAATTGACCATACTAGGAAGACTAAGATCTAAATGTCTGAGTTTGAATACTTACAATCCAACCCTAAGCAGTTAGATAGGTTAGTTGAATACATCAAGAATAAAACCATCCCTGCAAGACAAGATGTTTCTAAGGTAACTCATGATCCCCCAAAAAACACATCTACCTAAAATAATCTTGTCATTAATCCTCTTGTTTTCCCTGGGAAAATATAACCTTTATATGTTTCCTTGTTGATAAATGGTTATAAGCTGAGCAACTACATAATAGACTCTGGTGCTTCTGACAATGTTATGCCCACCAAGGTGGCAAACTCCCTCGGCCTCACTCTAACTAAAACTTTTAGGAGATGTTTCTCCATAGAAAATAAACAAGTGCCACTGTTGGGTCAGATCAAAGATGCCCAATTTGCATTTGCGGCCTTCCCAAAAAAAAGGATTAAAATAATAGTCTTGGTGGTTAACATTCTAACTTCCTATGGCATTCTACTTGGATGAAATTTTTGCAAGGATGTAGGTGGAGAATTAAACATGAACCTGTCTGAGGTGAAGATACCTGTCAAGGGCATCATGTAAAGGCTACTTATTGAGGAGTCAAAATACATTGTCACCCAAACATCAGCCCCTGAAGCTCAAATTCTATTTGAATCCTTAGGAATGGGTGACTACTTTTTTATCTATAGAAGATGTTTCTATTTCATCAGACAAAGTTTTGTAAGTGAAAATCTAAAAAAAATAGATAGAAGACCAGAGGAATTGGTAGACATAAGTTTAGATGAAAAAGGATCTTCCCTCCCTGACCATGAGAAATATGAAAGAAGATTAGATTCTAATGATGTCTAGATTCTAGAATTTGATGGCAACAATTCTCCTACCAATTCTGGAGCTAGGATTATTTTGATATCTCCTCAAGGAGATATTTTTCCTTACTCATACAAGTTATAGTTCAGCAACACTAACAACACCATCGATTATGAATCCTTGTTACTCAGATTGAAAGTTGCTCAAGCTAAAGGTGTCAAGCTTCTTCATGCCGAAGGAGATGTTGAACTGGTGGTTTGTTAGGTGAAGAACCTGTATCAAACCAAGAATGAAAGATTATGACATTATCACAATCTGGTATGGGACTACATTAAAAATTTTGAGGCTTTCATTATTTCTATGGTGCCCATAGAATTCAATGATTGAGAAGATTATTTAGTCGTCTCTACAAATCTCATGATTCCTCACCAAGATTTCAAAGAGCACAAGTACACCATTGAATTGATCTTTTGATCGAATGTACTTGACAATGCCAACCATTGGCAAGTGTTTAATGGTGACAACCAAATCATTGCTTGTCTAGAATAGATGGATAGCTTTGAGGAGATTTATTTTAAAGGTAGTGAATCTCCACCATGAGAATCAGCTCCTAAAACAAATTAAAAAACTAGTGAAGAGTTCCTTCAGCTCAAAGGGAATAAAATCCTAAAGGGTTGGTTTCTCTTGAGAATCTATTTGATAAGCATGATAGGTTTATCAAGAAGTAACAAATGGATTCAAGTTTTTCCAAAGATTTTGATTAAATAAATTTGAGTACAGAAGATAATCCCAAAATAGTCAACATTGGGAATTGTTGCACTCCTAATGAAAAACTCAAATTCATTACTCTGATTCACCATTATATTGATATTTTAGCATACTCTTATGATGATCTAAAATCTCTCAAGCCTAAAGAAATTTGGCATGAAATTACTCTCAAGGTTGGGTCATTGCCTCACAAATAGAAATAAAGGTAGTACAACCCCAGGATATCAGATACCATTCTTTCTAAGATCTAAAAAATGTTAAATGTGAGAATAATTTTTCCAATCCACCATTCCACCTGGATTGTGAACATAGTCCCTATGAGAAAAAAAATGGAGAAATTTGCCTCTATGTTGATTTTAGAAATCTAAATCAATCTTATTTAAAAGACAACTACCCCTACCCATCATGGATTAAATACTACAGATAGTGACTAGCTCAGAGATGTTATCAATGTTAGATGGTTTTTTAAGGTATAATCAAGTGGAAGTTAGTGAAGCAAACCAACATAAGACCGCTTTCACTACACCCTGGGGCACCTTTACATATCATAAAATGCCTTTTGATTTGATCAATGCTGGCACCACCTTTTAGAGGGCAATGGATCTTTCCTTCAAAAATAAAATGGGGAAGTTCATTATGGTATATCTTGATGACTTGACCATATTTTCCAAACATCATCCTGATCATGTGCATCATTTATAACAAATGTTGGAATGATGTTACCAGAATGGTATTTCCCTTAATCCTAAAAAATTAGTTTTTTTAGGGTTACAGAAGAGAAACTTCTTGGTCACACTGTATCACAAGAAGGCATAAAGATCAACTCAGACAGAGTCAAATCCATCCAAGAGCTTAGTCTTCTTGCTAGTAAGACTACAATTCTTTCTTTCTTTGGATAGGTGAATTTTCTATGAAGGTTCATTCCTGAATTCATAGAGAAGACTCGCCACATTGTTGACATGATGAAGGGTAAAGATATTTTCCACTAGACTGAAAAAGGCAAGTTAACATTTCAAGATATCAAGGAAGCTATCACCCATGCCCCAATCCTAGTTTGTTCAGATTATACCAAAGACTTCATAGTATACAAATATGCTTTTGAACACACACTTTCAACCATTTTAGTTCTACAGAACAAAGAATGTGTGGAATATCCTATATCTTTCATGAGTTTTCCTCTCAAATCTCATGAAATAAAATATTAAAACATAGAGAATCATGCTTATGCTATGGTTAAGGTGGTAAAACACTTCTATTTCTACATCCTGAATTCACACACTGTTGCTCTGGTTCCTGATACAATAGTAAAGTCTATTCTAACTCAATAGGAGTTTAGAACTAAAAGGGCCAATTAGATTGCTAAAATCTAAGAGTTTTATCTTGTTATCAAACCTATAAAACTTGTGCAGAGAAGAGGTCTCTACCAATTAATCGCTGATAACATACCAGAGAAAGCACAACATGAAGAAACAGAGGTTGAAGACATGCCTACAGTTCTCTTTGTCACTACTATGGATGAATGGTATTCTAATATCACTCATTTCCTTACCTATGGTGAGTGTCTTGCCCACCTATCTCATAAATAAAAGAGAACTGTTAATTTGAAAGCTACTAACTATGTTCTATGGGACAACGGTTTGTACAAGAGGAGCCTTAATGGGGTATTTCTTCGTTGCATGGATAAAGTGAAACAGAGTAAACTTTTGGAGTCTTTTCATAATTTGGCTTGTGGATGACATTTTTTTACACTTGTGACTACCCATAATATTCAATGAGCTAGGTATTATTGGACTACTCTATTTCAATATGCATACACTTGGGTACATAGATGCGAGTTGTGTCAATAGTTCATTAGGAAACCAAAGTTGGCTGCATTACCTCTCAAGCTAGTGGTGATCAAAGAGCTATTTCAAAAATATGGTATTAATTTTATTAGCACTATAAACCCATTCTCGAGTGATGGATATGACTATGTTCTCATAGCCACAGACTATTTTACTAAGTGGGTGGAAGCCATTCTAGTCAAGCATGTTACTTTAGAAGTGGTATGTAATTTCCTTAAAGAAAATATTATTTTCTAGTTTGGAGTCCCAACTAAGATTGTAACAGACCATGCAGCCTATTTCTCTTCTCATGAGGTTACCCAGTTATGGTATTATTATGGGATTATCCTCTCCCACTCTTTTGACTATTATCTATAAGGAAATGGTCAAGTAGAATCAAGCAACAAGAACTTGGTGACCATTATCAAGAAGTTGATAGATGACAATCAGAGAACCTAGCATACATTATTGTTTGATGCTTTAAGGGTAGATAGGATTACACCCAAAAGGGTGATAGGTATGTCACCATTTCAACTTCTATGTGGTTTGAATGCAGAGATACCAATCACCCTAGAACTACCAGCACTGAAGTTGGTGAAGGTATTTGAAGATCAAACATTTGAAAATTCTATTAACAAGGGGATTATGTGCTTGACTGAGCTAAATGAGAGCAAACTATGGTGGTGGACCGTATTGTTGCACATCAAAGTCTAGTAAATAAACTCTTTGATAGGAGAGTAAGGATTCATGATTTTCATATTAGAGATCAAGTCTTGTTGTGGGACAAGAGGAGAGAACCAAAATGAATGCATGGAAAATTGGACTCCTTATGGAGAGGTCCATTTTCTATTCATTGATTCAATGGTAATAATAGTTTCCTTCTAAAATATCAAGATGACATGTTATTTTCACTACCTCATAATGGGTAGCATCTAAAGCACTTTAATCCTTGAAGTATCAGATATGTTCATTTGTACATATGTATAGTCTTTATTTATTTTGTGTTGTTCACTTAGTTTTTTTGCATCTTTCTCTTTTTGTGTGGCATGACTCCATATCCAAATGGCATAGATGAAGGCACTTAGAGTCTGGATTCTACTCCCTTTGATTGCTTTAAATTTCAATCGATGGAAATTCTCCAACTAGAGCCAACTGTTGTTCCCAAAATCTATCACTTGTTTTTGTGAACAATATGTCAACCATTTTGGTCCTATAGTAAAAAATACTCTCTTTCTTTCTCAAAATTTATTCTGAGCAGTCAAGTTTTTCAATTGCACAAATCCTTTTCAGCTAAGGAAATTGCAAGTTCAATAGGCAAGCTTTTTCAAGGAAAAGTTCAAAACACTTAAGGCATTTCCTAAAAATTATAAGGATGGTTCAACGTTGAAGTTCAATCAAAAGGTTCAATAGTAGGGTTTAAAGAGTTGGAATGAACCATTAAACCATTTAAATCCAAAAGGTTCAACAAGTTTAAAGAGTTTAAAGGTTTAACGAGTTCAACGATTTCAATGAGTTCAAAGAGTTCAAAGCTTCAATATGTTCAAAGGGTTCAAAGTTCAAAGTTTGAGTAGAAGATTCCATAAAAAGGTTTAATCAAATGGTTCAAATAGTTGGTTCAATAATACATTGAACTCTTAAAGAAGACTAAGTGAATGTAACTCTTTACAAAACACTAAACTACTAGACTTCCGAACCATTGAACTTTAAACCATTAAACCAGTGAACTCTGAAAGGTTCAAAGGTTTAAGGTTAAAATTAGTTCAAGCAACTGATGATGTCCCCATAAATGTCAAATTTAGGGTAATGAAATAACCATTGATTTTTAAATAGCACAGACCTGAGAACAAATTCAACGACCAGCCAAGGAAGGAGCTGAAGGAGCCAGCAGAAAGTGAGAAGTCAATCTTGAGAGATCAAATCACCAAGAAGAGACAAAATATAGCAAGGAAAGAGAGAATGATATAGATAATCTAGAAATATCTATAGAAGAGTTATTCTAGTAGGTAGAGCAGTCCACCAGGTGACCTCAGAGAGCGCAGGCATTCAATGGCATGGCCTATTTTTCTTCATTTAGTAAAGGTGAATGGATAGTTGTGTAAGCATAAAAAAGAATACCAAGCAACCCATGCTTTGGAGGAGACATTTAAGATGATTTAGAATGCCAAAATTAAAGTTGATAACCCATTCCACCATGGCCCCTTCACATAATTTCCATGCATTCAATGCAGCATGGGCCATTTCATGAAACAAGCACCCAAGTCTTTCTTTAGTGACTATATATTTTAATCTCTGATTTTATGAAAAGGAGATCTCTCTATTATTAGAAGTGAAACTCTACCCAAATTAAAAGGCATTCTTGAGACTAAGCTCAGACTGTTAATCATATTTTATCAAGTGAATGAGAAAGCAAGTGACCTTTCAGACTTTGTGTTGAAATAACTTGTGTTATCTAGGAAATCATTCTTATGTCTTTTTCCTAAATATAGTCTTGTCCATTTAATCAAATAATCAAAACAAGTGGAAATAATCTAGAAGGTGTCCTGAAGTCGATTATGGAAGACTTTGTGCTGCAATAATTGTCTTTAGTCTATGTGTTTTATGTTTCAGTGTAAAGGATATTGGAGAGACTTTGAGCTCTCCTTATCCTTCATAATCTTTTACTCCATTATAGTTTTAGGTGGAGACTTTGGGCAGTGCTTAATTCTATTGTGTTACTTTGTCCTAAATCAGTGGGAGAAGCAATGAAAGGCTTTGTGTTTTCATGGGTTTCTTGTGGTTATAGTTACTACCTAGGAAGTATTCCTACTTTTTACTGAACATCATTTCTAAAAGAAGAGAAATGCCTTCAGTAATTACACAAGAATTCTCCTTTACCTTGTGAACATCATCTCTAAAAAAAGAGAGATGAATGGTATGATTTCACTCCTGAGTCTATTTTTAGTTTATATTAGTATATTATAGTTTATAAGGAGCCTCCCCTTTCTGAGAAGAGAGATTTATCTCATTATGTTGTGGTAGACATACCCATTTTGTCATATAAATATCATTGTGTTGTGGCTGATATAC
The DNA here is from genome assembly GCA_037957365.1 of Torreya grandis. NCBI lineage: Eukaryota > Viridiplantae > Streptophyta > Pinopsida > Cupressales > Taxaceae > Torreya > Torreya grandis. The sequence continues at coordinate 1,055,224 of JARHVA010003607.1, forward strand.
CCATTTTTCCATCAGTTAGTTGATGACAAAATATTCACCCAACACACACCATATCTTGTAAATATTTATTTATAGAGGAAATTTGCCACCTTCTCATCCCTAGCATGTGTAAGTGCCTTTAATTCCACCCATTTAGTGACATAGTTAGTACATACAAAGATGTACTCTTTGTTTTTGGATTTTGGATCAAAAGGTCCTACAAAATATAGGCCCCATTTTTCAAATGGTTCAAGCACCATTTGAGGCTGCAAAGGCATCTCATCTGAATATGTGGGTCTCCCCATACACTAAAATATATCACAATGAATGATGTACATTATTATATATTTATGGAGTGAGGGATAATAATACCCTGTATTTAATATTTTTACTATTGTACACTTGGCTACAAATTTCCCTCCACAAGTTTCATCATGGTAGGCTTTGAGGATATCTATAACTCCATCTTCTCTAAGACATCTTCTAATGATAGAGCCAGGCCTAGTATAGAAAAGGAATCTAGATAGCTAGGAATACCTATCACTTTTTTAAATCAAAGCTCTTTTCTATTTAGGGAGGAAGTGTTGTGTAAGTAACCCTATTACAAGGTAATTATCAATATCAACATACCAAGGTGTGGTAAAGGTGAGGGATAATAGGTGCTCATATAAAAATGAGTCATCTACTATGGTATCTTATTGAAGGGATGGTAGTCATGATAGGAAGTCAGCCATGACATTGTCTTTACTAGGCTTATCTATAATGGTTATACCAAATTCTTATAATAAGAGAATCCAACTTATCACTCTATTTAGGATAGTTGGTTTGTTCATAAGGTACCTAATGGTTGCATGGTCTATATTAAAAAAAGACTTGATACCTTGTTATGTAGTGACAGAACTTATTATAGCAAATAATACTTATAAGAACTCTTTTTCAGTGATCATGTAATTTAATTTTGCTACCTATAGTTTCTTTCTTATGAAATATATGGCATAATTGAGTGCTTCCTAATTTTGGCCTAGCACAGCTCCTAAGGTAGTATATGAAGCATCTATGTGAATATGGAAGGGAAGCTTCTAGTCAAGACCATATATAACTAGAGTGGTGGTTAATAATTCCTTTAATTGTTTTATGGTTGTATCACAGGTAGGATTCTATATGAACACAACATCTTTAGTTAGGAGAGTATACAATGGTGATGTTATTTTGTCTAAATTGTTGAAAAATATCTTATAGTAATTAGCATGTCCTAAAAAACTCCTAACGCATTTTTGTTTATGAGGCACTGGCAAGTTTTTTATGATGTTGATTTTTATAGGGTCAACATTAATTCTTTTAGTAGATACATGGTGACTAGGACAATGCCTTCTATCATAATCATGTAGCATTTATTATGGCTTAAGGACAAATGGTGCTCTTGATAATGTTGCATCACTTTCTTCAGGTCCTTCAAGAACTCATCAAATGTTTTTCCATAGACAATGAAGTTATCCATGTAGATCTGTATACATTCATTGGCCATATCTAAAAAGATACTCAGAATATCCCTCTAAAATATTATAGGAGCATTACATAGCCCAAAAGGTAATACAACATAAGCATAAGTACCCTAGGGACAAGTGAAGGTGGTTTTCTCTTGCTCTTCAAGAGCAATTTTAATTTGGTGGTAACCACTGAAGCCATTTATAAAGGCAAAATATTTCTTTCTTGCTAGTGTGTCTAACACATGATCAATGAAGGGTAGAGAAAAGTGATCCTTTCTAGTTGTTTTATTAAGTTTCATGTAATATATTTAAACATTCCACTCTCCATTTTTATTTGTTACAATTATCAATGGTGAAACCCATTCACTCTATGATATGGGATATATAAATATAGCAATAAAGATTTTCTGTAGTTCTACTTTGACTATTTCTCTAAGAACTAGATTCTTCTTACATTATGGTTGTCTAAGTGGTTGGCACTCTTATTTTATATAGATATGATATATGCATGTTTCTAATATAATTCCTTGCATATCCTCATAATCCCATGCAAAATTGCATTGGTTTGCATGCAACATGTTGACTAGGCATTTTTCCTCATTTGACTCTAGCTTGTTATTAATAAGCAATGTTTTTCCTAGAGAAAATTTAATTTACTTTGAGAGTTATTTCATCATTTCTATGTTGCTAATGGATCTCTTGGTTATAGATATGAGAAAATAGATGATGGAATATTTCCTATATAGATGTATCAAAATTATATTCTTCATACAGGCTCGCAAATGGGCACTTAACACATTGCAGGTGGTTGGGATCTGTAGAATGAGTTTGGTAATTATTTCATAGAACATTTGAGAGAATTATATACTCCTCTTGATCAACTAAGATGAATTCATGGTCCATTATAAATAAAATAATTAAGGGAGGTTGGTCTACCTCATTATCTTCTTCCCATAATGGATGCTTTGGTTCTATGGATGTCTATGTTGGAGGATAGATAACCAACTTCTTAGTGTGGTTTCTATTGGATATCAACATGTTAACTAATATGTAGCTGGTAAAGGCATCTACTATGTCAAGCTAAGGACTTACCAAGATGAGAGGGTATCCACCCAAGTTAGACTTGGGTTGCAACATAATGAAATTTTTAGGATACTCCCAAGAATCCATATTAATGACAAGGACTTCAATGACTCCTAGTCTAACTATAGATCTATTGGCCATTTCTAGCATTATAGATATCAGACAAATATTATTCAAATATAAATTTTTTATGGTTTTAATGGTCATAACATTTATTGTAGCCACCAGGTCTATCAAAGTATTAGACAACTATTTGTCATGGATCTGGACTATTACAACTAGGCATCCTAGACCTGAATATTTCTTTGACAGGGTGTTTCCTAGCATAATTTTTGCTAGCTAACCAATCACATGCACTATATTGGGATCCTTCTTTTTCCATATAAGTTTGTGTAGATAGAGGTCTCTTACAGTTTTTTAATATATGGGCACATCCTTGATGGCATAAAAGAGAGGAATTTAAACATAAAGATTCTTAAGTTGCCCTATGAAATCAAATTCAAGCTCAAATGTGTGGTGCTGAAGGCTAAGACATTTTGAAAATGGTGGGGTTGCTTCATTAGTGACTTTATTTACAGGTTTAAAAATTTCTTGTGGTGATGAAGGTGGGTTATCATGTACTTCTATAGTTTTTTGATTTATTTTCATTATTATGGGTGGGGTTGGGTGTGGTAAAAATCTTCCTAAATATAAGTAAACTTCATTGATGTTCACTGTATATGCAGGGTAATGAATAGGTTCAGTACTGAATGTTGGTTGTACCAGATTATTTGTGGGATTTTTCATAGATTGGGTAGGGAGCTAATTAGGCTTGGGTGCAGCTTGTGTATTAGGCATAAGATCAAGAATTTATTATTTCTACTATGGAGGGAATCCTCCTTAATGGTTTCCCTATTGTTGTTTGGGTCTCTAGGGCTGCTACCACTAGTTTGTGAGAAGTGGGCCTTGGGGTGGTTACCAATATTATATCCAAGGTAGGGATACATTTTTTTGAGGCTACCAAGAGGTGGAAGGGTAGCTTGTCTGAGGTTACTACTAGCTAGAAATCAGGAGGTGGGATGTTCATCCATGGACTAGTTTAATTGGGAGTAGTATTTGCAAATTATGAATTAAAGAAAGTAGAATTTGTAAAAGGTCAATTTTATCCCATACCTAGATAGTATGGTCATTAAACCCATGGATTTCTTTATGTAACATATAAAAACTATTCCCCATCTCCTCCTATAACGTGTAACTCTACTATTTATGGTTCTTCAGTTGTGATGTTAGATACTTTAGCTTGAACCTCATGACACCTGTAATCTATCATCTTCTTCTTACAATCCAAATAATAGATGGTCAAATCTTGATCTAAGGTTGTTTGATTTTACCTTGAGTGCAGTCTATCCACTTGGGTGGCCAAGTGACTAATGATATCATGTTTCATGTCTTGTAACAGGATACTAACTTTAGATTTTTATAGGCCACTTACAATTTCCAATGGAATCTTGTTGACCCTAACTTTATATGTGGTAAACCTAAAATAATTTTTTCTTAGATATTTGATTTTAGTGAATATCATTTAGGAGATATCTCCCCCACTCCTCAGGCCCAAAGCTTCCATACAATCTTCTCTAACACCTTTCAGGAAGATGAGTTTTAGAGGCTCTTCTCTTAGTTCACTTTGCTTGAATTTTTGTACACTAAACATGAACCATTCAACATAGTCCTCCAAAGATTCATCCCCTTCTTGATTCATCTTGAAGATGACATTTCCTCTTTAATTCATTCCTTATCCATATTCCTAATACTTATCTAGAAATTTCATTTTCATGTCCTCCCAAGTGTGGACTGAATTACTACCTAGTCCTATGAACTAGTGAAGTGTTGAGTCTTTGAGGGTGGTTGGAAAAAGTTTAAATTTATGTGAATCTTGCTTAGATTCATAGATTCTATAGAGGATATAAAATTTGAACAAAAATGTGTCCAAGTATTCTAATAATGTACCTCTAAAATTGGGCAAGGTTAAGGGCAGGATATTTTTCATTTGTGTTATGCCTATTGCATCTAAAATAGGAAATTCAAAAGTAACTTTGTATGGAGTCATATTGTCATCCAAAAATTTTCCTTCTCCATTAATGATGGATTTTATTGTGATATGGATACCAAAGGTACTTAGGATTTCATCTTCAAATTCTATATTAGTCCCTTTGTCAGCATGATAGTAAACATTTATCTGTTGATCTATAATCTTCTTACCAAATGAAAAGTCTCAAGACTCTCCTAAGTTTTCTTTAATTTTCTTAATAAAACTTTGTTGGAATGTTGATATGATGTTACTTTTTGGAGTGTTTGGTTTGTGTAGTTGTTCTCCCTCATTTCTTCTTACCAACTCAGCTAATGTTTCCTTCACTTTTGTTTCCTTTTTCAAAGCCAACAATAATTCTTCTACAAGTTGCCTCCTTCAGTTTGTAGTGTCTCCTGCTTCAAGATCTCTCTGGATTATGGTATATTTTGCAATAGGATTTTTAGTTAATGTAGGTACTTTTGGTTCTTTCTTGGTAGAAACTCATGGTTTGTTGGTAGGAATCTCCCTTGAGAATCTATTTCCCTCTGCATAAACATTGGGCCACTCCTTCAGCTGTCCTATCCCTGCATAGATTTAAATTTTTTTTGTTTTTGCATTTTAGGCAGTTGTTCCAAAATGAGTGAAACAATGAAGGAATGCAGAAATCAAAAAAATAGTAATTTAAATTTTGTCTCTAGAAAGCAGTAAAGTTAACTAATGAAATCAATAAATTTTCTCTAGAAAGCAAGAAATGAAATCAGTAAAATTACTATAGAAAGTAGGAAATAAAAGTATTAAATTACTCTAAAAATAAGGAAATGAAAGTAGTAAAATTAATCTAGAAAGCAAGAAATGAAAGCAGTAAAATTACGCTAGAAAGATGATAATGAAATTAGTAAAATTAACCTATAAAGCAAGGAAAGAAAACTATTCTAGAAAACAATAATGAATCTTAAAAAGTAATAATTGATCTAGAAAGCAATAATTGACACCCTCCCTCACAATAATGCCAAAATGTTGGTTAGATTTATTACCTAGCTAATACCATATTTGTGAGTCTGATTAACATCAATTGTCAACCTAGGGTACATGGGTTTTTCAAGGATATCAGCATTTTATATGCATTATTGATCTATATAATAACTTGGTTACTAGTTTTTAGTATAATGAACTTGTATTGATTTCACCATATCCTTATACTAGAAAATTATTATAATAGAAATGCATAAATTCTTCACACTTATGAATCACACATGCATTAAAGTTTACATAATCACACAAAAGCTTTGGTTGAAAGATAATTCAAGAAACAAGAACAACATAATTGAAATAATGTTATCTCTAAGAAGAGATGTTTTATTGATCAAATTTGTAGACCCAAACATATGCCTATCTCTAAGGAGAGATGTCTTATTTCCATTACAAGTTACATCTTCATTTATACACATTTTTAAGGTAGGATGAGGATGTTTAAGGTCACCAATCTCAAGGGAGATTAAGTGGTTCAAATTCCATGAGTTACAACAATACAGAATTTGAGGAATTACTATTTTTAGAAACTTAATATTTTTAGGATACACTACTAAAATTGAAATTTAGAGCACTTTCATTTGGTTTTTAAGGGTCAAAACCCATTGATAAAATCACATTCCATCTCACAGTGTTACCCTCATTCTTAGCTTTCCAATAGTTCAAATAGGTAGTCAAATAAAGCTATGGTGCAAAAGTTATGGCTCTCAAAAGTTCTACCACTGATTGGGGCAGAAACGTCCCCTAAATTTTCACCTAAAATATTACTCATATCATTTAAGATATTAATTGAAACTCCTTCTGAGGGGTCCCTTCCTCATTCAAAACTAAGTTTCAATCCTTCTCTGAGAAACTTACAAAAGCTTCTTATAGCATCAGCCTTCTCATTACTGAAATCTGTAGCAATTAAAGATTGCTACAGAAGATTATAATATTCCAAAAAATCCAAATGTAATTACTCTTACAATTATCTTATCATTATTCTTCAACTTCTAATCTAATCTAGGTTTTTCCACTAAATACATAATATAGTTTATTATCTCTAACCAAGAACGCTAAACTAGGAAAGTTACAAATACTTTGCAACTAATCTAGTCAACCTTCAGGTGGTTAGTAACTAAAAGTTACTTGTTTTGGGCCTAACTAGTTTAAGGAAATTATATATTGGTTTTTTATTTTAATTCTTTTTTTATTTTCTATTGTCATTGTCTTACTCATCTTTTGGTAGTAAATCTAATATTATTTACATGTGAAGGGTCCATACAACAGTTATTGAGGATCCTCTTTAATTATCCACTTGGTTTCTAAGATAGCTAGATGTGTCCTTAAGATCCAATTACATCTTATCACAACCAAATTTCTATTTTATGTAGTGGTTTTAGGCTCCTATAGGTGGAATCCTAGAATTACTACAGGCAACCTATAGGTGGAATCTAGTAGTTTCTATGAGAAATCTATAGGTGGAAGCCTACAGTTGCTATGGGAAACCTCTAAGTGAAATCCAGTAGTTGCTATGGGCAACCTGTGGGTGGAAACTTACATCTTGGTCATTGATATGGGCTAAAAGCCCCTTTTGCTATGGGATTCTCTATAAATGCTATACCCAAACAAGATTCTTTTGGTCTTATTTTACCCTTCAAATGTTTTTAAATAAGGATACACAATTATTATCAAATCAAATAAAAAGCATCATTAATTCATAACATAAATCAATTCACACATAAAACTATAAATTACCATCTTTTCTTTCCTATTACCCACATCCTGTATTACCTAATTTTTCCTATTTATTCCACCCCAGTGGTGTTCTCTTTGTGAATTACTTCGTAATACCATGGATAGGACCCAACATTCCTCATAAAATTATCCAATAATATAAGTCACAAACAAAATTACATGTGTCAAATATGAGATAAGATTCAATTGATTGTGAAGTTACACATTATTAACATGTTTCCCAACTTGATTTAATACGTTTTATGATTACTTTATTTTTATTTTACTTCTTATCTCCTTATTTTTTGAGTGCATGTTAGAATACAACCATTTATTGAATTTTTCATACTTTCTAGCTTGAATTAGTGTGATAAATTTAAGACTAAGCTTTTTGCCATTTTTTTATACTTCCCACTATGATTTAGTATAATTGATTGACTTAATTAATTTATTTTTATTATCATTTTTTCCCTTTTACCTACCTTTCATTTTATTACATTATTTTCATACTTCTCAACATGATTTAGTGTGATTTTACTTGTTTTTAATTTGGTGCAAAAATATTTCACTTTGGTTTAAAAACAAATATTTTTACCGTCTTGTTTTACCATGTTTTAGTTCTTTATACTTAGTCATTTTATTGTTATTACATATTTTATAGCTTGAAATAGTGTGTAGTATAATTATTTGATTGATTATATTGTATCAAGTCCTTTTTTCCTATTTCTTTTTAACCATATATGTGTCCTACATAATGCTAGAAAAGAAACCACATTTCATATATTTCCTATAGCATATGCAACAACAACTAAAATACATGTGATATAAATAAATATATCTAAAGCATCCACAACCACAACCATGATGACAACATATAACCAACATTAATATGCCAAAATGATCCATATATATCTCATGAGTTTTTCTACAACAAGTACAACCATATACAATTCTCTAGCTCTATGGATGGGCTTCATTTTATCTCTCTCATCGTCTAGCCACACTACCTACTAAGACCTTAATATGACTCTTCTAAATAGAATATTGTAAAGAGGCCATATAAGATCTTTGTCCCTCTACCTTTCCCTATAATTATTCTACCTTCACCTATGCATGTGTTAATTATGTTAGGGTCACTATATGTGCCTATATCATCTGCATCACTGTATCCAAATGCACAACTCTATCCTCTGCCAAGGCATACCATGCCTGTATCTCCCCTGAACCCATCTCTTTTAGTGGTTACATCCTCTCTCTCTATTCTCATATCTACCTCACTATTGTAAACACTAGAAACTGACACATAATGACTTTAGATGTCAAAATGCCTCAAGATCACCTAAACCTTCTTAACCCACTAACTCACCCATCGGACCTTGATTCAAGTTAGCTATTTAAGCTAACTAGCTCACTAACTTACTAACTAACCCTTCACCCAACCCTTTTTTAACCCACCTTGACCCATTTTCCTTTAGACACTTGACCACTAATGGTCAGTATAACCATTGATGATTAAGTTTATCATCGATGGTCAGTTCATCAACTTTCTAACATAACACTAGCTATGTGCAAGCTAACATGACACAATTTAACTTGACCTACTTTAGCACTAGTATTGACTTGTTATTACTATATTTAGTTTATTTTCTTTAACAATCATTTATTTTTTCTTGTATTTCATTTTAGTCTCTTTCTATTATTTGATTAAAGTATTTTTATCTCTTTCAACTTAACTATTTCCAAAGAGTAGATTGACTCCTACTAGCAAGCTCACACTTCTTGGATCTAGCTCATGCTAGGAAATCTACCTTATTATGTTTCTAACAACCTTTGTTACTAGTTTTTTCTTATTTATAAGTCATTCTTAAAAAGATAAAGAGGATATCTCCACACTCATATGGATCATGCATGCACAAACAAATAGGTTCTTTTACACACCCCTCTTTTTAGTTTACTCTTCTTTAAAAAAAGACAAAAAGCAACTTTTGAGTAAAATATTTTGGCACACATAATGGGACCTACTAGCATCTAGGTACCCTTTTCTTCTTTATTCTATGCTCATACAAACAAATAGAAAAGTTTCATTTTGGATCTAAAATAAACCTTAAACACATTGATTACTTGCATGTTTTAGTTCATCTAGTTAACTTAAAAGAAAAGTAATCAATCATAGTTACACTCTTGTTATCACACACATACCAAACCAATTAAATCAATAAACACATCAAAATAATTGACATAAGTCTTGACTAATATTTCATCACCTAGTGGTAAACCTTACCCTTTGGTTATCTTACTTGGATGCCATTACCAAGAAGAGAAACCAAAACTTAGCTCTTTGGTTGAGTCTAAACTCTAAATTTTAGTATATCTTGGCTAAGCACCTGACACCCTTATCATTACAGTGTGTGAAGTGAGGGATAGGCCCTAATGAGGCCACCAATTATTTTATTTTATAGCCTCATCCATACCTAATTATATATCTTTTTCTTATGTAAATTATCATTACAGTGTGTGAAGTGAGGGGTAGGCCCTGATGAGGCCACCAATTATTTTATTTTATAGCCTCATCCATACCTAGTGATATATCTTTTTTCTATGTAAATCTCTATAAACATATGCTATAAGTGAGGAGTGGGCTCTATGAGAGATGCAGGAATCACTGGTGGGGAAGGATCCATGGGTGAGGGAAGGTCCATGGCTAAAGGAATCATAGGTAGAGGCATATAAGGCAATGAAGGGACCATAGGAGGAAATGAAAACAATGAAGGTGGGACCATGGGAAAATAAGTATGAACCTTTTTGTGAGAACAACCTTTGGTAGGAGTGGTATAAGGTCTAAGAATGGCTATAAAGTGATCCTTAAGGTGTTTCTAGAGAATGTGGCAATGATCTGTGTGATGGGTGTCACATTGGTTCTATATACAATATACCTCACCATACATATGCATATATTAAAGTAATACCTTTAGGGGAGGCATGAATTTTTTTAAAGAAGGATAATAAGGATGAAAAGTATCAATATATTATCATAGTTTGTGATAATGGGTGGAAGAATGATTATATGTCCCATGGAATCAATAGATATGCTTATGAGTGGTCTTGGTAGAAGAACTCATGGAAGGTAATGTAATAAGAGTGGAAGAAGTTGGAGAAGACTTGTCATTCCATTTGGTGGTAAACGAAGCCATCTTAGGCAAAGTAATCATACCATCACCAAGGGAAGGTGATGGTGGAGAAGGAACAAAACTAAGCTCAATATAAGGAGCAATGAGATCAGAAGCATGGATAGGCTCAATAATAATAGGAGTGTAAATAGGCTCAACTATAGTAGTAGTTGGAAGAGGCTTTGATAAGACCTCTACTAATGGAAGAGTAGGATATACATAAGGTCTAATGAGGGTTGTACTCATCTTAGGAGTAAACCAACTATGGTAATCAGGTTACCTAGCAAAGTAGCAAGGCCCAATCATAGCATGATCCATGAGCATACTCTTAAATGAAGATGGGAAGATGCTGGCACCATCTATACCCTATGATAAAGGGGGAAAATACTAAAATTAGGAACTTTAAATGAAGATGGGAAGATGCATGAAATGATGCAAATAAATAAGAATAATAATGGACAATCTCAGCATCATGGGCCTATACAAGACTACCTAAGAAAGGATGATCTAAAGAATAACCATAATCATAATCTAGGGTGTAAATATCAATGATACAAGTAGGGATGACCTTGTCATTTAAGGAAGTGTGGTGAATATAATGTTGAGTCTTGGTCAATAATATGGGAATGTCATCATAAGGAGGCTTACGAGATCGAGGTTACAAAGAGACAAGAAGCTATGAGATAAGATGAGGTGAGATATCATATGTTTTGATATTTAGGTGAATCTAATTAGGCTCATGATCATCAAAATCTAGGAGGTTAGGGGGAATGTTCCTGATGAGTTTAGGATGTCTTTTATAACCTTGAGTTGAATTAATGGTAAAGCTGAGACATTGTAACTCATGAAATAGAATGCTAGGCAAAGGTTCAAGGGTAGGAATCTTGAAGACACCATGATCTTAGAATTATTAAAAATTATAAGGGTTATTGTCACCTTGAATCTTATGAATGGCTCCATTATGAAGGAATTTAATGCATTAGTATGTTGAAGAAGTGATAGCTCTCATATGATGAGTCTATATCCTAACAAGCTAGATGTTATAAGAAAGAGTAAAGTTAAATATCATCACCTTCACATGAACAGTGACAAGTGGGATAGTAATGGGAAGCCACACACAACCTAGGGGAGGAATTTGCCTCCATCATATCATTGGTAGGTGTTGGGTATAGACTTGAGATTGTATTCTGGATATCCAAGAGTCTTAATGAAATTAAGAGAGGCAACAAGGTGCTAGAGCCCTCATCAATCAATCCATGCTTAACTTGGATATCACCTATTTGAATGCTCATGAATAATGGAGGATCATTTTCATGAAGTAGAATATCATTGGGAATCATAGAGGCTATATGAAATCTTAAATAAAGATAAGTATCTATTATTTCATTAATATCGATAGAGATCTCTTCACATTTTTGTAATATACTATCCTTAAATCTAGATAAATTTGCCTCCCATCCTTCTAGGGGAGGATGAGGGAGATTCATCTCGAATAATAGTTACATGAGATAATTTTTATGATGTGGAGAAGTTGTCATAAGCTCAAGGAATAGGATTTGGGATGGGAGATTAGTGAGATCCATGATGGAATCCTACTCATCATAACCCATAAGAATGTTGTTATATATAGGTGTGTAATGATTAAGGAGGTCCTTAAAAGGATGAGACAAAGTGTATTTTAATTTATCTTGATAGGAATGAAATGGTTTAGAACAAGGTTTTCAATCATGTTGTGATGATGAATTAGTTGATTCAAGTTGTTTTTGAGAAATGGTATAAGAAGTGTTAGTAGAGATTTGATTATCATTAGTATTGAAAGATGACAAAATAGTGGTAGAAATAGAATGGGAGGTGTTATCCAAGGGAGAATCAGAAATTATATCATCAAAATTTATAAGTTCATCTTGATCCAACTCATTTAAATGAGTTGGATAAAAATCTTGGATAACACAATATGTTTGAGATGAAGGAGGAGTGTAAATAGGTTGAGAATCAATGAAATCCACCACCCTTCACATATTAATCATGCTAACCACATTCTCCTCTAGAGTTGGATTAAAAAAACTTTCTACATTGTTGGTGGAAGAGGTGGGCTTGTCTTAGTTGTCTTGAATAGGTCGATGATTAGGAAGAGGGTTTTTGTAGATAGCCAAATGAGCATTAGCTTGATTCAATGCTTGATTTTTGTCATGTGTTTTATAGTCCTTAAAAGCAATTTCATAGGATTTTTGACACTTTGAATGATATAATAGTGATTTAAATTATGAACAAAAATAAATTCCATAGATAAATTATGAATTTGTCTACAGTTCTCATGAGAATGACCCAAACTAGCATGAAACCAACAAAACTTATTAGGATCATATTAGTATTTCATAGGATAGGTAAGGTCAATTTCTTGTGGAAGAGGCCTAAGAAAACACTTAAGAAATTTATCTAAGGATGGAGGTTTATGAATTTTAATGTTATTCTATGAAGATAAGTGAGGATTGGTATATTATTAAAAAGGGGGAGTTAGTTCCAAAGATTGGTTAAGAATGGCAGCTTGAACATTGTGATTGGTGTCATAAGAATCCATGACACCATCATTGGTAATATTATGTTTTTCATTTTTAAGAAAGAGATAAGGACCCACAGGAGGTTAAGGTGGCTTGAATCGATGCATAAGGAAATATTGACATTTAGCTTGGTCAATATCCTCCTCTAAAGTACATGGAAAGAGAGTGCGAAATCGATACTATAATTTAGGGGAGAGATCATTGGTAAAGAAAATTAAAAGATTATCATTTGCTATGTTATGTTCACATTTATTTCACAAAGTCTACCATGTTTTAACAAAGGCTTGAGTAGTTTAATTTTTTAGTTGTTTCCAATTGATGAAGTGGGCCAAAGTATTTTTGGGAAGATAACTAGTTTGGAATTCTTGAACTAAAGCATTTATTAGATCCTCCAAACTAGTAATATAATGATTTTTAAGTTAATTATACCAATCCAAGGCATCATCCATGAGTGTTTTGGCCAAAATATTAGTATTATAAAATGTGTTTAATTTGACCCAATCCTTATAAATTTTTCCAAATGTTTTAAGATGAAGGGTAAGATCAGTTGATCCATTATAATAAATTATAGGTGTGATGCCTCCTATATCAATGTTAGCAATTTGAGTAGTGAGAGGTTCATTTGGGAGATGCTTAATGGTTTTGTTGATCAAAGTAGGTTGAGTAATGAGATTTTTCTGAGAATATCAAAGAGGAGGAGGGGGAACATTTTATTTATGTGTACCCCAAGTCATTGGTTAAGGATGAGATTGAAGGTGAATAAGGTGGTTTTGCATTCTCATCATTTGATTTATGTTATGAGCTTGAAAGTTATTCATTTTATTAAGAGTTTTTAACTATATTTGATGTGTTTGATTAGCATTTTTATAGGCATTATAGGTGGTATTAGTATCTTGGGTACCACTATTAGTGTTGATAGGTGATTGAGAGTAATTATGAGAATGTGAAGCACTAGTGATAAAATTTTCTTGTGTATCAAAAGATGGACTAGTGAATGGTTGAGAAGAGGAAGCACTATAATCATGATTACCTTGGGTAGTAAACAAAGCACTAGTGGATGGATTAAGGATAGTGGATCTTATGAGAGGCCCACTAGATGTAGAACCTGCCATGTTAGTGGATATACTAGGCATAAAGGTAGAATAAGTTAGAGAAGAAGAAGTCATAGTATGAGAAGGGTTCATAATCAAATGAAGATATTGAGAATAAAAGAAATTGGTAACACCAAATCTAGTTGAGAATGTAAGAGTAGGTAAATGAGGCTCTTCAAATTGACCACTAATCATAAGATTGTAAATGGTAGAGGGATCCTTTCCTTGATGTTGAGAAAATTCATAGATAAATAAGAGCATTTTAAGAGTATACTCTAATTAGGGTTAGTTTTATAATGAGAATATAGGGTTATGATACAAAGAGGCATTTAGAGGGGTCCCATAATTCATTGTACGAGTGGAAATATGAACATTACTAGCATCCAAGAGAGGATCCCTACTCTGTCTATGGGAAACCCTATGAGAATTGGTAAAATTCATCATGTATATTGATTGAAAATCAGTGCTATCCTCAAATAGAAATTTCATGATGAATATACAGGAAGAAAGATGAGAATTCACAGAACTAGGAAATGATAGAAATAGTATAAGGTTGACTGGGTCAACCTAGCACAAAAATAGGGTCTACAAACAATACAAGGTCAACTAGGTCAATATAACATGGTAAATAGAGGCTAAAAAGGAGATAATAGAGTATGAAAATAGTACAGGGTTGATTGGGTCAATCTATTACAATTAAAAGAGGCTAGAAAATTATACAGGGAAAATAAAGAAGCCTATAATAGATTTGTGAATTTGAAAACAATATATCTTTTATAAGTAATGTAAAGAGTAAGAATATAATGGAAACAAATAATCAATTGGAAAAATGATGGCCAATCTAATTGAAACATGCATCATAAAACCTTGCACCAATGCTGGCTAATACAAGCTTTTGTAATATAAGACACAATTAAGCAAAGAGCAAGCAATCAACTTGGAAAGAAAAATATAACTAATTGTTCAACCTAGATGTTTATTATATTATTAAGAATATTATTTTTAATGTGATGAGAATTTGGTTGTAAGCAAGGAAATAGAAATAAATCTAAGGATAGTTTCAAGTAGATTGGGTTGAAAGGGATATGTAGTGGTAATGATACATGTTTGGTATTGGGGCCTACCCCCTCACTTCACACACCATAATAATAATGGTAATGGGTGATTATCCAAAATATACTATTAACTATACTTTATACTTGATCAAAACATCAAGTCAGCTTCCCCTTTGGTGATGAAATCTAAGTAGGTTGGCCTTGGATAGTCAAATGTTAAAATGCTTGTTTAGATTTTGTGATTTGGTTGTGTGTGCATAAAATAGAAATAGTGAAACTAAACGGTTAATTAAAAACCTCCTAATTAGACTATGTGATCTATTGTAAGCATGAAAGCAATAATAAATGAAAGTGTGAGCTAATTATTAACATATAAGATTAATTTTAACTTCAAAACAAGATATAATGTCAATGTAATTGATAGTGTATGCATATAATATATAATATATTTGATAGGGTCAATATTATAATGCGAAAGCAAGGTCTAAAAATGAATAGGGTCAGTAGACTCAACCTATTTATCTAGACAACACATATAACATAGAACTAGGTCAAAAGGGTCGATCTAATTGACTATGTAAGGGTAGATTTAAAGACTATGTTAGAAATATTGTCATTTATGTCAAAGTTCTATCATTATTTGTGATAAAAGCCCCATTGCATTTAATGGTGTTTTTAAAATTCATATCTTGGATAATGTGTGTTAATATTTATTTATTATTAATGAATATATTTTTGGTTGCATATAAGTCAAAAGAGGGCCCATGGAAAAGTCAAAGAGTCCTGGGGTAAAAGACAAAAGAGGAATGGTATGAATTTTCTCATGAAGAGTTATCTTGAGGAATTCCAAGAGTCACCATGTGAAGACAAAAGCGGTATGTCATATTTTTCCATGAAGGGACACTTTGAGGAATACTAAAGGTCACCAAGATAAAGACAAAAGAGTAAATGATGCTTTTGCTTATGAAGGGTCACCATATTACTTTTCAAATACAAGGATACAAAGGGTCATGCAAGTTTAGCACAATTTTCCATGAGGATTGAAGGGTCACAAAGGGTGAATGCCAAAGGTCACTTGGAAAGCTATAAATAAAGGCTTGAGAAGCTATTTTTAATATGCAAGAGAGTGCATGGTTTGTATTTGTTTTTGAAGACAAAAAAGTAGGAGATATTGTAGAATTATATCATTTGTCGAGTAAACAACATTGAGATATAGTTATGTTTTATACATAATAGGGGTTGGTGCTCCTTTGGGTTGGTGCTCACAAATAGTTTTTGTGTTGGTGCTCAGCAAAGGGGTTAGTGCTCCTACAATTTGGTGCTTTCAAACTTTTTATTTTGATTTGGTGTTCATTCATATACTTCAGATTGTTCTCCATGATTTTTACCACTTTGGGTTTCCACATAAAAATTTGGTGGCTCTCTCTCTCTTGTGTGGTACAAATTATTGTTTCAGTTTTATTGCATATCTTGAATGTGTGATTAAGTGGTTAAAGAAAATAAATTAGAATAATTAAAAAGATATATAATATACTGATTTACTCCCCCCCTCTTATTATATTTAATGCTTAACAATTGGTATCAAAATAGGTTCCTTTTGAAAAAGTTTTACAGCTTGAAGGTAGATTGATAAAGCACGATAGCTGGATCACATGAAGGATTTTCTATAAATAAGGCACCTTTGTTTGAAGGGATGAATTATATTTTTTGGAGCATAAGGATGAAGACTTATTTGATGGCCCTTGGATTTGGCATATGGTAAGAAGTGGTGGAGGAATATGAAGAGCCACAGACACTTGTAACAACTCTGATAGAAAAAAAAGGCAAGTGAAAATAATGCTAAAAATTTAAATGCTATTTTATGTGGTTTATGTGAATCAAAATTTGTTAAAGTTATGCAATGTAAATATACTCATGAAACTTGGGTAAAAATTGAGAATATTTACAAAGGTGATGGCAAGGTTCAACAAGCTAAGCTTCAGACTTTCAAGTGACAGTTTGAGAGTTTGAAGATGGAAGAGGAAGAAAATATAGCAAGTTATCTTTTGCAAGTTGATCAAATAGTTAATCAGATTCAATGTCTTGGAGAAAATTTAGAAGAATCAATTGTGGCTCAAAAAATTTTGAGATCTCTACCATTGATATATGATGAAAAAATTTCAAAAATTAAAGAGATGAAGAATTTAGCCAAGCTAAAGATAGATGAGCTTCATGGTATTCTTAGAGTATATGAGATGTGGACTGAATAAGATAAAACCTCAAAGAGAGAAGCTAATTTCAAGACATTAAAGAAAAAGAAGGCTAATATTTAATAATCAAGTGATATTTCTAGCAATGATGAAGATAACAATAGATCTTTATTCATTCGTAAGCCGAAAAAGGGCACAAGTAAATATCAAGGAAATTTAACTTTTAAATGTTTTTTATATGAAAATATTAGACATTATGTATCTAAATTCCCAAATAAGGGTAATGATAACAATGAAAAAGGAAATTATACATACAAGAAGAATTTTAAGCATAAATTCAAAAAGGGATTCGAGAAGAAGAGTTTGTATTCTAAAGATCCTAGCTCAGTCAAAGATAGTGGAGTCAGTGACTCAGAAGAAATAGAGATTCTATTCATGGACATACATGAATATGCTTCTATAAAAAAAAGTATAGATGATCAAGAAGAAGAACAGGATGAAGATGAAGTGAATTTGGAAGGAGAACTCATGCCTTAGAAGAGTTAAAAGCTCTTGAAAAGAAGAATCAAAGATTAAAGTGCCAGATTGAGAAAAATGAAAAGGAGTCAAAAGAAATAATTGAATATCTATAAGCACACTTTGAATAATCCAAGAAAAATGAAGAATATCTAATGGTATAGTTGAAAATAAGAAGTAAAGAATGTGAAAGGTATGTTATTGAAATTGCTTTTTTAAAAGCAGATCTTGAGAAAATAAATATAGCAATCAATGATAGATCAGCCAATGATTTAAAATTTGAAAATAACACTAATATGTTGATTAAGATATTAAAAAATCAAATATCAATGTCAGATAATATAGGTATTAGATTTGAAAAAGAGAAAGAGGAGGTCACTACTTTCATAGATAAGGAAAAAGGAAAGAGATATGTTGAAGCTCTTACAAAAGAAGAAATAAAAAGGGAAGAAGTTAAGAATACAGATGGCATATCAAACATAGAAGGTTGGAGGGAATAGAGCTAAAAAATTCAATTAGGTTAGAGATACACAAATATGTCATATTTTTATGGTTACTATTTTTATTGTAATGGATATGGTCATAAGAAATTAGAATGTTAAAATAAATCTAATAGTTTCAAAAATAAGGAGAAGGAAAGTCATGCAGAGTCAAGCCACAACTATTTTGCTCCTCTATCAGGCTTTAATGAAGAGGCCATAATATGTTACAAGTGAAAAAAATTTAGACACATAGCTTGATACTGTAAAAGTGTGTTTGAGTTAGTCAAGAAAGACCAAAATTTCAAGGCTCCATTCATCAAGAAGAAAGTTCAGATAGGTTCATGGCAAAAGAAACAACCTCAAAAATCTATGTTGGTACAGATAGATTTGCATGCAAGAAATGAAGATAAGCCATGGTTAATTGATAGTGAATGTTTGAAGCACATAATAAGAGATAAGAGTAAGTTCATAACCTTGAGTAATATCAATGGTGGCATAGTGAAAATTGGAGATAATACTACTGCCAAAATTGCTATAAAAGGTACACTAAGTTTGGATAATGGTAGAACTAAAACTAAAAATATTTTGTATGTAGAAGGTCTTAAGCATAATATTTTGAGTGTAATTCAAATGTGTGATCAAGGGCACACACTAAATTTTTATGTAAAAGGTTGTGAAATTAGAAGAAAATATTCAGATGTGTTGGTTACAAATGCTCAGAGAATAGGTAATAATTTGTATATGTTATCAAATATTAAATGTCAAAGATATTGTCTAAGTCAGATTGAAGAAATTTGGCTATAACATAGGAGAATGGGGCACATAAATTTTAATAATCTTGTCAACAGCAACAAAAATCAAGTAGTCAAAAATCTTCCAAAGATTACAAAGTCATCGGACTTGCTTTTTGAACCTTGTCAACATGGGAACAAGGCCAGAAGGTGGTTCTAAACAAAAGAGTACTCAACCACTCAAATGTTAGAACTTGTTCACACTGATCTATATGGAATGATGAGAACTCAAAGAATTCAAGGTGAGTAATATTTCATGTTTCTTATTGAGGATTTTTCATGTATGACGTGGATGATATTTTTTTTTAAAAATCAGAAGCTTTCAAATATTTCAAAGAATTCAAAGCATTAGTTGAGAATGAAACTAGTTTGAATATTAAGTGTCTAAGATCTAATCAAGGAGGAGATTTCATGTTAGATCAGTTTATTGAGTTTTTTGAATACCATGGATAAAGAGACAATATTCAATAGCCATAACTTCATAGTAAAATAGAATAGTTTAATGGAGAAATATAACAGTTCAAGAGATGGTGAGGATAATGCTAAATGAATCCAAGATACTAGATAAATATTAGATAGAGGTAGTTTCTACAGTAGTGCAAATTTAGAATAGAGCATTATTGAGAGTCAATAGTTGCAAGACTCCTTATGCGCTATGGAAAGACAAACCAGCAATAGTTGATTATTTCAAAGTTTTTAGAAGCAAATGCTTCATAAAGAAAATTGATAAAAAACTTGGTAAGTTTGAATCTAGAGTAGATGAAGGTATATTTCTTGGTTATTCTTGAAAAACTAAAGCTTATAAATGTTATAAAAAAAGAACCAAAAAAATTGTTGAAAGTGCAAGTGTTAGGATAGAAAAATATGGAACATAAAGAATCAGTGATCTAGTAGACATTCCTAAAATCATTGAAGAGGAAGATTTTGAAGAATAGGATGAAGATGAGAAGGAGAAAAAGGACACTAAAACTCCATCCAAATATGTTAAAAGAAATCATAATAAAAGTGACATCATTAGGGACATAAATGAAGGAATTTGCACCAAAAGAATGATGATAAGTGAATCTAAGCAAGTTAATTTCTCTTTGTTATCCAAAATTCAACCTAGAAATTTTTTAGAAGCTAGAACTGTAGGGGGTGTTGAGAAGAATGTTGGGTCAGAATCTTTGGCCGATGTGGACAATGGAAAGTCTTCATGTGTATCTGATCCTTTTTGTGGGCTCTGTGTCCCCCCATTGGATGCTTTTCATGTGTTGGGGTAGGATCTCAAAAAGGAGAAAGATAATGTTGATTCTAACAAGGAAAAGTCCTCAGAAGGGCTGAAGGTAGGGTTCTTAGAATGAAGAACTTGGTCATCTCTGTTTGGAAAGAAACCTACTGGAAAACCTCTTTTCCCGCTTCTGACTGCTAAGTCTTACTGGGAGAAAGGTGAGTTTCAAGTTTTTATTCCAGATCCTTTAGTTGATTTTTCTGTTTCCTCCATGGATTTCACCCTAGTGGGCAAATTTTTAGGAGCAAGACCAAATTTAAAATCTCTTAGAAAAATGGTTAAAATGAAATGGGTTATTCGAGGAGAGGTAGATATTGCACCAATGTTGAATGGTTTCTTCTCGTTTATCTTTAACTGCAAGGAAGACATGAATACGGTTCTTTGTAGAGGATCGTGGTCTTTTGGTAAATGCTCTCTCACTATTAAAAAATGGGAGCCTAATATGGATCTCTCAGATTGTTTTTTCTTAACCACTCCCATTTGGGCTAGACTTCCTAGTCTTCCTTTAAAATTTTGGCATGAGGACATTTTTAAAGGTATTGCCAATTCTTTTGGTGAACTTGTGGCATTGGATAATGCTAAGGCTTCTAGAACCAAACTTCAAAGTGCCAAACTTTATGTTAAAGCGGCAGACCTGAATCATCTCCCAGAAAAGGTGGAACTAATATCCAAGCTTGGTAAAAAAACTCAAGAATTTTTTTTTGAAGATTTGCCCAACTCTTGCTATGCTTGTAAGAAACAGGGGCATCTAGTTAAAAATTGTCCCTCCAAAAGTAAAAATCATCCTAGCTGTGTTTTAGATGGGAAAAAGACCAAGGTCTAGCAAAAGAAAGTATGGAAACCCAAAGAAGATCATCACCAAGAATAAAAGAATAATGAAGATTCTAAAGCTCCACATGTTGAGGCAGATAAAGAGCCTTCTTTTGAAGATTCTAATGCTCCACATGCTGAGGTGGATAAAGAGCTTTCATTTGAGAAAGTAAACTATGAGAAAGGACATGGTTTGCAATCAAATATCATAATACTTGAATAAAGAATAGATGATCTGACAGATCTATCAAAACAGATCATTATCTATCAAAGGATAAAAGATCGATGGAGAGATGTAGATGACAAAATTGTGCTAGAGGAAGGTGAATTCTTGGCTGAAACTGGAAATAAATCAGAGGAGGGAGATCTTTTTTCTCAGTCTAGGGAGATCCAAGTGTTACCTCAGGCTGATAATGACTTTCCTTTGGATGAGCATCCTTCCCTAGAAGTTGTGAAAGATAATGGAGAAAAATCAAGCATAATCTAAACCAAAGAAAAAGGGCTAAAAAAAAGATCAATACTAAGGGGGTAGAAACTAGAAGTAGCAAAATAGATCAGCAAACTAAGGTGAAACCTATTGCTTCTATTCCAAATAAATATAGAAAAAGAGATGAACAACATTCTAAGGTGAAACTGGATGTTGGTTCCCCGGACAAACCTGGAAGAAGATCCACTAAGAAAACCAAAGAGTTAGAAAGTATGCAGAATATTGTTGATGGTAGGCAGGCAACTATTCTGGATTTTACCCCTAAAAAATAGATATGAAAATCATTACTTGGAATATTAGGGGGCTGAATAGTATTCATAAACTGGATATTTTTAGAAATTTAGTTAGAGAACAAAAGCCTAATTTTCTCCTGATACAAGAAACTAAGATGAATAAAGAGAAAGTGGAACAGATTAAAGCTTTTAAAAATTATTCTATAAATGTTAGTAGTTCAGAAGGTGCATCAGGGGGAACTCTGATGTTATGGAAGAAGAATTATTATTCTAAAACTATTATAATTGCTAGTAAATATCTTATGATAGCCAAAATTACTATTGTTGACCAGAAGGAAGGATGGTATATTGTGAATATTTATGCTCCCAACATTAAGTATCTAAGGAAAAAGGTCTGGGAGTCTGTTTCCAATTTTAAAAGTAAGGACTATTCTGGATGATGGATTATAATGGGAGACTTTAATGTGCCTCTCTATGATCATGAGAAAATGGGAGGTAATGCTACCCAACTGGAAGGGAGATTGGATTTATTGGAGTTTATAAATAAAGAGGGTTTAATGGATATGGACCTCCATGGAATTCAGTTTACTTGGAGTAACAAGAGAGTTGGTAATGAATGTATTCAGGCTAGGCTTGATCGTGCTCTTATTTCTCCTGATTGGACTAAAGAGTTCATTTGCAAGTTGGAAGCTTGCCAGAAAATTGGATCAGACCATTTTCCCCTCATTTTCACTGCTGCAAAGATTATTCCTAAGAAGAATTTTCCTTTTAGATTTGAGGAGATGTGGATGCAACACCCACAATTTGAAAGTAAATTGGAAGAATGGTGAAGTATTGATATTGAAGGCATGGCCCTCTTTAGAGTTGCTTCTAAGCTCAAAAATGTTAAAAAGGAAGTTCAAATATGGAATAAGAATAGCTTTGGGAATATCTTTAAGAACAAAATTGCTATTAAAGAGGATATTCTAAAAACACAGGAAAAAATTTAGAAGGAAGGATATACTCCTGACCTCCTCATTGAATAAAATGAAAAGTTGGCTCAATATCATGACATCATCACTAAAGAAGAAATATTATGGAGACAAAGATCAAGGTTGTTATGGTTGAGTGAAGGAGATACAAACACAAAAAATTTCCATCTTTCCACTCTTAAGCATAGAGCCAAAAATCATATATCACACCTAAAAAAGGGAGACTTGAAGATTATAGAGGATAAGGCCATCATGGATGAAATGGTGACTTTTTTCTCTTCTCTAATGATGGTTGATCCTAACATCAATTTGAATAGTTAAGCTGAAATCCTTAGAGTGATTCCTCTGGTTTTGAAGGAACAAAATAAAATGTTAATCTGAATTCCTAAGGATGATGAAATTTTCAAAGCTGTTTGTTCTCTCGGAGGAGATAAAGCACTTGGTCCTGATGGTTTCCCTATGTTTTTCTTCTAAAAACTTTGGAAATTTGTTGGTAAAGATGTATGTGATGCTGTGAAGGAATTCTATGGAGCTAAACAGATGCTTAAGGAAGTCAACTCCACCTTTATGTGCCTGATTCCTAAGAAAATTGGTGCTGATTCTCTTGATCAGTTTAGACCGATCAGCCTTTGTAATTCTTTCTATAAAATTATATCCAAAGTTCTTACCTCTAGACTTATCCAAGTGACTCCTTTGATTATTGTTGATCAACAAAATAGCTTCATCCTAGGTAGACAAATCCTTAATTCTATCATCTCTGCTCATGAGAAAATTCACTCATTGTCTTGTTATAATAATCAGGGGTTTATTATGAAAGTTGACATTGCTCAGGCCTATGACAAAGTTGATTGGTCATTCCTCTTAAACATTCTATTAGCTTTTGGCTTTGACCAAAAGGTTGTTGGTCTTATTCATCAATTGATTTTGACCTCCTCTATTGTTGTTCTAGTTAATGGAAGCTCATCTCATTTCTTTTATCCCTCTCGGGGATTGAGACAAGGTGATCCTTTATCCCCCATCCTTCTTGTTATTATGGCTGATTGCTTGGGGAGATATATTGGGGACTTGGTCCATAGAGGTTTCATTAAGGGATTACAACCTTCTTCCCAGCCTCTAATTTGTTCTCATGGACAATTTGTTGATAATACCATCTTCATGGGTGAGGCTGAAGTCAAGGACGTTAGAAATTTGAATCAAGCTATTAATTTATATTCTTCTACCTCTAGTCAATTGGTTAACTGGAATAAAAGTGTTGTGTTCTTTATCAACACCCCTATCCAGAGACAAAATAAAATTGCTAAAATCCTTGGATGTTCTATAGGATCTCTCCCCTCTTCTTACTTGGGTCTTCCTCTTGGCCTGAAGGTCCCTGATGCTTTTTGGGAAGATCTTATTAACAAATTCAGCAAGAAACTTGTGGGATGGAAAGGAAATCTTTTAAGCTAGGCAGGTAAGTTAACTCTTCTCAAATCTTGTCTTCAAAGCATACCAACTTATGCTTTAAGTCTCTTTAGAATTTCTATTAAATTTGCTGAGTCTATTGAAAAAATTCAAAGAAATTTTCTATGGACCAGCACTAAGGAAAAAAGGAGAATGCCTTTAATTGCTTGGGATCATGTTTGCAAACCTCTCAGTGAAGAGGGATTGGGAATCAAAAAAATCAAAAGTATAAACAAAGCTCTTTTAGCCAAACTAGGTTGGAGAGTTTACCATGATAACAAAGAGTGGAGTATCATATGGAAACATAAGTACCTCTTCAATGCTAAATCCCTTCCTGATTTCTTCTCTCCTCCTGATGTTATTCATCCTTCTTCCATATGGGGAGCTGTTCAGGGGACCAAGAAAACTCTAGGAAAAGGATGTTCCTAGAAAATTGGTAATGGGCTTAAGGTGAAATTTTGGGAAGATTTCTAGTTAAAGGATCATCCCTTGATTGGAGATTTTTGTGACAAGGATTTAGTTGACCGATGCAAGTAGAGATAGGGCATATTGGTTATTCATTATTGGAAAAATGATTCTTGGGTGAATTTAACTGATGTTGATCAAGGCTTTAATAACATCCAATTATCTCTCAATGTTATCTCTCTTTATCCTTATCTTGAGGATGAGATTATTTGGCATGCTGACCCTAGTGGCCAATTTAAAGTCTCTATTATCTTCGCTTCAAAGGAAAAGGGTAATCAACCTTTTTGGTCTCATGCCTGGATTAAGGGTCTTACCCCCAAAGTTAATATCTTCTTTTGGATTCTGCTTCAAAATAAAATTTTGACCCTTGACAATTTGCAAAAAAGAGGTATAAATATGGTTAATAGGTGTACTTTATGCAAAAATGGACTTGAAGATAGAGACCATATGTTTTTGAATTGTTCTTACACAAAGCAAGTTTTGACTGAGATTCTTAATTTTTGGGGTATAACATGGGTCCATCAAAATAATGTGAAACTCTCTTTTAAAATCTAGTGCTGCCCCTCTAAGGATCCTGATGCTCATTTCTTTGGAAATTAACTCTCCCTCATCTTTGGTGCGGTATCTGGAAAGAAAGAAACAATAGAATATCAGGAGTAAAGAACTTCTAGGATGGGTGCTTGGTCAAAATATCATTAGAGCTATCGAGGAGAACTTTAAATCCCAGAGGGATTCTGATCAAACCTTCCAATTTGATAACCCTTTACGATCTGAAGGGTCTAATTTGAAAACTGATAATCTAAGATCAATCATAAAATGGAATGTCCCTCCTAATGGATGGATCAAAGGGAACTTTGATGGAGCAGCTAAGGGAAATCTGGGAAGAACGAGATGTGGAGGGGTCTTGAGAGATCATGTGAGAAATGTAATTGATGTTATTATTGTCCCAATTCGTAATTTGAATAGCCATATTGTTGAAGCTACTGCAGCCCTCTACACTATTAAATTAGCTATTGATTTGGGGTATTCCAAATTATGGTTGGAAGGTGATTCTTTGAATATTATTAACATCATAAATAATAAAAATTCAATCTCATGGTCAATTAAGACTACGATTATGGAAATCAAAGCCTTAATTCAAAAATTTGAAAAAGTGGCCATATCCCATACATATTGAGAGGCCAATGGGGTTGTTGACTGGATAGCCAATCATGATATTCAAATGGGGCATAAGGTGACATGGCTTGATGAATTAATTAAGCATGTTGATCTTAAGGTGATTATTAATTATGATGCCATTCATTCCAAAGTGGGAAAGATATTGTTGGATTAACAATTTAATATTTGGTGGAGTGGCTTTACGGCTATTAGATTACCTTCCCTGAGGGGGTACATTCATGTGAATGTAATGTGGTCACTACACATATCATCAAAAAGGTGACCTCCATTTCAAGTAATAAATACATGGTTCCATTTCAACACTTCTGCCTTCTGTGTTTGGGTGTTTTTGGTCTTTCATCTGCTCTGCAATATGGGGGGTGAACCGTGGAAGCAAGAGCCCAAAAAATGTGATGACTAGAAGGCCCGATAGGATGTATGGAAGATTCTACAGAAAGGTAAGGTGGTTAGATATATGGAGAGTTTGCATGGCTTTAAACCCCACATCACTAGTGCCTTCTTTAAAAATTGGGTTGATGACAGAGTTACTCTCCACGGAGTCACTGCGAAGCTTACTAAGGACTTCATTTCTGAGGTCACGAGGCTTCCCATGGGTGGTATTAAGTTCTCAAAATAGACCAGTATCTCCAATGCGGCCTACAAAAAAATTTTGAAGATGGATGCAGAGGAGAAGCAACTGGAAAAGAATGGAGAATTCTTTGACATGGAATAGATAAAAGGAATTTGGCGAGATGTGCTATGTTGTATATGTGAGTACTTTATCCTTGATGGTAGGAATAAAAGAGTTCACAAATTTCATTTTGTATTTCTCAACCACTTCAAGTACAAGGATAGAATTTCTTTCCCTTTCTATCTATGTTTTTTGTTGTTTCAAAGCCTATATGCTCATAAGGAGTATCACCCCATTTTACATGAAGGTCTGATACTTCTCATAGAGGATTTTTATAAAAATAAATCCATAGCTTTGACTCCTTCTTCTGACAAACATAAGGGTTCTCAGTCTAAAAAGTGTAAGAAGGATAAGAATGTTAAAGGGATAGAAAATGCAAAACCAAAACCCTCTAGTTCTCAAAAACAAATTGTAAAAGAGGATTCTGAGTCGGAGAGTACTAAAAGCTCTAAGAAGGATGTC
This sequence comes from Torreya grandis, assembly GCA_037957365.1. Classification (NCBI taxonomy): domain Eukaryota; kingdom Viridiplantae; phylum Streptophyta; class Pinopsida; order Cupressales; family Taxaceae; genus Torreya; species Torreya grandis. The sequence continues at coordinate 1,082,401 of JARHVA010003607.1, forward strand.
CTGGAGGAAGAGGAAGGGATGGATGTTGGGGTCAATTCTGATAATGAGGGTAATCAGACTATGTTCAGAGGAGGTGTTAAAGACAAAGATAACTTAATTGATGATCTAATTTTTATGAGAGAGGAGGATCACATGGTTTTGACTTCTATTCCTACTACGGAGACTAGGGACAAGAAAAGGAGGATCCTATTCAACATGAAGACCCTATTGAGACTAAAGAGGAGGAACTAATGGATAGGGAGGAAAAAATTAAAAAGGTTGATTCCCCTCCACATGAGATTACAGAAGACATTTGTGACTCTCTGCAGAGGGAAACCAAGTTTTCCTTCTTGCATTCTACCAAGTTTAATGTTGATTCAATTCTCCAAGTTAATTCTTGGATTTATAATGAAATAATGGGGCTGAAGAAGAAAGTGGAAACAATGCAACACAAGCAGGATGCTGATCGGGCCATAATCAACCACTTAGAGGAGCAAATGGGAGATATCCCAAAAAAACTTAAAGATTATGAGCATAATCTTAGAATGCTCATCAAGGAAAGTGGAACAAAGATGGATCAGGTAACATCAAGCATCTGTGCTGTTGCAGCTAGCCTTGGTAAAAGAGTAAATGAAGAAACAATATCCTTGGAGGGTCTAAGTAAAAGGATAAGGCAGAGTTCGAGGAAGAAAGACTTGCAAGCTGCTACTACTTCGACTGCTAACTCTATCTAGGATACTGCTACAATTGGAAAGGAGGTTGTCAAGATGATCATAGAATTGCAATAGAAGCTTAGGGTCTTCTTTATTGGTTTTGTTCCTGTTCAGGTCCTTATTACTGGTTGTTGTAACTGGTTCTTGTTTTTGGTCCTATGTTTTGGTTCTTGGTCTTAAACTTTATTTGAGGTTCCAAGTCTTTGAAAAACTTGGGTACTTTTATTGGACTATGATTGTGGTTTTAGGGCCCTGTAAAACCTGATTTTGATGCTACTCTTCAGTAGGTTTTAGGACTACTTTTCCTGGTGGTTGTTAATGCTTTTTCCTTTTTGATTCTATTTAGGGTTTTGGGGTCCCTTCAAAACCTACTTTTATCATAATCTAAAACATTGGGTAAATGTTATGGATGAAGAATTAAATCAAATAGAAAGGAATGATAATTGGGAATTAGTTTCTAGACCAAAATATCACAATGTGATAGAAAAAAATGAGTTTATAGAAATAAGTTGAATGAAAATGGAGAAGTGACCAGAAATAAAGCAAGATTAGTATGTAAATGATATGCTCAAATTCAGGGAATAGATTTTGAAAAACCTTTTGCACTAGTGGAAAGGTTAGAGGCTATTATAATGTTTCTTGCATATGTTATTTTTAAAAAATTTAATGTGTTTCAAAAAGATGTCAAATCTACCTTCCTGAACAAGAATCTAGAAGAAGAGGTCTACATTGAGTAGCCTAAGGGATTTATTCTCTCAAATATTAGTATCCATGTATGCAAATTGAATAAAGCATTGTATGGATTGAAACAAGATCCCAGAGCTTGGTATGCAAGACTTGATAAGTCCCTCCAAAATCAAGGTTTCAAGAGAGGATTTGCTGATAGTAATCTCTACATTAAAATAGAAGGTGAGTATCAATTGATTTTTATAGTATATGTTGATGACATCATTTTTAAATAAAATATTGAAAGGCTGATAAAATAATTTTATGATAATATGCAAAAATAATTTGAGATGCCTATGCTTGGAGAATTATCATTATTCTTAGGATTGCAAATATTTCAATCAGATAAAGGAAATTTTATATCTCAAAGTAAATATGCCAAGGAAATTTTGAATAAATTTGGTTTTAAGGATTGTGCACCAATTGGCACACCAATTTATATAAGAAATAAATTGAGCAAGGATGAAGATTCACCTATTATATATCAATTTTTGTATAGATCTATGATTGATAGTCTTTTATATTTAATAGCATTAATGCCAAACATCATGCATACAGTAGGTATGGCTACAAGATATTAGTCATCTCCAAAAGAATCAAGGGGACATTAGATTATAGAATATGGTATCTCACAAGCGATTTCACTTTGGTTGCTTATAAAGACTCAGATTGGACAGGGTGCTTGGATGACAGAGAGAGTACAAGTGGAGAAGCTTTCTTCCTTGGTGATAGTTTAGTATCATAGCTAAGTAAGAAGCATAATTCAATATCACTTTCTACATCTGAAGTAGAATATATTACATTGGTATTATGTTGTACTCAAGTGCTTTGTCTGAAGTAAATATTGGAAGATATCAAGGTAAATTATGATGAACCTATTTCTATTTTTTGTGAAAACACAAGTGCTATTAATATTTTGAATAATCCATTGATGCATTCAAGAAAAAAACATATTCCCATTAGATATCACTTATTGAGAGAGAAGGTTGTAGATCAATAGGTTAAGATGGAGTATATCAATACTATAGAGTAGATTGCAGATATTTTTACAAAGGCACTACCAAAAGACAAATTTGAGTATCTACGAGAGAAGTTGGGAGTAATTTCTTTTAATTTTTTTCATTAAGTTTTAACATCAGTTGAGGGGGAGATAAGTTTTAGTTCTAGGTAGGCCCTTTGCCATTGATGTCAAAGGGGGAGAATAATAGGTATAGGTACAGGTGCAAAAATAGGTATAGGGAATAGGTGCAGGTTATTATAGTAAGGGGGAGTTACTATATATATATATATATATATATATATATATATATATATTAGATGGTAGTATGTGCAAGTTTTAGGATGTAGCATTTTCAATTTGAGGTTGCCATCAATGACAAAGGGGGTGATTGTTGGAAATATTGTCATTGATGTCAAAGGTCTAGAATTATTGATGATAAAGGCCCCATTGATTTTAATGGTGTTTTTAATATTCATATCTTGGCTAATGTGTGTTAATATTTATTTATTATTAATGAATATATTTTTGGTTGCATATAAGTCAAAAGAGGGCCCATGGAGAATTTAAAGAGTCACGGGGTAAAAGATGAAAGAGGAATGGGATGCATTTTCTCATGATGAGTCATCTTGAGGAATTCCAAGAGTCACCATGTGAAGACAAAAGAGGGTATGGCACATTTTTCCATGAAGGGAAAATTTGAGGAATATGAAAAGTCACCAAGATAAAGACAAAATAGGAAAGGATGCATTTTCTTATGAAGAGTCACCATGTGACTTTTCAAATGCAAGGATATGAAGGGTCATGCAAGTTTAGAGCCATTTTCCATGAGGATTAAAGGGTCACAAAATGTGAATGCCAAAGGTCATTTGTAAAGCTATAAATAAAGGCTTGAGAAGCCATTTGTAATATGCAAGAGAGTGCATGGTTTGTAATTATTTTCAAAGAGAGAAAATTAAGAGATATTATAGAGTTCTATCATTTTTTGAGTAAGCAACATTGAGAAATAGTTTTGTTTTATACATAAGAGGGCTTGGTGCTCTTGTGGGTTGGTGCTCACAAATCTTTGCAAGGGGTTGGTGCTTATGTGGGTTGGTGCTCGGTAAAGGGGTTGGTGCTCCTACAAGTTGGTGCTTGTAAACCTTGTATTTTGATTTGGTACTCATTCATATACTTGAGATTGTTCTCCATGGTTTTTTCCACTTTGGGTTTCCACATAAAAATATGATCTCTCTCTCTCTCTCTCTCTCTCTCTCTCTCTCTCTCTCTCTCTCTCTCTCTCTCTCTCTCTCTCTCTCTCTCTCTCTCTCTCTCTCTCTCTCTCTCTCTCTCTCTCTCTCTCTCTCTCTCTCGTGCAGTACAAATTATTGTTTTAGTTTTATTTCATATCTTTAATGTGTTATTAAGTGGTGAAAGAAAATAAATCATATTAAGTAAAAAATATATAATATATTAATTCACCCCCACCTCTCAGTATATTTTTTGCTTAACAAACTACAAACTTTGAAAGGAAAGACTGTAAAAAATAGACAAAGAGATAGCAACGAACCTTGGTGTATTAGAGATACAAAGAATGAATATTTTTGTTTAATAACCTTTATATATGTTTATAAATTCTTCTAATTAGGTCGACTGGGTTGATCAATATTTGTAGAGACTTATTTTTGAGTGCTTAAAATGTAAGGGATTGACTAGGTCAACCTAGTGTCCTAAATATTATGTCTAAAAAAGTATAAGGTTAACTAGTTAACTTAGTAGTCTAGACTAGATGTCTAAAAAGTTATAGGGTTGATTTAGTAGCCTGTACCTAAAAACCTACACATAGAAGTCAGAAACTAGGTAGATAGAGTTGATCCAATATGACAAATATATGATAAAAATAATGAAATAAAGTGAACAAATATTGCAAGGATTAGTTCATGTCAGGTTCACCATAATGGATGAAATTATAAATTCATCATGTCTATAAATCAATCTTAGCTCAGAGAAGATAGATCATACCTATACTTTTGATTGGGAATACATTTATTAAGCGGGAACATGACCAATATGGGGATCCATTAGACCTAATTATGGGATCACTTGTCATAATACATCATTATAAAAAGGGTTATAAATCCTACAATCTAAAAAAATCATGAAATAACCCTAAAAGAGTCCTAGGTTTAATATTCACTCTATTATAATAACAAGAAAGTAAATCTAATCTAGTGCATACCAAAGATTGTGATACAAAATGGGGGTTAGAAACAAAAAATACTAAGCATGCATAGAAGACATACTCATGTCAATGTATATGGAAATACAATGAATGGGACAAAAGAATATTTACATTATCTATCTACTCTTGCAAAGGAGAAATAAAGTTAGGAATACTTACCTTGAAGATGAACTTGTTGAGCCTCAATCTCTCCCTTGACCAAGGTGCTTTGCAAGAAATTGTTATGGTATGTAAGGATAATAAATACAAATCACCTATAGGCTACCAAAACTATATATTCATCCAAAAGACTTATCCATAAGATAAGATTCATATCTCCAAAGAAATTATGGAACCCTAAGCTTTATTCTTCAAGTAGAATGGTCAATAAGCAGATGTTCATTCACACTTATTATTCTTCACTTCTCTTATTTTTAAATGGTTAGAAATGAACTTGTATATATAGGAAAATCTTACCCTAAATCCTTTTGGATATGTCTACTGTATAGGGTTGACCCAATCGACCTTGTATGTTTTTGGGAGCTAATTCATTAGGTCCTGAACTAAGTCGGCCAAGGGATAACAAGCTCAAAATTGAAAATACTCATAAATAGTACAAGGTCGACCCATTCAACCTAGTATAGCTAACTATCCAAAAGGGAATAAGGCAAGAAATGAAAGGATAAATTGTATAAAATGACTAGAATGGGTAAGGCTAAGAAGAATAAGCTTATATTAGGAGACAAGTTTGTATATGGCAAGTGGCAAAAAGGACAACAATCTTACAAAGCACTAATTGTCTATCCACCCCTTTCCCAGTGCACCCCTTAAGGATACACTCAAATATATTGAGACTTGATGGGTTTTTTCAAGATAAAAAGTGTTAGTAAGTGATAAAATTTTGAAAATATTATGTGTATATAGTGTAGGTCTTGAGAAATGGATTACCTAGTAGTGTCACTTGGTGTACAAAATCAAACTTTTTAAAGATTCAATCCTTTATGACATCTCACCATTAGAGGTGTGTGATTTTTTACATGTGTTCAACCATATATTTACCATTGACATGTAATCTATGAATTGAATCCTTTAAATTTTGTGATAGATTATCATGATCTGAAATACCATATATCATAGTTAGTTCATAATCTTTCAGTCATTAGTGTCAGGAAGTGCAAGAATCTTGTTATTTCTAGTAAGAAGTATACTCTTAATGGTAATAATTAAATTTAATAATATATTTATATCACCATATCATAGTGTGGTTTATCCAAAAATAACAAAGACAAAATAATTGAACCATAAACTAGATGAATACAAGGATATCTTTCAGTTACTTAAATAAGTTCCTACATATAGACCACTAAATAATATTATTGATTTGATCCCTTAACTACCTCTACCTCAAACCTCTTTATATAACATATCATTTATATATAATTAATAGATCAAGTGTTAGATCCATGAAATCAAGGATAATGAACACATCATGCCCAAATCATTGCCTTGCAGAAGCCTATATATGTTTGTGTCAAAGTTGTGAATCAATTTTAAAAATCTTAACAAGATTAAAGTGAAGAAATATTATCCTCATTTAAAAATTAAGGAATTTTTATACCATATCCATGGTATATAAGTTTTTTCCAAATTTTATCTTAAGTTTGGGTATCATTATATTCATGTTAAATCTCTAGACGTTTAGAATATAGTCTTAAAAATAAAGGAAGGATTGATTGAGTAGTTGGTTATGTCTTTTAGTTTAACTCTTGTAACAAATTCATTCATTTTAATATGTTTAATGACATCCAAAGACCCTTTACCTATGTCATTTTTTTAATCTACCTTGATGACATCTTAATCTTTAGAAAACATGGGATGAACATCCACGCCATGTTGAACTAGGGTTTCACATTTTTTAGAAACATATTTTTATGATAGCATGAATAAATATTCAGTTTTCATGTAAGAGATAAAATATTTGGGACACATTACACACAAAATGAGTGCATGTGTGAACCTAACCAAGATTCAAGTCATACAAGAATGGGAAACACTAAATAACTTTGCATCTAATTCAAATCTTCTCAAAATTAGAAAATTATACAAGAGAATTGTGTATAATTTTCATCCTTTGAACCAAACTACTAAAGGTGGAACTGAGTAAAGTTTCATCTATTCAACTACACAATGAAGATAATTCAATGAACTAGAATTCAAATTCTTTTTTTTGTTATTACTTATGTTACTTGAATATAAATCTTGAAGATCAACTAATTCATTTAGTAATAAAATTGACTATCACAAATGGGTATTGACAACACAAGTCCTAGAAAAGAGTTAATTTATATTATAATAGATTAAACCCCATATGATTGGAATCAAATATATATTTAGAATATATACCTAATTTATATGATGAGGGAGTAATTAGGGATGGTGAGGGTCAATGATGGAGTGATGAAGGATGGTGAGGGTCAATGAGGGAGTGAGTAGTGATGATGAGGGATGAAGAAAGATTGATTATGAATTCTGAGGGATGAGGAAGGAGTGATTATGGATGATTAAGGATGGTGATAATTAATGAAATAATTATTAGGGATGATAAGTTTGAGTCATTATAGATGATGAGAGACAATGAAGGTCTATGAGGGAGTGATTAGGTATGAGGAGGGATAAAGAGGGAGTGAATAGGGATGAGGATGTGATTAGGTATGATTATGGATGAGGAAATAGTGATTAGGGATTATTAAGTATGGGGAGGGAGTGATTAGGTATGATTAGGGATAGTGAGGGTCAATGGAGGAGTGATTATGGATGATAAGGGAGTGATTAGAGATGACTAGGGATAGTGAGGGATAATGAGGGAGTGATTAAGGATAATGAGGAATGATAAAAGAGTGATTAGGGGTAATCAAAGATTAGTAGGAAGTGATCAAGGATGAAGGAGGGATGATGAACAAGTGAAGTTAACACAAAGTGGTCATTTAATGTGTGAAGGTCATCAATATGACCTACACTACCCAAATCACACCACTTTGTATCAAGTTCAAAGTGAGTAGTTTTAAAACTTCAATTTTGACAAACCTAAGACTCTTATAAATGCCAATAATCAATATAAAAGGCATAAAAACCTAAAAAATGACTATATTCTTTCCAAAAATGGATATCAATTGCAAAATTTATTTACTTAAATCCCTAGGTTTAATACCTAGACCCTTAAAATGCCTAAGTACTGACCAGATTAGAGTTTGAAAAACTATTTTCCACATCATAAGGTATGCAACTATAAGACCAAATATATCATATGCTAAGTGACCCTAATTTTTTATATTTACTAAAATAAATTTAAAAGTAGAATTTTACTTTTATATAATATAAGCTTCTATCCAAATTTGCCTTCATGTGCAGCTCTCACATGTTTTTATGTGTAAAATAATAGGAATGCAATCACGTTATTAATAACACAATCATGTTATTAATAACATGATCATGTTAACTATTAACTAATATTCACTCCATCTACATAGTCATTGATTTTATATGAAAAATAACACTAATGCGAGCACATTATTGTTTTTACAATAATGTGATCACATTATAGACATAATTTAAATAATGTAACCATGTTAATTAAATAATGTGATCATGTTATTTATTAACATGATTATGTTACCTAAAATGTCCATGTAATTATCCCCCAACTCTATGCACTTATCCACTAGGTGTATTCTACTTGAATGAAGGCATTATTAGATCATATGATATAATTGTATAAGAAATAAAATAATAGTTAAACCATTTGATCAATATAATATTTTTGATATGTCTTCTATTTCATACCTTATTTTATCTTCTTCCTCATTATTAAATTACTTTATTATACTCTATCAAATGTATTAATTTATTAATGTATTTATATGGGTGAGGGATCCAATAGAACCCAATTACAATATTATCAAAAAAATTATTTTGACATGTATAATGGGCATGTGTCCATTCTACACAAGTCTATAAATATATATTAGGACCACTCAGAGACAAGTGGTGTTTCTTCATTCAGTTGGATCACCTAGAGATAAGCCAATTTGGCACTTCATTTTGGTCTTTCAAGTTAATATAATAGGTATCATCTACTTTCAAATCCATGTCCTTCATGTACTTGGAAAATTTTTGTTTTTCCTAGAAAAGTGGAGCTTCATAATTTTCCAAGTGTTATTATCCTACTCAGTTAGGTGTAACCTAGTTGATCCAAATACTACCAATATGCCAATTTTTCACATGAATTCATACCAGCTCATCCAAATTTACCACATGGTGATCACCCACTCATCTAAATCACCTGGAGATAAGCCAAGTTGGTAATTTATTCTGATTTATCAAGTTTATGATAGGTGTCATGTAATCCTTAATCTATAGACTTCTTGTACTTTTAAAAAAATCTGATTAAGTAGAGCTCTAATATTTTTCCAAGTATCACAATCTCACCCACCTAGAGCATGAAATAATAAATTTGAATAGTTTGTAAGCTCTAGGTGAGTAAAACACCTAGATCACAATGCATGTCTTCATACCATTAACCCATTGTATTTAAATCACTCAAAGAATCACTATGTCCTTTGGATAAATAGAACAATGACACCATGATACATGGCATCATTCCACCAATCTAGGAAGTATGTTAGTAGGGTCTTTTTAACAATAATTCTAAGCAAGCATAGAAGTGACATCCATCCTCATGTCATGATCTAGCTCACCCAAATACTGACATATCCAAATTTCATAGTACGAGATCTCTAAAAAAATGAAACTTTGGGATCATGAAAAGTGTTATAATCCCATCAAATTAGGACCATGATAACATAGCATAGTAATCCAAAAAAGAGGTTCTAATGTATTAGCAACATACAACCACATTTTCCAAGGACATATGACAAACATGCAAATCATGAAGACATAAGTTTCAATTCTAAAATCACAAAAATTTGGCATCTATCAAACTAAGTTGGTAAAGTACCTAGAAAAAAGGGGAAAAATCCACATGGTAGAAAAAGTTGTAGAAATTGGCAATATACAAAAAGAATAAAATATGAAAAACATAAATATAAATAGATAGATAGATATTTTAATAATATCCATGAGATTAAAAAAGTCTTTGTGACCCCAAATCAAAAAACATATCCCAAAGGGAAGGGATCAAACACTGATACTAACATTAATTCTAATGATTTTGTAAACTTAATGTATTCAATTTGAAAACCCTGACAAATCCCAAAGCAATATATGTAGTTTACAAAGCATAATTTTATCACATAAGAAGTTATGATGTAGCATACGAATCAGGTTCAATGTCATTTTCAATTTGGTAATATTATGGTCAATTAATATGATTATATGAAATGAGAGTAATGATGCAGATGAATATTCCTAATGACTATTCTATGATCCATTTTATGTACAGAGGCTACAATGTAAATTTCATCAAAATACCCAACTTTGTTTAGGTTTGGCTTGATTTAAATTTTATCCAAATAGATCAAGATGAGAGTGAAAACACCATTTTAAAAGATGTTAATAGAAATTGGTGTAAATATTATCTCAAAAATTATAGATTAATTAGTCAAATTAATAGACTGACAAAGTTATTTATATGTATAAAACCAATTACCTTTGTTTATAAATATAGAAACAATCCCAACTATCAACTATAAAATTAATCAACTTCCATATAAATATGCAACTTAGTTAATAATATTTTATAACTTGTACCAATCACTTTTATACTTCAAAATTCCCTCTCTCATTATAAAATTTAACCAAATATAATGGGTTTTGTATACATAACTTCTTGTAACAAATACAAATAATGTAATAGTAGAAATATAATCAAATTCACTAATTATTCTTTTGTATGTATCCAAAAAATGATGCATATTTGGGTGTGGACTCACATGATCTAACTATGTACATAAGTGTGTGAATATTTTATTATCATAATGTAGTGTGCTATCAAATTTCCATCTTCAAGCCAATCCAAATAAAATGTATTCTTTTTGGTCACAAACAAAACTGGTTTTTTGGCCTACAAATAATATGTTGTTTATCCCATACAAGTGCATGTACTTATTTATAACCTTTTCCTTGTTTTTAGTGTATACTATCACATTATTTCATTTCTTTTTATTTGATAAATTTTTCACTAACTTCACACTATGATATTCCCCACATAAGAAAAATTGCACATATCATTTATATTCAAAGTGTTGAATGAAAGAACATTGTACTCTTAAATTCAAGTATGTAAAACACAATCCAATATAGATATGTTTCTTTATAATATTCAACAAGTTAAGGCTAAATGTATGACTGAATTATTAGTGACATGAATTTAAAAAATTTGGGTGTTTAGTCCATGATTTAAATTCAATGGTCCTTAAAACCCCGAACAACACTCCTTCTACTCCTAATATCAACAACTTCCTTCCAAGTAAAATGATAATATCTAAAATAGTCAGGCAATACAATAATTCTTTTTCAATAATTGGCTAATTACTAATATTTTATTTAAATAAAGTTCTTAACACAATTGGATGATAGTTTATGTTGAACACTTAATAATATTAGAATGTACTTTAAAGATTCAATTGGTTAATAATGATAAATTCGTAGTTGCAAAAATATTTGGAGAGAATATCATAATAGCAAAAATTCTTGAGGAAATTTTCATTTTTTCAATGGTACCTATTTATAAAAAAATCATGATTAATAAAAAAAATTATAACCTTAATATAGAAAAACATTGTAAAAGTACAAAAACTATTTTTCTTTAAATTTAAAGTATGTCTAAAAAGCCTGTTTAAATTTGAACTAAATATGAATGGAAACATCTAATTAAAAATCATTGTTAACATCAAATAGTAATGTAAATGGAATAATGCCTACAATATTTTTTTATATAAGCAATTTAAACTAAATTTCATTTATTCCCAGTCATGGTTCAACACTTGTCATAGATAAAGTTAGATCTTCTTTCAAAAACAATCTTACATCATGTGCATCCTCAATCAAGGCTAGTTTTGTAAAAAATGTCACTATAAGTTATTTTATCTTTGTAAAAAAAAAATTGGAGAAAATTTACATTGGTATAACAATAAAATTTTATTTAGGTACACCTTTGTTTAATGGGTTGACTACAATAGTTCTTGTAAAATTAAAAATAATTTCAGGTTCCTTCCAAGTTATGTTCAAATTCTTAATAAATATTCTCATAATTTTTTACAATGCTCAAAAACTCAACAAAATAAAGGGCAGGCATCCACTTTAGAATTTAGTAGTATTTTCATTCCATTTTCTTTTTACATTAACATCTGTATTAGACATAGACCAAAATATTAATTAAAACTCTGAGGATGCAACTATTAAAAACTGGTTCAAATGTCCTCTTAGTTGTATATGTTCATTGTTGACTTGGGGGAGTGTTACTCTTTTCTGAAGAATGTTTTTGAATTAATAATCCTTCTAAGTTGAGAATAAGAAAATAGTTTTTAGAGGCACTATAGACAATAATAATTTTGAGATTTAGTGTTACATTCAGTTTATTTTTGAATGTTATTATAGTAATATACCCGTTAATGTTTTACTTGCATTCTTAAGAATTTTCATAGATTTTACATCATCTCGAGTCAAATCTACACAAGAATTTTAAATTATAATTATTTAATACTTGATAAATATAATCAAATGAAATGTATTGGGACTTAGTGATGAATTTTTCAATAATAGATTATTAATTAAAGTAATTATTAATACTTGTTTATGAGCCAATTGTGACAATTGTTAGTGCATACTCTAATGTAGTGGATGTGTTTACCATAAGCAAATGCATATTTTATTGAATTTTATATTTTTGGTTAGTTGTAACCTCTATATTTTTACTTATCGGTGCATGCTTTGATGTAGTTGATGTGTTTACCATAGCCAAATGCATGTTCTACTAAAGTTCATCTTATCGGTTATTTATGACCTCTAGCTATTTATTTGTCTCCCCTTGAGCTGAATTTGAGTCTTCATTTAATTAATCATCTATGTTAATCATTGTTTATAATGACTTAATAATTTCTAAAAACATAAAACATACATTTTTAGAACAAGAATTCAAAATTATTGAGAAAAGGTGGCCAACCATAACTTCAAAAATGTATAAAGAAGACTAATATATAAGATTAGAGGACATACATTCCCAAAAATATAAAAATGTTATAGATAATATAGTAATCAAAACTATATTATATATTTAAAACTTATGACCCAGAGGATTGACTTCAAATATGAAAATAATTTAGTGTGTAACTACACAAATTTTATGATATAAATTATTATCAAACCATGTATGTACATGGGATTGTCATGAGATATTTTTAGTTTTTTTAATCATCATCTCCTAATTTAGATCTTATACTATGCATATAAATGAAGTCATTTTTAAAGCTATAAAAACATTTATCACATTTGTGCCTCCTTAAAGTACTATAACAGGGGATGAATTTGTGCTACATATTGATAACATGTGCTCCCAAAAACTAATAGATGTCTCATACTTGAAAGGATGATAAAATAATACAATCCTAATATTAGTTTGCCTCATAATGTTTGGTAAGGGCTCTATGTATGACCACTCAAGTTATATTCCTAATTATTCATCGACCCTATCTTTTGAATCATGCACACCATAAATTATAAAGATCACTAATAGCTCTCGAACCTACCTTCCTCATTAAAAATATTGTAACATATTTTAGAAATGATTTCATTATTTTATTTATCTTTTTCCATGTATATACATACAAAATTATGAAACAAGTAAGCTTTAAGCATTGAAATAAGAAAGATGCACACACAACTTATTGCACGAGATGCAATGTAAGAGAGTGGATCTATAGTATCACTTTATGTGACATTGATGACAACATTATAAAAATATGAGATAACCACCTCTATAATAAGATAAATATGGTTTTCTAGTACTCCCAAAGTTATGTCCAATATAAAATGAAAATCAAACTAACATGTAAACTCATAAGTATATTCCTCCCTTGGTAGATATTTTTTTTAACTAATGATACATATAGTTATAGGAGGTCGATAGAATCCTTTGATATCATTCTATTATCTTATATTATTATTTGGATCCCTTACTCTGTTATTATTTTTTTCTTTTCCTATTTCTATTTATGAATTCCCCATAGAGTTTAAATGATTTATATGGATGCAAATTTTTTTGTCACATTTGATGCATTGCACCAAAAAATAGCTACTTGTTCAAAAACTTGTGGATTTAAATATTTTATAATTTTCAACCTTGATACTCTAGTCTCCTTCACTCTTTTATAATAGGCACTTAAAGTTTTTTATTTCACACCAAGGTCAATATACAGGTTCAGCCAAACATGTTCAGTCATAACTTTGTTTATGAGTACATCCAATTCTTTAGAAAACTTACCCCATGTTCATCTAAATAAACCTACTTTAAGTTTATCCAATGAATTTGGATTGAAATCTAGGTCACTATCTTTCTTATGGATGTAATTCATCCCACCATTTGTGTAGAAATCAAAAGCCATAACTCATTTTTCCTATATGTCATCAAGAAGAACAAGAAATGTCAACTTATCATTAAGGCTATCCACCTTTTATTTTTCAAAAATATTTTTAATCTCTTCTTCAAATGCCTATATGTAAACATAAAATCAATTTGCATTAATTAAGCATATAAAGTAAACAAATGAATATTTTTATTTTATTCATTTTATTATTATCTTAATTTAATATTTAAAGTGCCTTCCATTTAATTATCTTTTCATTACTTAAACCAGGGAATTGTGGTCTTTTTTCCATAATTCACAATGTCCTACTTTTGTAAAACTATTTAGTAAAGTGTGTTGGAACCCATGTTTTATTCACCATTTTTTATTTGCAAATAATGATTATCTTCTCTATTTTGATTTTGGTAGAAAGAGTATGAGCTAACCTTTATTTTAATTAGTCTTGAAAAGATGTAAACTCATATTTTTTCAAAATAATTTTTATAGTTGTGATGGTATGTTGGTTATCGATGATGTAGAAGTTAGTCTATAGATCCTACAATTCATTTTTGAGTTCAATGACCAAGAAAACACCTGTTACTTTTCTAAATGAAAATAATATTGCCCCTCACTGAAGAGGCACATAATTACACAATAATTGAGATAACCAATCTATCAACACTAGTTGCATTAAGGGATTGGTACTAGTATTTAATATGAGCTTGGTGGTAATGTTCAACTCTAATATTGAGTGATTTTTCATTGAATAGGAAAATTTGAATCTTTTGAGATGTTGAAAATTCACCTTTCTTAAATTCATTTTCATCTTGATTCAATAGAGTTTTCTCCCTTGTATATGATTTAGCTCTTAGAATTATGATACTGAATTTTATTTTCCCATCTTTGACAATAGTTTCCTCATATATGTAAACATTTTTGAATAAATTTTTTTCTTCCTTAATTCTTTGTCCATATCCAAGCGGTGGGTGATGGATGAAGTAAATGCATATTGATAAAGCCTTATAAATGTTATTTTAATTTCATTAAAAATATTTTCATTGGTTTCCACTCCATTATTGTATCTATTTGTAAATGATTCAATTTTCCAACCATAAGAAAAGTAAGAATCTTTATTATGTTTTGTCGAACTAACCATGCCATTTTTTATATATAATGGAACGTATAGCTCTATTTGAATAATTTGGCATAAGTGGTCATTATTGTTTATGTATTCCAATTTAACCTGTATTACATCAATTGAAATTAATTTCACATTTATAACTATCCTAACTGCTTGATGTTCCCCTAATAGGAAATGAAACAACTAGAGGTCATTGTGATAATTAGATAGAGAGTAGATTTATATGAACCAATCGTCATCTTTTTTATTCAATCTAATTCACTTTAAATAAATATAATTTCTTGGTAGGGAACACTTCCTTCAATAGCCATTATAATTTCTATGTAAATACATAGTCATAATTTGTCAGTTTAAATATATTATCATGACATTTTAAATCTAATATATTTTTAAACCATAAAAAAACATATTATTTAGATACATTAGTCACCAAATCATATTTTTTTGAATGGATGGTTATTACTTAGACTTGTAAAGTATTGACATAGGATTGATAGAAGAAAATAAACATACATTATTATTGACCACTTACTGATAATAATCTTATAGACTTGTGTATAATGGGCACACACTTGTTCTCAATTAAATATATTATAAATTTATATTATATCTTACCTGTTGATATTAAATTTGTATTATTATATTTGTAATTAAATTGAGATAATATTTTATATATTGTTTATAATGGGCTTGTGACTACTTTTACACAAGACATTACTAATAATTTTATCAATTGATCCCATTGTACACAACATAAAAAATGTTGATAATTGATAGTATTTCAATTTTGTGTAGGATGGGCACATGCCCATTTTGAATAAGATAAGAATAATATGAACATCGAATTTCTAACTAATATTGTATAACACATGCCTTAAATGTTTCTGGAGCCACACATGACCTACCTTAAAACCTTGAGAATGACCTTGGTAAATTCTCTAATGATGGGAAAAGAATTATAGAAGAACATATAGTGAATTTCAAGGTCTCTTAGAAAATCCTTATGTATAATGGGCTCATGCCCATTATAAATAAGATAAGAATAATACGAACATACACATTCTAACAAATATTATCAAAGAGACCTACGACGATAATGACTAAAATGGTGGTAGAAAATTTAATGGTGAATAGATCAGGAGAGTCTCTTCCAATGCATCACATTCATTTTGTAATGATGGTTCTTAGTTCTCATTTATACAAGGTAGGAGTGCTTTAAGGTTCTACACAGGTGGTACTTAGGGAAGCATCCAAACTAGATGATAATAACAAGATGTCCCTAAAAGCGAAGGTAGGAGATATATTACCCAAAAAGGTAGAGAAAATGTATATTTATAAGGAAATAAGGAAGGCACCTTCAAGGGTAGAAAATCAACATGCTATGAAAAAATATTCCTTTGTATAAGTGATATCCAAGAGAGTTTATAAGCCTACGGCACCTACCAAGAAAATCTTCTCTATTTCCTTTGAGGAGAAATTTCTTGATGATGTGTTATAAAATCAAGAATGATTTGCTAATAATGGGATAATATGCAGATTTAACCAGCTCTAGGCAAGTCTTTTGGTGCTCCATAAGTGGATTTTGGAGAATTGGCAACCCTTCATGGAAGATACCTTAGAGATTTACCTTGGTGTTATAGGTTTATTCATATAAGTTTTTAATATTCTTGAACATTGAAATTAGATCATAAAACAATAGATCTAGTATGTGGATAAAAATCTCCTCTTGATGAAGCCATGGCTTCCTTACTTAAACCCATTAACCAAATATTTTACTATTAGGCTAGTTTGGGTATGTCTCCCTTATTTTCCCCTTCAATTTTGGTCTAAATATGCATTATCAGCTATAGGCGTAGCTTTGGGAGAATTCTTGGTAGTGGACGGAACTACAATAGATTTTCTCCATACCACCTATGCTCAAATCCTAGTTTGTATGGATGTATTTGAGCTCCTTGATTCCATTGATTTGAAGGTTCAAAATTGGATTTGGTTCCAAGTTCTTGACTATGAAGGAGTACCATTTAGATGTATAAAATGTTTTACTATAAGGCATTTGGTAGGTTCATGTCAAAAATTCAAAAAAAAGAAAGGGACCTCTTGATGGAAGGATGCTCTTCCTAACCATCTCAAAATGCTTTCTTTTTATAATGAAGATGAGGACATTCTAAGAGAATTAGAAAGTGAATATAAATAATTGGTTCTAAGTTTTTCTGGTATCTCAATGGATAAAAAGATTAAGTCTCTAGACCAAATAAATGTAGACTTACAAAAGGAAGAATTAGATGAAAAAAGTTATTCCCTGGGTTCTAAAGAAGATTTTTTAGCAAGGGAATCTTAGATAAATTACAAACCAATGTATACTCTTGGAGATTCCATCCATGCCATATCAAATTTAGGGGGAAGGAGGAGCTTGGACATTAGTGAGCAATAAAAATAAAGGTAGAGTAAAGAATAAATTAGAATCTCTTAACATGACCCTTAGATATCGAATATAAAATAGTTTAGAAGGGTCTTATGCTAGTTTTTTGTGTTGCAACATAGTCACAGCATGTTTACAACTAGTTTTATTTTCTATTGGTAGAGGAGTTTCACTAGTCTTTCATTGTTTTATCTTTTTCTCCATTGTGCAAGGGTGGGACCCTTTCAAAATAATTACCTTAACAATTAATAAAAACAAATATTATGTAACACAAGTTTGGAGTGATGATTAATTTTTTTTAGTCCATCTAGGTAAAATAAGGATCTGGTGGAATGGTCAATATATTATTTATGATATTCATACAACCAGTGCTTGCAAATTAAAAAGGTTAGATGGTCAATTTCTTCTAAGCCATTTTAATGGTAGTCAGCTTTGACCCTATCACTATATGTAAATTTTTTAAGATTTCAATAAGGTTTATGACAATATTTTATCTTAGGATTTAGTTTTTTTTTCAATTAAGCATGGCTTTCTTTGTGTGCCTTTTGATAGGTTGATTTTAGGACATTTGGTATTCTGGTATTCAAAACTCTATATCTCATTCAGTTATGTCATGGTAGACCATGCAACATTTTGGTGGGGTAATTTTGAAGGTGGATAAGATAATTAAGCTAAATAATGTAAATAAACAGTTGGGATTAATCACACATGATTAAATAAAAATTGGGGACAAAGAAACGTGCAAGATGTGGCACGTAAAGGAAAATTTAGTTATATCGAATAGAAATGTAAATTTGAATTTTTATAGCTAGCATAAATTATATTATAGTTTCAACAACTTTTAAAATATGGGACATTCATTTATTAAGGACATAATGGTATAAATGGCAAGCATTTCAAATGGGCACCATGGCATGCTATTTGAAATATTAATGGTTTAATTGATGGAAGATGGTGAGGTAGTTAATGTTAAAAAAATCCCATCTATAAAAGACCTACAGACCTCTATTTTTTATTTTTTATTGTTAAAAAATTATAAATATTGAATATCTCAAAAAAATGTGAATGAGCAATAAAGAAGATGTCTCCATAGATTTTTTTAATTGGCAAAAATGAAGCAAAGGTTGAGGTAAAGTGAATTCAAGGAAAGAGGAGTGGAAACATGACTATAGGAGCATTTGAAAGTGATTTTAAGGTTGTAGACATGACATCTACCATTAGAGGAGGATAAATTAGGAAGCTAAAGTATTTTGGGTGTGGAAAAAAATAATAAGACATTCATTTGGTAGAATTGGATGATTTCACATTAATCTATAGGCACCCTAGTTGGTGATGTAACCAAATTTAAAAAGTAAAATATATCCACTACCTAAAATCCACATGGTAGAATAATGTGAGGGCATAGAGGAGTGGATTAATGTTATCATCTAGGAATAATACTCTAGTGTACATAGTGTGTAAGGTGTAAACTTTCCAAAACTAGTGGAAGATACATCTGGCAAAGAGTCACTAAATATGGCATGCATTGGGAAAAAGGCTTACACATCAACTCTACCACTAATTTTGATAGAATAAATGTAGTACACTAATATAGTATTACATGTGGACAACTAGGAATCCAACATTTCCACTTGATAGGTCCTCAACTACAATCATCACCAATCCAACAACAAGGGTGACTTACAATGTGACTACTAGGTTGAGTGCCATAACATAAGGAATAATATCACTTATGATCTCATAGTTTATAATTTACTTGATGATGTGGGTGTGATCCATATTTTATAACTACCATATGATCAAGACATGATTAATAAAATAGTGATGATGCTAAATTACAAGAAAAAAGGCCACACTATGTATATTATAGGTCTTTCTAATCTAAACATTTAGATAGCTACATGTTTAGCCATGACAAAATTAGGGGGCATGAATCAATAGAATGAGGTGGATATGACCCATCTCTATTTTTACAACTAAATGGATGAGGGGATCAAATTAAATTACTCCCATTACTTTGTTGAGAGAATTTAATAAGATACAGAGAAGGTGCATTACCCACTCAACCACAAGTTTCCCTAGGGTGTAATTTTATTTTTACTTATTTTTAATGAGATTAGTGTCCTAGAGTATTATTATAAATATATTAAGTGGATTTTCCCACCAGAGTATAAGTCTCCCACCAAGAGGTTTAAATAATTCACATGTTATATAACTATCACACCCTTATACAAGCTATATATGAAGGGGTGGTTTGATGGCATGAAGTAGTATTTTGGGAACAAGTGACATGTACAAAAATAATTTCCTACATATATGGGAAACTATATGAGTTTTATGTCAAGTAACATTATTTGATCATGTGAATATGGAAGGAGAGCACTGATAAATTCTCAATATTGCTCAAGTTGCCTTATAGTTTCACTATAAAATATTTTATGGCTTATGTTAATCTCATTATGGATGCACACCTCATGAATATTAATTTTGAAAGGATTGACGTTGAAGTTCACACTCTTTCCAATTTATATGTATATCCATAGAGGGAAGCATACATATAATGAAAAAAATTAGGTATAACTGATATTACTTCTTTCAATATAATCATACAAATAAAAATTTGGTCAGTTCACTATATGTTCAAGCCATGAAGGAAAACACCAGGAAGATAGGAGGTATAAAAAGAACCCCTCCCCCAACTATAAACATGTGTAGATGAAAGGGAATAAAAATAGAAAAAATACCAAGACCTAAAGCCACTTGTTCTAGTAGGACATGGGATGAATAGATTAGGGTTTCCCCATAATGATAAACGCATGACTCATCACCAATAATATCCTAGGTGTTACCTGTAGAATAAAAGGATGACATTATTACTTCAAAACCAACTACCCAATTAGAGCTAAAGCTTCTATTGATAAAAGTGATCCTTGAATCAGGTGAAGTGTCTCCCAAAACATATCCTAAATAGGAACCCACTCCTAAGCTAAATAAATAATATCTTGCTACTGAGGAACCAAAAAATGGACATTAAAATTCCAAATCCTTTTGAAGAAATAAGAAGAGGGGTATCTCCCAACACATAAGACCTTAGCATCAGCTCTAGTGAAAAGAGCCCTGAGATTATAGATATAGAAAGTGACCCTCAAATGGTAAAGTAACTTATGTAATATGCAAAAGTGTTGTAGCTAATAGCTAAGGTTAATAAGGACCTTCCTACTTGTGCCCAATTCTATTAAGGTATCCTATATGAGTAACTATATATGTGGGATTTCTTCCCTAAAAATGATGCCACTAAAAAAAATTGGTATAAGTTATCTTTTACCATAGACATATACAATGATGAAGGCCATTTTGAGCTTCCTCCAACCAAGCCAGTATATATTTAATCCTAGAGGGCATTGATGTTCTATATATGTTTTGGGCATATCCCCTTAAATTATCTATAGCTCAAGAAAACATAACCCTAATCAAGTTTTCCCCATGTGGGAAAGCTCTACCATAAACATTGGGAGGTCATTTGGCTATATAGAACAAACCATGAAAAGAGGTGGAGACCCAAATAAGAACCTAAGGCACTAAAAAAATAAAAAAAAATGTAGATGAGTCATATTAACTAAGGACACTAATCCTTTGTCATATAATTTTGAAGATCAATCCTATACTTTCTGATGTTATTCCTATAACTAGTGAAGCCATCAAAAATTTAGAGATGCTCATAGACCTCTTACTCAAGAAATTCAAAATCTAGGTAGATCCCCAATAGGAGAAGCTAAGGAAACATTTATAGAGGCCATACATGTCTACCAAACCTTTTTGACTAAATTAAGTGCCACTATTCCCATCATTGATGGGGTTTTTGTAAACTTGGCATGGCCAAATAAAATTTTGGAATCATGACTTCAATTTGAGGAATAAAAGCATCAACAGTTAGTTGAGAACATGATAAATATCAAGGATAGATCCTAGCACACAAAGGTATTATGGGATGTATAGGAACTAGAAAATTAAATAAGCACATATCAACAAGAGGATAATAGTATATTTTCATCACTTTAAGGGAAACATTTGGTGGAGGTCAGGTCACTCAAGGATTCCCACAAGGCTACCACTACTCAACTTGAAAATTTGACAACTTAAGTTCATAATTTTATACAAAAACCCAAGGAGATGAAGTGACTATGAGTTGAGGTATAACTCATTACTTATAATATTTAGACTACCCTCAACCAAAGGGAGGAGCTCAAATATCAAGTGTAGTAAGTGGGTCCCAAGTTTTTTTAATTTTACTGAAACTACATCATAGTCTGGTATGGACTATTGGTTAAGTAGGGGGTGATGTTGGACCCTAAATTTTGTATTTATATATTCTAAGGGTTTTAGAGTAAGAGCATGGAAGAGATAGGTGTGGGAAAGTCATGGAAGAGGCATGAAATACCTTAACATGGATGTAGGTGAGGTATGTAAATAGATAGTGAATACTGAGAAAATGTTATTAAATATCTTTGTAATCTTTTCAAATAATGGAATCACTATTTTATCTATGAATTATGATGTAATACCATAGAATTATGTGGAATGAATAAAATAGTTAACTCATAGAATGTTTGTAGTAATGATGATAATATAATTAACCCAAGCACCCAATTATAGATAGTTAAGTCTATCTACCACATGTAATAGAATCGAGGTCATGCAAATCTAAAGATAAAAACCCAACACACCCATTTAGTCAAAGCTAGGATTGATACTAGTTCAATCCAAGGACTGATCAGGTTAAACTTTGTTACTCAAATAGTTTTGAATGCCACTAATGAGGGTTCAAAATGTGTGCCATTATAATTTGGTGATTTGTTAGCTAAAATAACTCTTAGTTATTACTTATTGTTTAGGCCACCCTTCATAGATTTATAAAATAATTTAAGGGTTTTAATTCCAAAATAAACAAAAAATGAGGGTATAAAAAGTCAAGAATGAGTGTTTCTAGGATGGGATGGCATTAATGCTTCAATAATTGAGTTTAATGCTCTACCATAGTTATTAGTGTGTTGAGTTTCACCAAAGGTTCTAACTTCATATTACAAAATGGAAAAAGTGTGAGGAAATAGGAAAGAATACTTGATTTATAAACCCTTCATTAAATATCAATATTTAAACCCCATATTAGGTAACACATTGGTTCTTCAGAGATAACCTATAGGTTAACACATAGATAGCTAATATTGTGAGGCAAACAAAGGGGTTTTATAAATGGGCTGGAATAGCAAAGCACATTATAACCAATACATTGATTAAGTAATAGAGTTTTAGTTAAATTTAATTATCACTAACATTAATTCAAAATTGGAAATGATTTATGTTTTGATAAATAACCCATGAATTCTATAGAAAACTAAATATTGCATTCATAAGAAAAGATAATTTCATTTATAAAGATATCAGTGAAGATAGACATTCACAATCCAAAAGGGTAAAGTAAGAAGTAAGTGAAATCCTAGAATAATTCTAGCATTTTTTTAGGAATAAAAAATGCTAACCCTCAAAACATAATATAGTTATACATTTATAGATGAGGATGGAGAATGATTATTATTAGCAAGATTCTTATCTTAGGCCATGATTCCCACTCCTGATTGTTACAATTGTATTAAATTCAAAAAAATGAAATCCACCCCCTCGCTCCCAAAAGATACTTAGGGGCACACCTAGATAATGTATGAAAGAGTTATAGATGATCCAGCTCCTAATTTCTTAAACTCTGGTACTTTGGCCACCAACACTATTTCCATGAGGTCAAATTCTTGATCTAGCTTATATAGGTTCATTGGAGGCTCCCAGAAGATGACTTCTAATTGGGCCACCAATATTTGGTAAACTTGGATTGGGGATGACATAGACACTTAAATTTATAACACTTACCTAATGCTCATGGTGGATTGAGTAAAGAGTTCAAACACAACCTGGGTTTTATCCCTGTTTGCCCTAGCCACCTTCTTTCAAATAACCTAGTCAAAGTGACCTAAATGGACTCTAAATTTTCCCATGTCTAGTAGACTTCCATCCAAGTGGAATAACATTGAGATATTGACCTCCTTTAAGTAGGATAATATCTTATTCTTACCTTATTCCAAGAGATTCACCATAGTTAGTGTCAATTCTAGTTATTCCTCAATTTTTATCAGCATGATCCTAGCATATGTTTGGTACAAATTAAGGTTTGAAGTGGGCATAAGATTTAGATCTAGGAACATTCCCTTATTTACTATAAGTTCTAGCTTCCTATATTTTCTCTCTACTAGAGTGATCATCTTCAAATAGGCTTGGGTCCTCTAAATATGCATGTTATAGCCAGCCTAATTTTCCACCACTTGTCTCAATACTAAGAAGAGTTACAAGAGAGCATCTTTAACTTTCCCAATTAGGCCCATCAAGAAGTAAATTTTCACTTGCACTTTAGGAACTAAGACCTACTCATACACACCCTCCATTAATTTCTTAGACATGTCATGAGTGGTTTAAAGAACTAAGATTAGGTATTTGGCCACCCTTTCTTCTCCTATAGGAGTATTCACCTTGGTAAGAGAGAATAAATCTTATTGGATTTTTAAAACCATAGGGTTCCCCCCATGCATGAAGTTTTGAGTGTGGATCCTCTATATATTTATTTTGGTACAATTAAATTCCCACTACACATCTAGGTTGCCCTAAATTGTCATTTCAAAATCCTAAGATATTACAACCATACTCAGTATTGGAAGAGGTGTCAATGGGGTGACAGAAATGGTGGTGATAGGTGGAGGATGAGGTGAAGAGGCCATGGAGGAAGTAGAAGGGATTAATGAGGAAATAAGTGAAGGTTGAGGTAACATGGGGGTTTAGGGAGTCATGAAAAATGGGGAGGCCTAAGGAAATATCTATTCCTACCACTAGTACTGAGTCATGTTAACTTGAGCTATGACTCTATGGAGAGGGGTATTCAACAAAAAGGAATAAATTGGTTGGTCAAATCCAAATCTAATGGAACCCAAGATGAGGGAAAAGGGAGGCTAAGAGATGATGTAGAGAGTGAACTATGGTGGTATAGGATGATTTATTACCTTTTGATTTTTATTTTACTTCTTGCTTGGGTTAACCTAGGATACTATAGTTGATGGAGCATAGGTGGTGAAAATCATAGGGGATGATTGGGGAATTTTTTTGACAATGGAAGTCATAATTAGAATAGTCTAGGCTACTTAAGATAAACAAATAGGTTCACTTATCATAGGATCTTCAACTACACTAGTTGAAATCAAGGAGACCATGGGTACTTAGGTCTACAAAATGACTAGTGGGGGTATCAAGGGGGTCCTAATTTTTGAAATAGATGGGGTATATGGGAAAGAAAAGGTAAGGGAACTAGGAAAGACTGAGTCTAAAAGAACTTGGTTGAATTGTATAGGGGGAAATGGGGGATAAGGGAGGCATCACCTAAGTGGATGGAAGGGGAGTCAAGAAACCAAGTGATTCTATGAGAGGTTGTTGGTGAGTGAAGGGAGTGAGGGAAGGGAATTATGCTAGTGCCAATTGCTAGTCTCACCATAGACTAGTTCCTAGGTTATTACTAGTATCAAACCTTAAGGTCTGTATGGCTTGAGGTTGAGCCATTTAAGCTTGAGTTAATTAGGGTTGAACTGCATGAGTTCAAATTTCTTGGGGCTGAGTTACTTGAACTAGAATAGGTGGTGGATAAGTTGAGGGATAAGGTATAGGAGGGGATTTAGAAGGATAATATGTTGGGACTCCTTGTAAAATTATTTTGGATATATTTGGGGGAGTCACCTCGACATCTTTTACATGTTGAACCATATTGTAATGGATAATAGATGGCTCAAGATAAACCTTCTTCCCCTTCTTCTTTATATAGGCCTCAATCTGAGCAAGCACCTCTTATTCATCAATTGTATTAAGGTAGAGATCATCATCATTCTCAGGCTGGTGTCCATAATTAAGGTTAAGATGAGTTGAGTATTTCTAAAAATGGGTTTTAATGATGTTGTGAAGGTCCTAATCTGAGGTCTCAATTCTACCTAGGGCCAAGATTCTCTCCCATCCACCATCTTTTATAGTGGAGGGGGGATACAATACACATGGTGCCTATTATTACCTAGAAAAGGTGGGCGGGACTTATGTTGATGACTAATGTAGAACTCAAATATTCCCTCCACTAATTGATACATAATTTCCTACTCTTCTAGGTAGTATAGCACATAATAAGGAAAGTGAAAGGGATCCTTGATAATTCCCACCACTTAAATAATGGTATCCTCCTTGTAATACCAATAGTCACCAATGGGGGCAAGGGAATCTCTACTTTCTTCTGAAGGATGAAGCATGAGTACCTCATCAATGACATTATAAACCACTAGGTAGTATGGCTCATAAATTATCTTGATATTATTTTGATAGTGGTGGACATATAGTTTATAGAAGACTACATAGACCACTGAGCCTCTAGGAATCCTTGCATGAAAGGAAGATATATTTAAGTTGAGTGTCTTATAGACCATTTCCATTAGATATCTCATCATATAGAAATCATAGCCTCCCTAGGCATCACCTATCACCTTGATAATGTTGAATTTGATTATCCCCAGGTTAGGGACCTACTCACTATGGAGAATCATGTGTAGCAGGGGAACCCATAAGATGTTGGCATATAAATAGTCACTATCCCTAAACAAATGATCAAATAAGATCATCTCAATGCAGATTCCTTCTTTGAAAGTGTAGATAATATATGTATTTATGTCTATCTTATTAACACATTACATTTGGATTCTTGGCCCAATATTTTAAGACGTCATGGATCATGTGGGTACATGTTTAGGTGGTCACAATGATAGAATCATAAGACAAGGTGTACTTAATGATGTTTTAGTAAGCCTTGAAGGCTACTCCTTAGATGTCAGCCATTTGAAGTTAGTTGTTCATAAAGTAGACCATGTCATAAAATTCATCTTTCACCCACTTCACTATGCATAACAACCTACCAAATAATTTAATGTAAGGGAAAATCTCAAGGTTAACTACATATTTATGCAACTCACTCTTATTATAGGCCCAAAGGGCATCTTAAAATTTAGCCTTGTCCTCATCATTGATACTAGATTATTTAGGAACTAGATTAATAGCATTGAATATTTCACTGTATTACTTGAAGTGTGTCAAGCCATCTAGGAATAAAGTGTCTTGGTATTATGGCTCAGCTTCAAGGTTTTAAGATGAGGCAACCATTGTAACTTAGAGGGATATTGGTGATACAGAGTGTGGAACAAAAGGGAAAAAATAGAGGGAAATAGTCAAAGCAAAAATCAAGGAGTGAGTTTTGGGAAAATAGGAGTGATAATGATTAATAATCGTGTTATGAGGCACATAAAGGGATCTACACACATCTCCTACTTTAATGGTTTTTGGAGGCTCACTTGGCATGAATTCAAGTTTTAGTTGGTGTTTTGATCCTCCCATTTATTTTATAATATATAATTAAACTTATGGATCACAATTACACATCACCTGCTATATTTGGTGATTATGACATGACATTTTAAATTGTCTAATTAAGATCCAATTTTCCACTCAATTAATGCCCAAACTGTATTAGTCACATGGAAATCTTATCATCAAGGCTTCCAATCACTATAGGACACCATGCAAGGGATTACAAAATCCAGGACACAATGTTAACTATAATCAAAGCTATCATATGTATATTGATCTATCATATGATCAAAAGCTGCCATTGGAGTATTTAGACATAGTAAATAGATAGATGTAATATCATCAAATATACCATATGTGTATTGATCTATCATAATAACTGTTTAGAGATATTAATAAAGAATACTTAAGAGATCTTGAATAGTTTTGTGTTTAATGTGAATTCATAGTTATATATGAGTATTTGTTTGATATTAATTTTGTATTATTGTATTTGGTCTTAAAAATTAATTTTAATTAAATTGAGATGATATTTTATATCTTGTTTAGAATGGGTTTGTGCCTAATTTTACATAAGATATTAATATGATTTTTATCAATTAATCCCATTATAAACAAGATAATAATAATATGAACATCCACATTATAACAGTATTATGTAACACAAGTTTGGGAGATTATTCAGTGGAGTACTAGACATAATAGTATAATGTGAAACCTTTTTACACTATTAAAGTATCAAATAGCTATATATGTCCCTCATCATACAATCAATTGTACCTAGTGGCATCTGATGTAGGAGCATAACTACTATCAAGGAAATTTTGACTTGTTATAAGCCTTAAAGGTCTTAGGAAATAATAATGGACTATTTTGAGGTCTTAAGAGTCAGTTTTAGGTTGAATTTAAGCCTTTGGCAAGTTTCTCACCAAAAAGGCTAATTCAAAATTTTTAATTCTATAATTTTAGATATAATAATTTAAATGGGTAAATATGAGTATTGGTGAAGTTTTATAGGTCATATATAGGGTGATAAATGTGTATTAAGGCCTATTAATCATTATAATATGTAAATATCATTTATAAATATCAAGTAACTAAAGGATAAGTTAGTCAAATCAAGTTTTTAAGGGCAGAACTATTAGGAAGATTTCAAGGATAAGATAGTTTATACACTTGTACAACATGATTATGTTCTAACATATAATGGAGGATTATACTAATACACTCAAAAAGTATAAAAAGGTAAAAAACAACTCATGGTGGATATTGAGTTGAGAGAGTTGGTAATCTACTTGTAGGTGACAGTTACTCCAAGGGTCTACATAGAAAAATGTGACTCTCTTAACAAATAAAAGAGATATATTTTTCTGAATCATTATTTTGTATTATGATTAAATTTATTAGTGAAATTTAATTCAATTTATGTTTGTCTGGTAATTGTCTTAAATTTCTTATTATTTAGATTTCTCAAACCCTTATTTTCACTTATAGTTCTACAGACACAAGGTCTCACTTTCTATAGAAGTCTTTGTATGAATTTGATTTGGAAATTATATAAGTTAAAATATGTTTTTGAGATCTATTGGAAATATTGTCATTGATGTCAAAGGTCTAGCATTACTGATGATAAAGGCTCCATATCATTTAATGGTGTTTTTAATATTCATATCTTGGCTAATGTGCATTAATATTTATTTAATATTAATGAATATATGTTTGGTTGCATATAAGTCAAAAGAGGGCCCATGGAGAAGTCAAAGAGTCATGGGGTAAAGACAAAAGAGGAATGGGAAAAAATTTCTCATGAAGAGTCAACTTGAGGAATTCCAAGAGTCACCATGTGAAGACAAAAGAGGGTATGTCATATTTTTTCATGAAGGGACAATTTGAGGAATATGAAAAGTCACCAAGATAAAGACAAAATAGGAAAGGACGCATTTGCTTATGAAGGTTCACCATGTGACTTTTCAAATGTAAGGATATGAAGGGTCATGCAAGTTTGGTGCCATTTTCTATGAAGATTGAAGGGTCATAAAGGGTGAATGTCAAAGGTCATTTGGAAAGATATAAATAAAGGATTGAGAAGCCATTTGTAATATTCAAGAGAGTGCATGGTTTTCATTTGTTTTGGAAGAGACAAAATCAAGAGATATTGTAGAGTTCTATCATTTTTTGAGTAAGCAACATTAAGAGATAGTTGTGTTTTAGGTTTGTGATCCTGTGGGTTGGTGCTCACAAATAGTTGCTATGTTAGTGCTTAGCAAAGGGTTTGGTACTCCTATAAGTTGTTGCTCATTCATGTACTTGATATTTTTTTCCATGGTTTTTCTCACTTTGGATTTCCACATAAAAATATGGTCTCTCTCTCTCTCTCTCTCTCTCTCTCTCTCTCTCTCTCTCTCTCTCTCTCTCTCTCTCTCTCTCTCTCTCTCTCTCTCTCTCTCTCTCTCTCTCATGTGGTGCATATTATTGTTTCCATTTTATTGCATATCTTGAATGTGTGATTAAGAGGCTAAATAAAATAAATTAGATTAAGAGATATATAATATACTAAGTAAAGGATATATAATATATAAATTAGATTAAGTAAAAGCTGTATAGCTTGAAGGCAGATCAGGAAAGCATGATGGCTAGATCACATGAAGCTTTTTATAAAAATAAGGCACCTTTGTTTAAGGGGACAAACTATGCTTCTTGAAGCATAAGGATGAAGACTTATTTGATGGCCCTTGGATTTGACATTTGGCAAGCAGTGGTGGAGGAATATGAAGAGCCACAAACACTTGTAACTACTTTGGTGGAAAAGAAGATAAGTGAAATTAATCTTAAAGCTTTAAATGATATTTTATATGGCTAAGATTCAAGAATCAAGTGATAGTTCTAGCAATGATGAAGATGACAATGAAGCTCTATTCATTCGCAAGCCAAAAAAGGGCACAAGTAAATATCAAGGAAAATTACCTTTTAAATGTTTTAATTGTGGAAAGATTGGAAATTTTATAGTTAAGTGCCCAAATAAGGGTAATGGTGACAATGAAGAAGGAAAGTCTACATACAAGAATAATTTCAAAGGAAAATTTAATAAAGGATTCAAGAAAAAGAGTTTGTATTCTAAAGATCCTAGCTCAACTAAAGATAGTGGAGTCAATGATTCAAAATAAGAAGAGATTCTATTCATGACATACATGAAGATGCCTCTGTAAGCAAAAGTATAGATGATCAAGAAGAATAGGATGAAGCTAAAGTGAATCTGGAAGGAGAACTCATTTGTGCCTTATAAGAGTTAAAAAATCTTTAGAAGAAGAATCAAAGATTAAAGCTCCAAATCAAAAAAATGAAAAGGAGTCAAAATAAATAATTAAAGATATACAAGCACACTTTGAAGAAGCCAAGAAGAATGAAAAATATATAACGACATAGTTTCAAAAAATAAGTGAAGAATGTGAAATGTTTGTTATTGAAATTTCTTCTTTAAAATTAGATCTTGAGAAAACAATTAAAACAATCAGTGATAGAGTAGATAATGATTCAAAATTTGAGAATAACACTAATATGTTGAATAATATATTAAAATTCGAAGATCAATGTTAGATAAGATAGGTATTGGATTTGAAAAAGAGAAAGGGAAGGCCACTACTTTCACAAACAAGGAAAAAGGAAAGAGCTATGTTGAAGCTCTTAAAAAAGAGGAAATAAAAAGGGAAGAAGTTCAGAATATAGAGGACATCTCAAAAAAAGAAGGCTGGAAAGAACAAAGTTACAAAAGGTAATCAGATCGAAGATACACAAATAGGTCTTATTTTTATGGTTATTATTTTTATTGTAATGGAGATGGTCATAAGAAAATAGAATGCCAAAAAAGGGCTAAAAATTTTAGAAATAAGGAGAAAGAAAGTCATGCAGATTCAAATAGAAGCCACAACTCTTTTGCTCCTCTATTAGGATTTAATGAAGAGACCATAATATGTTACAATTGTAACAACTTCAGACACTTAACCCAATACTATAAAATCATTTTCATGTCAGTCAAGAAGGACTAGAGTTTCAAGGCTCCATTCATCAAAAAGAAAGTTTATACAAGTTCATGGTAGAAGAAACAACCTAAAAAATATGTTGGTATAGATAGCTTTGCATGTAAGAAATGAAAAAAATCCATGGTTCATTGATAGTGGATGTTTGAGGCACATGACAAGAGACAAGATTAAGGTCATAACCTTGAATAAGATCAATGGTGGCATAGTGAAATTTGGAGATAATACTACTACCAAAATTGTCAAAAAAGGTACACTAAGTTGGATAATGGTAGAACTAAAACTAAAAATGTTTTGTAAGTAGAAGGTCTTAAGCATAATATTTTGAGTGTAAGTCAAATTTTTGATTAGGGGAACATACCATCTTTTTATGTAGAAGGTTTTGAAATTAGGATAAAATATTTAGATGTGTTGGTTGTAGATGCTCAAAAAATAGCCAATAATTTGTATATGTTATCAGACACCAAAGGTCAAAGATGTTGTTTGAGTCAGATTGAAGAAAGTTGGCTATGGCATAGCAGAGTGGGACACATAAATTTTGAAAATATTTTCAACATCAACAAGAAGCAAGCAGTCAAAAAAATTCCAAAGATTACAAAGACATCTAACATGTTTTGTGAATCTTATCAGCATGGGAAGTAGGCTAGAAGGTGGTTCAAAACAAAAGAGTACTCGACCACTCATATGTTAGAGCTTGTTCACACTAATTTATGTGGACTTATGAGAACTCAAAGTACTCAAGGTGAGAAATATTTCATGTTGCTTATTGATGATTTTTCATGTATGACTTGGGTAAAATTTTTATAAAAAATATTAGAAGATTTCATATATTTCAAAGCATTCAAAGCATTAGTTGAGAATGAAACCAATTTGAATATAAAGTGTCTAAGATCAAATCAAGGAGGAGAATTCATGTTATATTAGTTTATTGAGTTTTTTGAAGACCTCGGAATAAAGAGACATTATTCAGTAGCTAGAACTCCACAGTAAAATGGTGTAGTTGCATGGATAAATAGAATAATTTAGGAGATGGTGAGGATAATGCTAAATGAATATAAGATACTAGACAAATATTGGAGAAAAGTATTTGTTATAGCAGTGCATATTTAGAATAGATAATTATCAATATTCAATAATGACAATACTATTTATGAGCTATAGAAAGAAAAACTAGTAATAGTTGACTATTTCAAAGTTTTCAGTAGCAGATGCTTCATAAAGAAAATTGATGAAAAACTTGGTAAGTTTGAATCCAAATAAGATGAAGGTATATTTCATGGTTATTCTTGTAAAAGTAAAGCTTATAAATATTATAACAAAATAACCAAGAAAATTGTTGAAAGTGCAAGTGTTAAGATAGAAGAAGATGGAGCACAAAGAATCAATGATCTAGTAGACATGCCTGAAATCATTGAAGATGAAGATTTTGAAGAATCAGATGAGGATGAGAGGAAGGAGAAAAATGACACCAAAACTCCATCCAAATATGTTCAGATAAATCATAATAAAAGTGACATCATCAAAGACATAAATGAAGGAATTTGCACCAAAATAATGATGGTAAGTAAATTTGAGCAAGTTAATTTTTCTTTACTATCCAAAATTCAGCCTAAAACTTTTTAAGAGGCTAGACATGATAAGCATTGGGTTAAGGAAATGGATGAATAATTAAATCAAATAGAAAAGAATGATACTTGGGAAATAGTGCCTAAACGCAAAGATCATAATGTGATAGGAACAAAATGGGTTTATAGGATTAACTTGAATGAAAATGAAGAAGTGACCAGAAATAAAGCAATATTAGAATGTAAAGGATACTCTCAGATTAAGGGAATATATTTTGAAGAAAATTTTTCATCATTAGCAAGGCTAGAGGTTATTATAATGTTTCTTGCATATGCAGTGTTTAAAATTTTCAAAGTGTTTCAGATGGATGTCAAATCTACCTTTCTAAATAGGAATTTAAAAGAAGAGGTCTACATTAAGCAGCTTGAGGTATTTATTCTCTCACATATTAATAGCCATGTATGCAGATTGAAGAAAGCACTATATGCATTGAAACAAGCTCCCAGAGCTTGGTATGCAAGACTTGATAAGTACATATAGGATCAAGGTTTCAAGAGAGGATTTAATGATAGTAATCTCTACATTAAAATAGAAGGTGAGAATCAATTGATTATTGTGGTATATGTTGATGACATCATTTTTGGAGGAAACATTAAAAAGATGACCAAAAAAAATTGATAATATGCAAAAAGAATTTGAGATGTCTATGCTTGGAGAATTGTCATTTTACTTAGGATTGCAAATATTTCAGTCAGATAAAGCAATTTTCATATCTCAAAGTAAATATGCCAAATAAATATTGTAAAAAATTGGTTTTGAGGATTGTGCACTAGTTGGCACACCAATGAGTATAGGAAATAAAGTGAGCAAGGATGAAGATTCACCTATTGTAGATCAATTTTTGTATATATATATGATTGGTAGTGTTTTATATTTGACAGCATCGAGGCTAGAAATCATGCATGTAGTAGGTATGGTTGCAAGATATCAGTCAGCTCCAAAATATAGTCATGTTTAGTTGGTGAAGATAATATTTAGATATATTAAGGGGACATTAGATTATGGATTATGGTATCCCACAGGTAGAGATTTCACTTTCATTACTTATATAGATTCAAATTGGATAGGTTACTTGGATGACTAAAAGAGTACAAGTGGAGGATTTTTCTTCTTTGGTGATAGCTTAGTATCATGGCTAAGCAAAAATTAGAATTTAGTATCACTTTCTATAGCTAAAGCTGGATATATTTCAGTGGTATTGTGTTGTGCTCAAGTGCTTTGGATGAAGTAAACTTTGGAAGATATCAAGGTAAAATATGATGAACCTATTTTTATTTTTTATAAAAACACAAGTGCTATTAATATTTCAAATAATCTAGTGATGCATTTAATAATAAAACATATTCCCATCAGATATCACTTATTGAGAGAGCAAGTTGCAGATCAACAGGTTAAGATGGAATATATCAGCACTACAAAGTAGATTGTTGATATTTTCACAAAGGCACTACTAAATGACACATTTGAGTATCTACAAGAGAATTTATAATTAATTTCTTTTACTTCTTTCCATTGAGGATTAGCATCAATTGAGGTGGAGCTAAGTGTTAGCTCTAAGTAGGCCCTTTGCCATGGATGTCAAAGGGGGAGAAGAATAGAAATAGGTATAGGTATAGGTATAGGTACAGAAACATGTATAAATAATAGGTACAAGGAATAGGTAAAGGTTTCTATAGTAAGTGAGAGTTATTGTATGTTTTTTAGATGGCAGTATGAGTAGGTTGACATGTGTAGTATAGCTTTCAAGATGTGGTATTTTTAGTTTGAAGTTGCCATCAATGACAAAGGGGGAGATTGTTGGGAATATTTTCATTGATGTCGAAGGTATATTATTATTGGTGATAAAGGCGCCATAGCATTTAATGGTGTTTTTAATATTCATATCTTGGTTAATGTGTGTTAATATTTATTTAATATTAATGAATATATTTGTGGTTGCATATAATTCAAAAGAGGGCCCATGGAGAAGTCAAAGAGTCACGGGGTAAAGAAAAAAGAGGAATGGAATGCATTTTATCATGAAGAATCATCTTGAGGAGTTACAAGAGTCACCATGTGAAGACAAAAGAGGGTATGGCACATTTTTCCATAAAGGGATAATTTGAGGAATATGAAAAGTCACCAAGATAAAGACAAAATAAAAAAGGATGCATTTGCTTATGAAGAGTCACCATGTGACTTTTCAAATGCAAGGATATGAAGGGTCATGTAAGTTTGGTGCCATTTTCCATGAGGATTGAAGGGTCACAAAGGGTGAATGCCAAAGGTCATTTTTAAAGCTATAAATAAAGGCTTGAGAAGGTCATTTAGAAAGCTATAAATAAAGGCTTGAGAAGCCATTTGTAATATGCAAGAGAGTGCATGGTTTGTATTTTTTTTCAAAGAGAGAAAAGTAGGATATATTATAGAGTTCTATCATTTAATGAGTAAGCAACATTGAGAGATAGTTGTGTTTTATACACAAGAGGGGTTGGTGTTCCTGTGGGTTGGTGCTCACAAATAGTTGTTGTGTTGGTGCTCGGTAAAGGGGTTGGTGCTCCTACAAGTTGGTGATCATTCATATACTTGAGATTTTTCCCTATGGTTTTTCCCACTTTGGGTTTCCACGTAAAAATCTAGTGTCTCTCTCTATATCTTTTGTGGTGCATATTATTATTTCAATTTTATTGCATATCTTGAATGTGTGATTAAGTGGTTAAAGAAAAGAAATCAGATTAAGTAAAAGATATATAATATACTAATTCACCCCCCTCTCTATATATTTTGTGCTTAACAAGATCCTATTAGGAGTGTTATTTTTACCAAAGAGATTATATCCTTTATTAATTATCAAATTGAATCTCTCGGCCTTTATATACACAGTCCAACCCTAATACAAGGGTTTTTAAATAAAAAGGTTTGTAAGTTGAGATTTAATCAAAAAATACATACAAATTTTTTTTAAAAATTTAAATAGTTTTTATAAGGTAATTCAATTGGTTTCAATTAAAAACTTATTTTTAATTATTATTCTAATGATTGTATTATGTCAACTTATAAATGTCAATTTGAAGAACTAGTCAAGAGGAGTAATGGTTGATTTGTCTTGGATTTGAGTCAAAATCTCAAAAATAAGTGTTTTTATCATTACATAACCATTATAAGACATTATAGGAAGGTGTTTTCAGTCATTTGATGTTGGATTAAGTCAATTACCTTTAAGTAAATAAAATTAGGCCTATTTAGACCTAAAAGGTCAACTTTATTATTGAGTTCAATCTCTTAAGAAACCAGTAAATAGAATTGATTTCTCATCATAATAAATAGCTTATAATAACTTTTAAAATATCTTGAATAATCTATTGAAATAATTTAAGAAGCGTAATACCTCTTACAAGGCTAAATAGACCTTAATAAGTACTGTAGAAGTCCAAGCATAAGTGAGACTTCTTAAGTGTTGTTAACTTAGACATTATTTTGAAATTATATAAATATATAAAAGGGTCAATTATCATTGTCTTGAGTCACTCTACTTGTATTTGAGTCCAAAACCCTTTCTAACATTCAAATTTGAGTATTGTGTAATGTGATACCTAAAATTTATCATCAAGAAGGAAAAAAGAGAAGGTTTCAAGTGAACTTTTGTGCCATATCCCCAAAAAGAGGTTGAGATTATTTTATTCTAGTAAGTAACATCAGAGAGAGTGTTTTAAAGATGATAATAAGTTTGGATTGGATTATTATCTTTATATAGTAGTATTATGCTTAATAGGCCTACTTGTAAATTGATTTTTATAGTTAAGTTATGGTTTTATCATGATCCAAGAAGGTTTTATGAGAAATAGAACAAGAATATTTCTATAGTGTTGTAATTGAGTGCCTAGGATATTGAAGAAATCATATTTATTAAGAATAAATAATTATCTTGAGAATAAATCAGAGTGTGAACTAGGTTGCTTAAGGATCAAATAGATAAATTTGAGGTAGATCATATTTTTATGAATGAATATTCTATTTTGAGTCTTTGAAAGTGTCTTTTACCTAAATATAGAGGATCATGAGTCTTGGTTTGAAAACAAATAAAGATACAATCAAGGTTACAAAGAGATCCATTTTGTAAGTTATTCAAACAAGTATTAGTATAGACTTGAGAAGAGTGAGAGAGAGTAAGTGGACCACTTACTAATATGTCAAGTGATATCAAAGATCATAAGATCTGAGCTAAAATTTTATTGTACTTATAGTGAAGGTGAGCCATGGAGGATAGAAATCTATTGAGTATAAGCTTGTAGAGATGACACATAGGATTAAGGGTGAAAATAAGGGTCAAATAAGGAAATCAATAGAATAAGAAATGATGATGGAGCTAAGAAACATTAAATAACTCTTGTAAATAATAGAAAAGACACATAGAAGAGGTACTAAAGGAGGCTACATCAGGGATGATGATGTATAACCATAAGATGATACGTTAGTAATAGAGGAGTAAGAAGGTGAAAAAAAGACTTGTAAAGGTAATTGAGAAGGTAAGTACTAAACCTCAATTTGAAGTTCCCATGTATGATGGTAATATTAATGAAGAAGAGTTGATAGATTAAAAAAACACTCTAGATAAGTACTTTGATTATGAAAATGTGGATGAAGATAAAAGAGTGAAGTTTTTTGTGATAAGGCTAAGAGGATATGCATCATTATGGTGAGATGTAATGCAAAATGATAGAGAAAATAAAGATAAGCACAATATTACCTCATGGGATAAGATGGTGGCTAAAATCAAAGGTAAGTATATACCTAGAAATTATCAGATTAATCATTTTAAGAATTCAGAATTTGAAACAAAGAGATTTTTTAATTAAAAGTATGATAAATAATTTTATATATTTACCATAAGATCAAGTTATATTTAAGAAGACATGGAAAAATAATCCACATATATTAATGGTTTAAAATTTAGTATTATGATGAAATTACTTTATTATTCCCTAGAACAATGGAAGAAGCTTATCAGCATAGACTTAAAGTATAAGAAAAGATGAATAGGGTTAAAAAAGACAAGAGTAGTTACTTTAGAGAAAAAAGAAAGCATGGTGAGAGCATCTAGGTTCATGAATAAAAAGATATCATACTTTCAAATTAAGCTTAAATCTTAAGAGGAGATCATCCAAACAAAATAAAAACATTATATCTAGAAGGTAAGAAAGGTATATTTGGGGCTAGATGTTATAAAAGTCATAAATTTGGCCATAGCCCTTATGAATTATCAAATTATGATCAAATAAGTCATGCTAATAAAATTTCACAAGATGAAAATAAAAAAAGTACAGGGTCAAATAAATAACCTAAAAAGAGAAGATTATCACTGATAGATAAGGTGATCCCCAAACCAAGGGAGGCAAATACAGAATTAGTAAAAAGACAAAGATTATTTAAGACCACATGCAAGGTGAAAGGTAAGTGTTTTCAAGTCATTATTTATAGTGGGAGTACTGATAATTTGGTATCTACTGAGATGGTTAGTAAATTGGATTTGAGAAAGGTATATCATCCTATTCCTTACAAAGTGTCCTGGTTATAAAATGGCCATAATTTTTTTATAAATGAATAGTGTAGAGTATAATTTTAGATTAGAAGTGTGTGTGTGTGTGTGTGTGTGTGTGTGTGTGTGTGTGTGTGTGTGTGTGTGTGTGTGTGTGTGTGTGTGTGTGTGTGTGGCATTATGTGATGTGTTGTAAATAGATGCTTTCATATTCTTCTAGGCAGGCCATGGTAGTATGACATGAAGCCTTTCCATGATGGATAGAAAAACACCTATACTTTTGAAAAAGAAGGAGAGAATTATATATTTCTAACATTACAGGAATAATAGAAAAGGATAATGATAAGGTGTTGGTAATAAATAATAAGGAGTTATGACACAAATATAATAAATAGAGGCGAGTGACATCATTCATATATAATAGTTGATGTAACTATTGAGATATTTGATTTTCTATTAAAACATCAAGATTCATTTGTTAAGAATATGAATGTGAATACTAATTAACTTGCTAATATTTTTTTGTTAATAAGCAACATAACTCTTCCAGGAGAGTCTATTATTAAAGTAATATTTTTAAAATAGGTTGACATGGAAGGAAATGAAAAATAAAACATGTTTAATAAGTAACTTGAGGAGGAGGAACAAAAGATTGTCTTAAGAAACAATAAGAATATTTCATGTTGTGTACCTCTGATTGAGGTGGTAAACAACTATGAGAAGGTTTTAGATGAAAGAAATAGCCCATATGAAAGAGGAAAGGAAAGATAAAATACCAAGAATAGTTTCTTCTTTCAAGTTTTTTTACTACCATCTATTTGTTAGTCATCATGGTAACAGGAAATAGGTCTCAAGGACTTAATAAACAATTGTATTTCTATTATATGTTTATTTTATGTGCATAAATAGTTACAACAAGGAAAGATAGAGAAAGATTGGAGACAATAAGTATGATAATGAATGAAAAATATACTTTGATTTTGCAAACAATCCTACCATATGGAAGAAACAAGCAACAAAATAAAAAGATGATATGTTGCAGGAAAGAACCAGAAGAACTTCATTCTTTTCAAGAATATCTAGACTTCATGTTTCAAATCAAATGCATCCAAGTCAAAATGAAAAGATGTATCTTCAAGCTCAAAACTAATATACCCCAATAAGAAAAGATTTAGGATCTAGGAGGAGAGTTGAAATAAAGTAGCAAAATGACCCAAGTGAAGAAAGGACATCAACAAAAATAAGCAAAGGAAGATAAACAAACATTGATTAATATAAAGTATTGATGAATAGAGTTCATGAAGAGTTCTTTTGAACCTCAGTAGATTGATGCAAGAGCATCACTAATATAGGGTAAACTTTGTCTTTTTATAAGTCTTAGAAGTATTAGGAAATAATAATGGACCATTTTAGGGTCTTAAGAGTCAGTTTTAGGTTGAATTTAACCATTTGGCAAGTTTCCCACCAGAAAGGCTAATTCAAAATTTCAAATTCTATACTTGTAGATATAATAATTTACATGTGTAAATATGAGTCCTAGTGAATTTGTATAGGTCATATATAGGGTTATTAATTTGGATTAAGGCCTATTAAGAATTATCCTATGTAAATATAATCTACAAAGATCAAGTAACTAAAGGATAAGTTAGTCAAGTCAAGTTTTTATCTTAAGGGTAGAACTGTTAGGAAGATTTCAAGGATAAGTTAGTCAAATTATAAGATTTTACAACATGATTATGTTACAAAACATAATTTAGGGGCATATTAAGACCCTCAATAAGTATTAAAATGTTAATAACAACTCATGATGGATAGAGAGTTGGTAATCTACCTATAAGTGACAATCAGTCCAAGGGTCTACATAGAAAGTGTGATTCTCTTGAAAAATAAAAGAGGTATATTTGTTTGAATAAATATTTATATATTTTTATTATATGTATTAATTAAATTAAATTAAATATAGAGTGATTTGGTAAATTTCTTGAAGTTCTTATTGTTTAGATCTCTCAAATCTTTGTTTTCACTCATAGTTCTGCATACACAGGGTCTCACTTTAAATAAAAATATTTGTATGGAGTTAAAGTATAGTTTTTAGATCCTATTAGGAGTTTTATTTTTATCAAATATTTTATATCCTTTATTAATGATCAGATTGAATCTCTCAAACTTTACATACACATTCAAACCCTCATACAAGGGTTTTAAAATAAAAAGTTATGTAAGTTAAGATTCAACCAACCAAATCCATCCAAAATTTGTAAGAAGTTGTTATATATGTTTTAAAAGTTAATTCAATTAGTTTAAATTCAAAAATAATTTTTTATCTCTTATTCTAGATGGTTGTATTATATCAACCTATAGATGTCAACTCTGAAGAACTAGTCAAGAAGAGTAATGGTTGCCTTGTCTTGGTTTTGAGTCAAAATATCACAAGGAAGTGTTTTTATCATTACATAACCATTATAAGAAATTAGAGGAATGTTTTTTCAGTCATTTTATGTTTGATTAAATCAATTACCTTCAATTAAATAAAATTAAACATGTTTAGACCTAGAATGTCAATTTTGTTATTGAGTTCAATCTCTTGAGAAACCAATAAATAGAGTTAGTTTATCATCATAATAAATAGTTTACAAGAAATTTTATATCATATTGCAGAATTGATTTAAATAATTCAATAAGATCAATATCCCTCACAATTCCAAACAAATCTAATAAGTACTATGGTAGTCTAAGCATAAGTGAGACTTTTTGAGTGTTGCTAACTTAGACAATATTTTGAAATTATATAAACATTTGAAATGG
This sequence comes from Torreya grandis, assembly GCA_037957365.1. NCBI lineage: Eukaryota > Viridiplantae > Streptophyta > Pinopsida > Cupressales > Taxaceae > Torreya > Torreya grandis. The sequence continues at coordinate 1,123,614 of JARHVA010003607.1, forward strand.
GTCCATTATCATTGTCTTGAGCCACTTTGATTGTATTTGAGTCTAAAACCCCTTCAAACATTCAAATTTAAGGATTTTTTACTATCATACCTGAAATTTATCATCAAGAAGGCAAAAAATAAGGTTTTGAGTGAACTTATGTGCCAAAACTGCATAAAGAGGTTGAGATTATTTTTCCTAGTAAGTAACATAAGAGAGAGTGTTTTAAATCTAATTATAAGTATAGATTATATGTTGATCTTTAAATATAAAAAATTAGGTTTAATAGGCCTACTTAAAAACTCAGATTCACAATTAAGTTATTATCTTATCATGATCCAAGAAGTTTAAATGAGCAATATAATAAGAATATTTCCATAGCATTGTAATTGAGTGCCTAGGAGATTGAACAAAGGATATTGTTTAATAATAAATCATTGTCTTGAGAATCAATGAGAGTGTGAACTTGGTTTTTTAAGGATTAAATAGATAAATTTGAGGCAGATCATATTTTTATGAGTGAGTATTCTATGTTGAGTCTTTGAAAGTGTCTTTTACCTAAATATAGAGGGTCATGAGCCCTATTTTGAAATAAATAAAGAGATATTCAAGGTTTTAAAAAATCCATTTTTTAAGTTGTGCAAACAAGTATTAGTGTAGACTTGAGAAGATTGAGATAGAGAGTAAGTGGACCACTTACTAATACATCAACATCCCATAGAGAATTAGACCTGAAATGTATATGCATGAGGAATACATTTGTCTATTGATATTAAGTTTGTATTATTATATTTGGAATTAACAATGAATTATAATTAAATAGAGTTGATATTTTATATCATATTCATAAGGGTCTTATGCCTACTTTAAATTAGATAAGATGTTAATAAGAATTTTATAAATTGATCCATTCTACATAAGATAGAAAATGTTGACAATTAATAATATTCCAATCTTGTGTAGAATGGGCACATGCTCATTCTAAACAAGATAAGAATAGTATGAACATCCACTTCTTAAAAAATATTATGTAACACAATAATAATATAAACATCAATTATATCAGTTGTTCAATGGAGTATTACCTATATGTAGTTGATATTATTCCAATCTTCAGTAGAATGGGCACATGCCCATTCTAACAAGATTATTAAGAACAATATGAACAATCAATATAATTGATTGTACCTAATGGAATCCCATGGAGAATTAGACCTAAAATGTATATACATGAGGGCAACATGGGTTTGTTGATATTAAGTTTGTAATATTATATTTGGATTTAATAATGAATTATAATTAAATAGAGATGATATTTTATATCTTATTCAAAATGGGATTATTCCCACTTAAAATTAAACAATACATTAATAATAATTTGATCAATTGCTTCCATTATAAACAAGATAATAAATATTGACAATTGATAGTATTTTAATCTTTTGTAGAATGGGCACATTCCAATTCTAAACAAGATAAGAATAATATGAACATCCACTTTCTAAAAAATATTATGAAACACAAACTTGGATGGATTCTTCAATGAAGTTCTACCAGTATTCAGTTAATGAGAGTATTCTAATCTTGTGTATATTGGTAATATTCCCATTATGAAAAGATAAGAATAATATGAACATCTAAAATTTTAACCAATATTCTATAACACAAGCTTGGGGAGAGCTAAAGTTTTCTTATGATATATTGTTAAAATTATGAGTTCTTAAAATATTGAGGAGTATTTTCCCATGTGATTCTTCATTTGTTGTGCCCTATCACGCACACCCCATTTTTAAAATTTTAGAATGGGGACCCAATCTTAATTGAATGTGCTCTTAAATCCTTTTAATATGAAAGTCTATGATATAAAATTCTAAGGAAGCTTGAATGCAAATAAGTTTTTATAATGATTTAGAAATTCATTTGGTTGTTTTGGGTTCAAGTTATTTTCTTAAACATAATCCATAGGTTTTTTCATTGTTTCAAGGTGTTCTCATGACTAAAATTATTGAATCTATGACTAAGATACATTACATGATTTACTATTCACCCTTGGTTTCCTTTAAATGCTAACATATATGTTCTTGATCATGATTTTATAGTGCTAACATGGCTATCATGTTATTGAATTTAGTGGGTGGTTGTCCTTTTGTGTCTTAAATAGAATTATTTTCACTTACAAATTTCTCATACAATCCTAGAGCCCATCCTTGACACATGGAAACATTCTACTTACCTGAACATCAAATTAAAAGGAACAAGCCATTATTCCCCCTAACTCGGAGGTGAAATCATTATATACATATATATAAGACCCCAAGAAGGTGAAGAAATAATATCTTTCCACTTGTCATCATCTCATTATCCTAGTGACCTAACATCACCATACATAGCGTACAAAACTCAACTCCACAAAAGAGTAGTGAAATCTTTCCACTTGTCATCATCCTACTAGCCGGGCATCCTGATGACAACATCAGTTGAGGTACTTGTATGAAATATCTTGAGTAAGTGGAGTAACATAATCCATATTCATGTCTTCATCTCCTTATCCCATGGCCCAAAGGATTAAATTAAAAATAGACTACACCTCTACCACCTATGAAACATAGATAGATAGACATGTGTCTTTGGTAGACACATAAATAAATAATAAAGACACCTAGATCAAGTTTTAAAGATTGGAAAAGAAACATATGTCATTTTATAATGAATAATCATATATGAACTCCTAAAAAGGGCCATATGACATTGAAAAATTAATGTATTTAAGTCTCGTGTCTAGCAAAAGTTGTTATTTTACTTAATTCACACAAACTAAAAAACTAATGCATTTAAGTCTCATATCTAGTGCATCCAAATCAATATATTTCGAATTACTATGTTTAGTATAGTTAAATTTCCATCAAATCTATCTATAATATTGTGAACTTAGATCCCAAATGCATACTATGAATACAAAACTCCATTAAGACTAATAATTTGTAAATCTTTTCACAAATCCAAGAGTCTATAAACAACACCAATGGTCTCTTCATCTTACATCCTGATTCCCATTGTGTACTCTATTACGTGTTCACATGAATTCACAAATACAACAATTAATTCAGTAGATTTGAATCATGAATTCAAACACTATTCTACAATTTTAGAAAAGGTTGAATTAGTTAAGCTTATAGAGTAGAGGATCAATTTTCCCTATTCACATAGAGATTCATTGATGACTTGTTATCAATTAAGGTGATTGGTCTCTATAATGTATTAGCAAAGATAGAGTTAATTCCCTGCATTTACTTATTATATAATTTATTATTTAATGTCAATGTTACTAGAAAGATATTAAATTTTAGATTAATTAAAATGTTGGTAGTGCACATCAGTGGGAATGCCTTTAAAAAATACTATAGTCTTCCCCTATAAGACATGACATTAGACAAGAAATGGTGAATACGTGGCTTCATAGTAACAACATCTTCATTAATTTATAGGAATGGGCTAGCAAACCAAGTAGCTTCAGAGTACAAGGACCTACATTTGTTATTCCCATTGTCACCTTTAGACTAGGGGTCAAAATCACCATGGCCTTACTAAATAGGATATTTTATATCCTAACCATTGCTCAAATCAATGAGATATGGGTCCCATTATTAGATATAATTGTGACTTCTTGTAAAATTATATCCCTATGAGAAATTATCAGCTCTAATCTAATTCTGAATCTCACCAATCTTGATATTTCATATATAAATTTTGATATGATGTCCTATGTGGTGGATGCAATAATTATAATTATACATGTATCTCATGATCAACCCTAGTAAACCATCCACTAAGTACCCTCCAAATAAGGTGTGTGATGAGTTCAATGGTCTTCATATTCACATATTTAGGAAGAATATAAATAAGACTATCATAAATATAGGCAATTATTGGTTATATCCTAAGAATACTATGATCATGATTGAGGGCACAAAGTCACACTCCTTACTCCTCCTAAGGATTATGAAAGATAAGGTGGTTGAGCAAGAAACATTTTATAAATCAGATGATAGTGTTGACATTGATTTGAATAAGGTAAAGCAAGGAGTACTCCATCCCACCCCCTCAGCATTGGTTGAATGCAGTATGAATGATGGGTACACCTATCAATTTTTAGGAAAATTAGGACTCTTTATGGATTCAAAAATATACCCTTTAGGTAATGGGATACAAGAGGGAATGTCAGAGAACACCTTGAGAAATATGAGAAAAAGGTGATAATTAAATATAAACATCAATCATATGAACATGATAACATATTCATCAATGTTGAAGATGGCCATCAGGATGCACAAAGCTAGCATGTCTATGATAATGGTGAAAAAGATCTAATATGATCCCACCATTACCAAAGAGGATGCAGATAGGATTAAAAATAAATAATGGATTTCCAAACCCATCTATGGATATCCTCCTCAGGTAGAAGGGTAAACATAGTGATAAATTAGCCCATCTCAATCAACTCATAGTGAATAAAGAACTAAGAGTCCTTATACCTCTCAGGTATATATAGCTATTGTGGTTTCTCCATAACACATAGTTGAAGAAAGTCTTGAAATCTCTAGTGGAGTAACCAATGTATTCTCTATGTTTCCCTTATCTCTACTAACTATTACACAATAGGTAACTCTTATCTCTTTCTTGTCTTAGGTTCCTATTATTTCCTCTCCTTTGATGCCCTTAAGAATTATACCACCTTCTATTATGTATCTTACTTCACCACCCATTATTCCCCTAGTATTGACAACTTTGGTCACTCCACCACCTATAATTACATCAATAACACCTATTATTCCCATTTTAGCATCACTTGCTACCACTTCTACATCTCCATATTCCATTTCACTTTTAGCTAGGCAAGCCTCTATTGCTCACAAAAAAAATTACCTATACAAGGTATCCCAAGACCCCATCTATTTCTCTCCAAAAAGTGGAAGTAAAGGAATAACTTGAAAAAGACTCTAGAGAGAGGGGAGATAAAAGGAAAGGATCAAGGAGAATAGAACTTATTGAGGTCTACAATAGTGAGGAAGAAGAAGTAAGGATGACTAATGAAGAAGAATGGAACTCTGGGATGAAAAATGAGGACTTTTGTTTCATAAGTGAAACAACTAAATCTGATCCAAATGATGAATGGATCTTTGAGAATAGTAATCAATAAGGGGAAATTCAATTAATGGCTCAAACTATAGAAGGTAGTATGGGATATGGTAGTTCAATTACTACAAGTCATTACCAGACCAAAATTGAAATACAATTGGAGAGGTACAATCACAACTACTATAGTTCAGGGGTCAAACCCATGTACACCCCTAGGATACCCACCTCAAACAACTATAGCTACTATTCCTGTTTCTACTCTTACTATTATAAGTTATAACCTTCCACATTATTTAACTATTGTGTCAATTTATACAATTATTTTTAGTACAATTGATTATTTTGATTCTTTAAATTAATTAAGCTCAATAACCTAGCCTCAGCCTACTATTACACCACCAATATTTCCCATTTTTAAAACTATACCTAAACCTAGTACTATAGGGGCAATGCCCACCATAATTATGAATGTTAGGGTAACCTATACTTCTATTACCAACTATTTTCAAAAAAATGAGTACCCTGATGACCTATTCATTATTTGGTGGAAATAGTCCCCAAGCCCATGGGCCTAACACCAGAGCACATCTTGAAAACTTAGTGTCCACTTTCATTTTTTCCATAGTGTCCACTCCCACTAAGATGAACTCCCAGATAGATATGTTGATTGGTTAAGCTCCTCAATCATACTCCCTAATGGTTTCCATCACCAAGGAAGATGGAAAATCTACATTCATCATCAATACACCAGCTCAAAAGCATGTTATTATCTTGAGTAAGCCCATTCATGATTTTCTTACAATAGGGACATAATCTCCTAGATCTATGCTTCCTCTTTTGCTACCCCCTCTAGTTACTTAAGTATTTGGGTCAACATAATCATCCTATCCAACTCAACCTTTAGTACAAATAAAACAATAAGTTACCCTGAATGTCCCCTCGTATATTAGGTAACTACAAAAAGAAGAAGAGATGAGTAGGTAAGATTTGGTCATCCACAAGTAACGTAAGTCAATTTCAACTTCTATAGGTAAACAAGGACCTTGAAAAAGGTCAAAAACAAGACTGATTATGGAGGGTTAATAGGTAGAGTTAGAATAGAGAGAAGACAACTTCTCTTTAACCAAAAGAAGGAAGATAAATTATTCATACCTTCAAATGATTAGAGAAGATCCTTATAGTTTTTTGGATGCCACAGGAGGATTTATTAAGGAAATATTGAAGAGTTTTGACCAAGATATTTAAAGGCATTTAGAGATGCACACAAATTAAGATCTTAGGGAGATTGTGGAGGATTTTCAAGGGGTGGATGGGAAGTTTTTTTATGAAATTAGTGTAATAAGAGCTGTAAAATCCACTTATAATCCTAAATGGGAAGATGTTCTCCAATCATCTAATAAAATGAAATACATTGATGGCAAGTTGAGTTTTATTAGCTAGGCAACTAGAAACTAGGATTATGCCCGCTTAAATTTAATAAATTCTACTAAAGCAGGGTGGGCACAACATTATATTACTATAAAAAGAGATAATATATTAAAATGGGATCATGAAATGCAAACCTTAGTGAAATAATTTGAAAACCAAGAAGGTGGCATGATTTCCATTTTAACTAAATTGAGGGTAATTCATGTAATAACTCCAAAAGGGAAATTGGTGCCAAAATCCATTTTTGAGAATCTCTTGGGGGCAACATTGGATAGTTTTAGGGCATAGATTGAAGGCATGGTCTACAGGACCATAGATGAAATAATATAAATGGTAAATTTTGTAAGGGATAGGACCATTGAAACTAAATCACAAAATGATGAGGTTAAGGCTACATTGAGCATTCATAATAAATTTAATAGATAAGATTCCTTAGTTATTTAAGAAAGGTTTGATCAGTTTTCAAACTATAGAAGCTAAATTTCAATAAAGTCATGCTCTCCATCTCTAGGGGAGGCAAAAATTTATGCAACCACTACAACAAAATTGTCTTTAAATCCTACACTAAGCTTTCATCTTACAATATACATATTGGTACATACGCAAACTAGGCCCACCAATTTCCCACTTCTAATTATAACACAAAGTTCACTTCTAATGATAGTGTCTATTCCACCTCCAACTTCTAGTGCAACTTCATTTTCCTCCACATTATCCTCCACATCAATTGTATTATAACTAAAAGTTCTTCTAGGAGTGCCACATCATCACCAACTAATTATAAACATAAGTTTACATGTTCTAACTAAGTTTGAATGTTAGTTCTTAATTTACAGGGGGCATACATGTATATATTATATTTTTATATGAAGAATTATATTTTAGGAAATAAACATAGTACATGCATGACTTGTATGATGTTCAATACATTCTTATATTTTTAAATTGTAAATTTATATGAAGCTTGAAGAGATGAGGACTTAGCCATCCCAATATTATATATACTTGTAATCTCTTGATCCTAAAAGGAGGATAATTTTGGATATTTATATTAATAGGAAAAAATGATAAGTTTTACTTGACTTGATTTTGATGTACAAATATTAATTCCTCTCCAATTTTATGGACTGTGTGGGACATGTCATCATTATAGTTGTTGTTCCCAAAGTATGTCACTCATTTTTGGGACAACACATGAACTATTTTTGGTCCTACAAGCCAAAAATTTCTCTCTTCCCTTTTTAGAGTAAAATACTTTACATTTTACTTTAAGTTTTAGTTGTACGTGCCAAGTTTTGTCCCTACACATTTCATTTTCAAGGCAGTAAGGATTATGACACAGGGCGTAGGTTCTTCATTTTGCATGGGTTTTGTCTAAGTCTCAAAGTCGAGCAGAAGCTACCAAGTGTTAGCATCCATAGTTTCTTCCTTTTATTTCATTATTGAGTAAGGACTGTGGTGGGCCTTAGGTGACTTGTAAAGTAAGCAGAGTGTTCCAAGTGTCATCATCCATGTGGATCCAATGAGTCCCAAATGTTTCTATAGTCTCTAAAAGCTCAGCAAAATTTGCCATGTGTTATCTTTCGTAGGACTCTCAATAGATATCTAAAGCTTCTATAAGTTAAGTAGATGCTGACAAGTGTCCTTGCCTATAAACAGTGGAAGCTACCATGTGTCACTTGTTAAGTAATGGACCGTGTCACGTGTCCCATTATAACTCAGCAGAGTGCGACAAGTGTTGGCATCTACATTTCAAGCTTCTTATAAATTTCAAAGCCTCTTTTAATAAGCTTCTCTCAAAGTCCCACAAAAAGTGCCAAGTGCCAACAGTGAAAGGTTATAATACATTTTTCTAAGAAGCAGCGGAAGATGCCACGTGTCCCTTATAAATCTTGATGGAAGCTACAAAGTGTCAACATCCACAATTTCTCCCTTTTGTTTCGTTATTAAGTAAAGACTGTGGTGGGCCCTAGGTAAGTTGCTAAAGTAAACAGAGTGTGCCAAGTGTCATGGTTCATGTGAATCCAAATGAGTCCCAAATGTTTCTATACTATTTCTAAAGCTCAACGGAGGCCACCATGTGTCATCTTCTATGGGACTCTTAAAAGGTACCTAAAGCTTCTATAAGTTCAATGGATGTTGCCAAGAGTTCTTGCCTATTTTGCAGTAGAAGATGCCATGTTTCCCTCATAAATCCTGACAAAAAGTGGCCAAAACAAGTAGGAAAGGCATGAAGGAATTAGAACATGAAGACCACCTGAAGTTGAAGGAATTGCTAAAGAATATGATGGGCCCATAGACATCAAAGTTGAGCATCGCCAACTACCTGTTGGGTTTCAAACGATGATGGGCCCAAAGACATCAAATTTGTGGCAATAAAGTATCTGTTGATCTTTGTAGGCTTAAGTGTGGACTTGAAAGCATTCAAAGACCTTCAAGGCCAAGAGGAAGAACTGAAAGAGCTAGTAAAGTTGGAAAAGGTAGTCTAAGGGCTTAAATCACAGTGGGAAGAGAAAATAATACAAAAGATTAGAAATATCTACAAGGGAGTTATTTCTAATAGGTGAAACAATGGATCAAGTGGTCATCTGAGCACACCAAATCCAAGATGTAGTCTGTTTGTCTCCCTTGGAGTAAGGCAAGGGAGACAGCTGCACAGACACCAAGTGATGAACTAGATGACTCAGGCCCAAGACAAGACATTTGAGATGAATCAACACGCCACAGTTAAGGTAGCTACCCAGTTCTAGCATGGCTTTCCTTGACAAAACTAAAAATACATTCAAGGCATTAAATGCGACATGGGTCATTCCATGGAACAAATTACCAGGCCTTTCTTGGCTACTATATAATGTAATCTCTTATTTGATGCAAAGGGAGATCTTTCTTTTATAGAAACAAAAACTTTGCCCCAATTGAAAGGTGAATACTAAGACTTTGAGCTCAGATTGTTATTCATATTATTTTATCTCAATGAGAAAGCAAGTTATCTACAGACTTTATGATATCATGACTTGTGTCATTTAGGATATTGTTCTTATGTCCATATTCTGAATGTGTTCTTGTTTATTTAATTTAACAAGCAGAACTTATGGAAGTAATCAAGAAGGTGTCCTAAAGCCAGTTGTGGATAGACTTTGTACTGACTGCAATTGCCTTTAGTGTGTTCTTTTATTTTCTATTTCTATGTAAAAGGCCTTGGGATGACTTTGTGCTCTCATTGTCTTTCATATTTCACTCTTGGGCAGTCAAGGTGGAGACTTTGTGCTACATCTTAGGCTACTAGTTACTTCACATCTTTGTTACCAGTTACTTGTCACTACCTAAAAGAACTCTTATTATTTCTTATAAGACCACTTCAGAAAAAAGAGAAGTGCCTTTAATGTCTTCACCAAGATTTCTCATTTTTTTGTGAGCATCATCTCTAAAAAAAGAAAGATGGATGGTGTTACCCCATCCCTGAGTATTATTTTTTTCTTATATATATAGTATATATCTCCTTCATACCTATAGGGAACCTCCCCTTAATGAGAGGACAGATTTGTCCCCTTTTGATGTGGTAAACCTGCACACTAGGCCGACCCATCCCCTTTGTTGTGGTTGACCAGACCTATTTTTCTCATTAGTTAGTTGATTGACAAAATATTCACCCAACAACTTTTTGGCGACTCCACTAGGGATGTTACATGTAATCTAAAGCCTCAAACCTAAGATTGAAGTAGTTCTTATCCTTATCCATTATATACTCTAGTGACTCTCTCGTCTGGGTCTTATTCATTATCATTATAGCCTTATCCATTTCTATTATATAATCTGGTCTGCAAACCAAATCCACTGGTGAAGGACAAGCAGTTTGAAGCCTCAAGCTTCAAGCTGAAGCAAGACCAGTCCTTTTCCATTTTTTTTAACAATTTGGCAACTCCACGCTATACCAAAAGCTAGAGAGTTTAAGGTGTTGTTGACCCTATTTTTGAATTGGTGCAGCAGAGCTATTTTGATTTGTTCCCTCCCCAACTTCAAGTTCAAAGATCCAGGAGTGTTCTTCCCATCCGTACTAGGTCACCAATACAAGGTAGAGCTTCTTTTTCTACTATTACTAGAGATTTACCTACACATACTCCACCCATATTTGTTAACCCACTTTTACATAATCAAATCATGGCTCAAGGCCCTTAGAGTGACTCTTTTGGTCCACTAAATTTGATCCCACCTCTACATGAGCTTCCACATAGTTCAAAGAAGAATTTCCCCAAATTCTTTGGTGATGGAAAAGTTCATCTTGATAAACATAATGTAGTCTTCAACATATCTTGTGGTGTGATAGGTGTGGAGTATGAAGACATATTAGTCAGGCTATTCATGGAGACACTACAAGGCACTAATGTAGACTAATTTTACCATTTATAAGCTCGATTAGTGACTGATTGGGACACTCTTAAAGCTAAATTTGAAGCCAGGTTTAAGCCTATAGAAGATGCACATGCCTTGCTATCCCAGCTCACATAGATGAATAAGGAGCCTCATGAACCTATGATAGATTTCATAGAAAATTTTGACAAGCTGAGGAATAGGATTCCTACTATTGCTCAGCCAACATCTGAAAACTTTAAATGTTTATTCATCAAATCATAGCTACCTGAAGTGAGTTTTTTGCTAAGACGAGCTGGCCACATAGACCTTGCTACTGCTCAAGATTTGGCTACTGAGGTAGAAGATGACCTTATCTTGGTAGGAAATATAAGAAGAGATCCTAACAGAGGTAAATCCTCTTCAGCTTTTGATCTCACCTATAGTCATCACTAACCCAATGGTGCAAAATCTAGAAAATGAAGTTCTAGCTCTCAAAAAGAAAATGGCACAAGAGATGTCATCCACTCCTTCATATAGAGATGTACCAAGGAGGACATTCCCTAATCCATCATATCAAGGCAATGCTGCCAAGAATCAAGGACAACTAAATCGCCTTCTTCCTCCATATGGGAACCTTGCCATTGAAGCACCTCCAACCAATTCAGTAATTGGATATCTTGAGGTTGAATCATATTTCTCCTTCTAGCCCAAATTGAACTCTAAAAATAATGCTAATCTCTTCACTGAGGAAGAAGAATAATTAGCTGGCAAATCTAACATTGGTTTCCTAAATTATTAGGATGAACCCAGAAGTGAAGGTAAAGTAGCTGAAGGATCATACGTTGTTTTCACATGGTCCAAGAACTAGTCATCCCAACAAGCTAGTAAAGAAAAGACAGAGGAGCACCCACAGCGAGTAGTTTCAATTACTAAGTAGAGAACCACTCTACCTTTCTAGCCAAAGGACCCAGTGATTGCAAGAAAGGTAAGTACACCAAATATCCATGCACCTTCTACTTCAAATTCGTAGTCTAATCCTCTCCCTCCCAAAAATCAAAAGGATGAACTCCCATCCTTTGTTCCCAATTCATTTCAAATATTTGATATAATTGACCATATAAAAAAACTAAAATTCAAATGTCTGAATTTGAATTTTTGTAGTCCAATCCTAAGCAGTTGGACAAGTTGGTTTAATATGTGAAGAACCAAACCATCCCTGCAAGACAAGAAGCTAAGAAGGTAACTCATGATCCCCCAAAGAACATGTCTATCCCAAATAATCTTGTCATTACTCCTCCTACTGCCCCTAAGAAAATAGAGCCTTTCTATCTTTCCCTGTTGATAAATGGTCACAAGCTAAACAATTGCATCATTGATTCTAGAGCTTTAGAAAACATCATGCCTACCAAAGTGGCTAAATCTCTTAGCCTCACACTGACCAAAAAATTTGGTAGATGATTTACCATGGAGAACAATCAAGTACCACTACTAGGGCAAATCAAGGACGCTCAATTTGCATTTGTAGCATTCCCAAATAAGAGAATCAAGATGATTATCTTGGTGGTGACATCCCAACATCATATGGCATCCTTCTTGGCTAAAATTTTTGCAAGGATGTTGGTGGTGAATTAAGCATGGACTTATCTGAGGCAAGAATACCTGTCAAAGGCATAATGAAGAAACTGATCCCTAAGAAGGAAGCAAAATATGTGGTCACTCAGACATCAGCACCTAAATCTCAAATTATGTTTGAGTCTTCAAGCATGGGTAACTACTTTTTATCCATGGAGGAGGTTCATGAGGCATATAATGAAGCTCCTTAATGTGATAGCCTAAAAATAGTCTTAGATGAAACAACAGAAGGATTGGTAGAATGTAGTACAAGTGTTGAGAAATCTCCCCCTCTAAAAGAAGAAGAATCCAAGGAAAATTTAGTGTCTAGTGAGGTATGGATTCTATAATTTGATGGACGCTGCTCCTCGACCAGTTTAGGAGCTAGGATTGTGTTGATATCTCCTCAAATAGATATGTTTCCTTCTTCATACAAATTATAGTTCAGTAACACCAACAACACAGTCGAGTATGAATCTCTTCTGCTTGGATTGAAGGCTACTAAAGATAAAGGCATCAAACTCTTTCATGCTAAAGGAGATGTTGAACTGGTGGTTTGTTAGGTGAGAAACCTTTATCAAACCAATAATGAGAGATTATGCCACTACCATAATCTAGTCTGGGACCAAATTAAAAACTTTGATGCTTTCAACATCTCTACAGTTCTCAGGAAATTCAATGATAGAGCTGATGATTTGGCTATTTCAGCCACTCTTTTGGTTCCTCACCCTGACTTCAAAAGAGATAGGTACACTATTGAACTGGTCTTTTGAATAAGTGTACTTGATAATGTTAGTCATTAGCAAGTGTTTAACCATGACAACCAAATCATTTCCTTCTTGGAGCAAAAAGATAGCTTTGAATAGCTGCACTTCAAAGGTAGTGAGCCTCAAAAGCTTGAACCAGCCCTTAAATCAAGTACAGATATAGGTGAAGAGTTCTTACAACTCAAAGGGAATAAAATCCCAAAAGGCCTGGTTTCCCTTGAAAAGGTATTTGATAAACATGATAGATTCATCAAACAGTAGCAAATGGATTCAAGCTCCTCTCAGGAGTTTGATCAAATAAATTTGGGTACCAAGGGAGATCCCAAGATGGTGAACATTAGAAAGTGCTATACTCCTGAGGAGAGATCCAAGTTTGCTAATCTACTCTGCCAGTACATGGATGTCCTAGCATACTCCTATGATGACCTAAAGTCACTCAGGCCTATAAAAATCCACCATGACATTCCTCTCAAGGCTGACTCAGTGCCTTACAAGCAAAAATCTAGGCAGTACAATCCAAAGATATCAGGTACTATTCTATCTAAAATATAGAAAATGATGAATGCTAGGATCATTTTCCCAATCCATCATTCCACATGGATTGCCAACATAGTGCCTGTGAGGAAGAAGAATGGCAAAATTCACCTCTATGTGGATTTTAGGAACTTGAATTATTCATCCTTAAAGGATAAATATCTTTTACCCATCATGGATCAAGTGCTTCAGACAGTGATTGGTTCTAAGATGTTATCAATGCTAGATGGCTTCTCAGGGTATAATCAAGTTGAAGTTGGCAAAGTAGACCAGCATAAGACTACCTTCACCATGTCTTGGGGCACCTTTGCTTATCAAAGAATGCAATTTAGCCTAATAAATGATGGTGCCACTTTCCAAAGAGCAATGGACCTTGCTTTCAAAGATAAAATAGAGAGCAATGGACCTTACTTTCAAAAATAAAATGGGTAAGTTCATTGTAGTTTATCTTGATGACTTGACTATCTTTTTCAAGCATCACCTAGATCACGTGCATCACTTGCAACAAGTACTAGAATGTTACTACCAGAATGGCATTTATTTAAATCCCAAGATGTATATTTTTGGGGTAATAAAAGGGAAACTTTTCAGACACATTGTTTTCTGAGAAGGCATGAAGATTGACTCAGAAAGAGTCAAGTCCATCCAAGAGCTTACTTTGCCCATAAGTAAGACTGCAATTCACTCTTTCTTTGGAAAGGTGAATTTTTTAAGAAGGTTCATCCTTGAGTTTGCTAAGAAAACTCGACATATTGTACACATGATGAAGGGAAAAGCCATCTTCAGCTAGACTGAAGAAGGCAAATTGGCATTATGAGATATCAAGATAGCTATTGCCCATGCCCCAATTTCGGTTTGTCCAAACTATAAGAAGGAATTCACCATATATAGCTATGCTTTTGAACACACACTTTTAGTAATTCTAGTGTAGTAGAACCAAGAAGGTGTGGAATCTCCCATTTCTTTCATGAGTTATCCTCTCAAAGCTCATGAGCTAAAATACTCAAACATGGAGAAACATGCCTATGCAGTGGTAAAGGTAGTGAAGCATTTCTACTTCTACATCCTAAATTCACACATTATTGCCTTAGTTTTTGATACCACAGTTAAATCCATATTAACTCAGAAGGAGTTTGGGATGAAAATAGGCAATTGGATTGCAAAAATCCAAGAATTTGATCTAGTCATCAAACCAATGAAGCTAGTACGTGGAAAGGGCCTATGCTAATTAATTGTTGATAACAAGCTAGAGGGAATAGAGCATGAAGAATCAAGAGAAGACACGCCAACAATCCTCTTTGTCTCCACTATGAATGAGTGTCAATCAGGTATTTCTCATTTTCTTACTTATGGTTAATATCTTGCTCACCTATCTTATAAGGAAAGGAGGACTATCAAGTTGAAAGCTGCCAATTTTGTCCTCTGAGACAACGACCTGTATAAGAGGAGCTTGGATGGAGTGTTCCTCTGTTGCATGGATAAAGAGCAGCAGAATCAACTTCTAAAGTCCTTCCATAATTTGGCCTATGGAGGACATTTCTCTACTCCTATAATTGCCCATACGATTCTGTGAGCCAAGTATTATTGGACTACTCTTTTTCAAGATGCGTACAAGTGGGTAAGAAAATGTGAATTATGCTAGTAGTTTGTTAGAAGACCCAAGTTAGTTGCCCTACCTCTCAAGCCAGTGGTCATAGAAGAGCCATTTCAGCAATGGGCCATCAATTTCATTGGTTCTATAAACCCATCTTCAAGTGTTGAACATGATTATGTCCTCACAGCCATAGATTACTTCACCAAGTGGGTGGAAGCTATCCCAACCAAACATGCTACTTCACAAGTAGTGTGTAATTTCCTCAAGGAGAACATCATTTCTAGGTTTAGGGTCCCAATTAAGATTGTCACAGATAATGTAGCTTGTTTCACTTCCTAGGAGATTACTTAGTTACATTTTTACTATGGGATCACCCTCTCTCACTCTTCTGATTACTTTCCACAAGGGAATGGACAAGCTGAATCAAGTAAAAAGAACCTGGTGACTATCATCAAGAAGCTACTGGATGAAAACCAAAGGACATGGCATAAAACATTAGTTGATGCTTTGTAGGCAAATAAAATTACTCCAAAAAGGGCAATTGGTATGTCTCCTTGACAACTTCTTTATGGGCTCAATGCTGAGATACCAATCACCTTGGAATTACCAGCACTAAAATTGGCTAAGGCAATTGAGGATCAAACTTATGAAAGCTTCATTGATAAGAGGATCATGTGCTTGACTAAGCAAGATGAGTAGTGAACTATGGTGGTGGACCAAATTGTGCAGCATCAAAGTCTGGTGAAGAAGCTCTTTGACTAGAAAGCAAAAAACTAGGATTTCTAGATTGGAGATCAAGTCTTGTTGTGGGACAAAAGAAGAGAACCAAAAGGAATGCATGGGAATTCAATTCCCTTTAGAGAGGACCATTTACTATCCATTATCTCAATGGTGAAAATAGTTTCCTATTGAAGTATCAAGATGACACTCTCTTTTCTCTACCTCATAATGGCAGCATCTAAAGCACTTCAACTCTTGAAGTATCAGATGAGATTACCTGTACATATGTATATTTGTATAGTCTTTAGTTCTATTTTGTGCTTTTCATTTTCATTATTTGGTGCCTTTATTTTTTGGGTAACTCGACTCCATAGCCCAATGGAACACTTTAAGGAACTGGAGATTCTGGTCTCTACCCCCCTTAGTTGTTCCAAAATTTCAACTGAAAGAAGTTCTCCAACTGGAGCCAGTTGTTGTTCCCAAAGTCTGTCACTCATTTTTGGGATAACACATGAACTATTTTTCATCCTACAAGCCAAAAATTTCTCTCTTCCCTTTGTAGAGTAAAATACTCTACATTTTACTTTAAGTTTTAGTTGTACGTGCCAAGTTTTGTCCCTACGCGTTTAATTTTGAGGAAGTAAGGATTATGACACAAGGCACGGGTTCTTCATTTTGCACAAGTTTTGTCTAAGTCTCAAAGTCAAGCGGAAGTTGCTAAGTGTCATCTGTCAGGGCACATTATATTTTGTTTCTAAAAAGCAACAGAGTGTGCCACATGTCCCTATAAAGCTCAGCAGAAGCCACCAAGTGTCAGCATCTACAATTTCTTCCTTTTATTTCATTATTGAGTAAGGACTATGGTGGGTCCCAGGTGACTTATAAAATAAGTAGATCACACCAAGTGTCATCATCCATGTAAATCCAATGAGTCCCAAATGTTTCTATAGAGTCTCTAAAATTTCAACAGAAGTCACCATGTGTCATCTTTCATAGGACTCTCAATAGATATCTAAAGCTTCTATAAGTTAAGTGGATGCTGACAAGTGTCCTCACCTATAATGTAGTGGAATTTTCCACGTCACTTGCTAAGTAGTAGACCATGCCACATGTCCCATTGTAACTCAACAGAGTGTGACAAGTGTTAGCATCTGTGTTTTAAGCTTCTTATAAGTTTCAAAGCCTCTTTCAATAAGCTTCTCTCAGAGTCCTGCGAAGAGCACCAAGTGCCAATGGTGGAAGGTTTTAATATGTTTTTCTAAGTAGTGGAAGATACCACATGTCCCTTGTAAAGATCGATGGAAGCCACCAAGTGTCAACATCTGCAATTTCTCCCTTTTGTTTCATTATTAAGTAAAGACTGTGGTGGGCCCTAGGTAAGTTGCTAAAGTAAGCAGAGCGCACCAAGTGTTGTGGTCCGCATGAATCCAAATGAGTCCAAAATGTTTCTATACTATTTATAAAGCTCAATAAAGGCTGCCATGTGTTGTCCTCTATGGGACTCTCAAAATGTACCTAAAGCTTCTATAAGTTCAGTAGATGTTGCCAAGTGTCCTCGCCTATTTTGTAGCGGAAGATGTCATGTGTCCCTCATAAAGCCCAACAAAAAGTGGCCAAAGCAAGCAGGAAAGGCACAAAGGAATTAGAACCTGAAGACCACCCAAAGTTGAAGGAATTGTCAAAGAATATGATGGGCTCTCAGACGTTAAAGTTGAGCATCACCAATTACCTATTGGGTTTCAAATGATGATGTTGGGGATCAACCAACAATCTTGATTACTATGTGAAAGCAACTAAATGCAAAATTAAACTAGAAAGATAAGTAACTAGAATCAAAAAATAGCAAACAATAAGAGATACAAGAAACCACCTTGAAAACTTGTATTAAACTCCTTACAGAAAGAATATAATTGAAGAAACTTCTTTTCTTCCACACCTCTCTCAGATGTACAGATCTCTTTCCAGATCTCTTTCCCTCAAGAGTTCTCTCTCTAAATTACAATCAACTCCAACAACCTAGATTGATTCACATATACATGTATGTTCAATACTGTTACAATAAGCTATGAAGATCTAATCCTATATATAAAATTAGGAAATATGAGCATGCAATTACAACCATTAGATGCACCTCCTAATCAAGGGCTCAAAATAGTCTTACTTAAGATAGAGATGCGGACTTAAGACTAACACTTAATCCTACCATGCAAACATTTTGTTCTATCCATGAAAATAGCATTCTGGACGCATAGGTGACCGACATCGGTCCCTGCCTGTCTGCCTGTCACCAATATTGACTGATACATGACCGACACCGGCATCTCCTAGTCGACTCCTGACCGATGTCGGTCGCTCCTGACTGACACCGGTGATTGTGTAATTCCTGCAACCTGCAACTTGCTCATTTGGTGAAGCTTTTAGCTCCACACCTTAACAATCTCCCACTTGGAGATAAACAGTTGCACCAGTACCTATACAGCAACATCTTCTAGCTCCTCCATCTTCAAACTCAATCATGAAGACCTACAAAAGTTGAATGAAAATTCAACTTCTCATTTGTTACCACTTGGTTAACATATCAGCAGGGTTCTTATCTGTATGGATCTTCTCTAGCTTCAACTCACCATCCTCCAATACCTGTCTAATGAAGTGGTACCTAAGTTATATATGTTTGGTTCTTGAATGAAAGGCTGAATTCTTAGCCAAATGAATTGCACTCTGACTATCACTGTATAATTTGTAACTCTCTTGCTCCTTTCCTAGCTCTTCCATGAATCGTGTCATCCATATCATTTCTTTGCTAGCCTTTGTGACTGCAATATATTCTACTTTTATAGTTGACAAGGCAGCAACCTTCTGCAACTTTGATATCCAGCTAACCGCCGTTCCACCAATAGTGAAAACATATCCTGTGGTGCTTCTCCTACCATCCAAATCACTTGCCATATTTGAATCTACATAACCATGTAGATAAGTGTTTGACCCACCATAGCACAAATGCTTACTGTTAGTCCCTCTTAGATATCTAAGGATCCACTGAACTGCTTTCCAGTGCTCCTTTCCTAGATTGGCCATATACTTACCAACAACTCCCACTGCTTGGGCAATATCAGGTCTAGTACATACCATTGCATACATTAAGCTCCCTACTATGGAAGCATATGGAAATCTACTCATGTACTCTACCTCATCATGTGAATTAGGACATTGTTCTTTACTCAACTTAAAATGTCCAGCCAAAGGTGTGCTTACCGGTTTTGCATCCTGCATATTGAACCGTTTCAACACCTTGTTCACATAATCCTCTTGAGACAAAATCAACCTGTGATTTTTCTTATCTCTCTTAATGCTCATGCCAAGGATTTTCTTTGCTACTCCTAAATCCTTCATGGCAAATGTGTGAGCTAATTTCACCTTAAGCTCAGAGATATCCTGCATTTGTGATCTTGCAACCAGCATATCATCTACATACAACAATAGAATAATATATCTACCATTATCTAATCTCTTAAAATACACACAATTGTCAGATTGACATCTACTGTAGCCATGCTCAGTCATAAACCTGTCAAATCTCAAATACCATTGTCTAAGAGCTTGCTTGAGGCCATATAAGCTTTTCTTCAATTTGCACACTAACTTCTCCTTACCTTTGACCTCAAATCCTTCTGGCTGATCTATATATATTTCTTCATCCAAATCTCCATGAAGAAACATTGTCTTAACATCAAGCTGCTCAAGATGTAAATCTTCAATAGCAACTAAAGACAATACAGTCCATATAAAAGTTATTTTAACTACAGTAGAAAACATCTCACCAAAATCAATACCTAGTTTATGTGCAAATCTTTTCACTACCAACCTAGCCTTATATCTCATATGTCCATTCTCACCTTCCTTCAATCTGTAGATCCATCTGTTCTTCAATGTCTTCTTTCCCGCTGGCAACTCAACCAAATCCCATGTTTGGTTCTCTTTCAAGGAATCAATTTCCTCATTCATGCCTAGCTCCCACTGATTCTTGGATTCCACCTGTATTGCTTCATCAAAACTCTCTGGTTCTCCACCATCAATAAGCAATAAATAGAATAATGAAAGGGAATATCAAATTAGAGGTTTACTTACCCTTTTTGACCTCCTGATGGGTGTCTGAGACTCATTCACAACACGTTGTCCACCCAAATTCTATGACAGTGACCGACCTCGGTTACTTCCAGGCCTATTACTGGCCAACGCCGATTCCACATGACCGACGTCGGTTCCTTCCTAGCCGACATCAGTCACTTTATGACTGACATCAGTTCTTGTATTGCCGACATCAGTTCTTACCTGACCGACGTCGGTCTCTGTGTTTTCTTGTCTGTGATTATTCTTTCCTGCGAGCTCATTTTGGACCATCGCCTCATTCAATTCTCCATTGCTCTGCCTAGATTGATTCAGCTTCTTGAGCTGATCACTATACATCACTTTTTTATTAAAAACAACATCACGGCTCCTAATTATTTTGTTAGTTCCTAGATTCCAAAACCAAAATTTGAAATCATCAGAGCCATAACCAATAAATGTGCACCTCATAGACTTAGCATCCAGCTTCTTTCTATTTTCCTTATCAATGTGTACAAAAGCTTCACAACCAAAAACTTTGAGAAATGAGAGATCTACCTTTTTACCTATCCATGCCTCTTCTAGAATTCCACCATCCAGAGCTGTAGATGGTCCTCTGTTAATTAGGTAAATTGTAGTATCCACAGCTTCTGCCCAAAACTCTAAAGGCAAATTAGCATGCAACCTCATACACCTTGCACGCTCCATTACTATTCTATTCATCCTTTCAGTAACTCCATTTTGTTGAGGTGTCCTTGGAACCATCCTTTGCCTACGTATTCCATGCATATAACAATACCAGTTGAACTTGTGGCTGCAGAACTCACCACCATTGTCAGATCTTAGGCACTTCAATCTCCTGCCTATTTTATTCTCAACCATAGCTTTCCAAATCTTAAAAGTGTCAAAAACATCAGATTTCTTCTTTATACAATCGACCCATACCTTTCTTATAGCATCATCTATGAAAGAGACATAGTACTGTGATCTTCCAATAGAAGCAACCTGAGCCGGTCCCCACACGTCTGTGTGAACAAGCTCCAATTTATGCTTCTTCTTTGTTGACTCAGTTTTGAGAAAACTTACCCTCTTATGTTTTCCAAAAATATAGTGCTCACAAAAATCTAGATCTATGCTTTTCAAATCTGAAAGCTTACCTTTTGACTTAAGAATAGTCATTCCCTTCTCACTCATGTGGCCGATCTTAGAGTGCCACAACTTTGCATCCACATCTGAAGTAGATAATACAGAAAGAGAATTATCAGTAATATAATTACATAAATAGAGAGTACCTACTCTCTTACCTCTGGCCAATACAAGTGCACCCTTGGTCACCTTCCAAGATTCAGCTTTGAGAGTTACTATACAACCCTCATCCCCTAACTTTCCTGTAGAAATCAAATTTCTCTTCAAGCTGAGAACATGCATGACATCTCTCAACACCCATGTGTTGCCATTCTGCATTTTCAGCTGCACTTTTCCTTTGCCAATAATTTTACAAGGCTCATCATCCCCTAAATAAACTATTCCAAAATCTCCATGGACATAGTCACTAAAATATTCTCTATTAGGGGTAGCATGAAAAGAGGCACCAGAATCTAAAACCCAAGATTCTATATTATTATGCAAAGAGAATATAAGAGCATCTTATGCAATACCTGCAACTTTTGCTTCTTCTTTACCTTCATGTTGATTGTCCTCTTTAGGTTTTGACTAGCAATCTTTGCTTATGTGCCCTATCTTTCCACAATTCTAGCATTGTGGCTTCCTGCCATTTTTGGATTTGGATCTACCTCTCATCTTTGACTTAGACCTTGATCTCCCTTTCTTGCTCTTCTCTTTTTGCCTTCCCCTGCTCTCAAAACTTAAAGTGTTCCCTGATGTTTCCTCTGTGCTTTTCTTGCAAATTTCTTCATTCAAGATTACACTAACAATATCATCTACTTTTAAAATATTTTAAGTAGATGCAGTATTACTAACTGCCATTACCAAGCTATGCCAGCTCTCAGGTAAAGAGCATAAGATTAATAGAGCTTTAATTTCATCATCAAACACTATTTTGACTGAATTTAATTGATTTAAAATTCCATGGAAATCATTTAGATGATTAGATACAGATCCACCTTCCTGCATTTGCAAATTAAATAACTGCTTCATAAGATATACCTTATTTGAAGCTGAGGGCTTTTCATATAAATTTGCTAAAGTAGTCATTAACTCTACTGTTGACTTTGCCTATGATAAATTAGATATCACAGTAGATGCCAGACTCAATCTTATAGATCCAAGAGCCTTTCTATCAAGAACTTCCCATTTTTCATCTTCCATGTTTGTGAGCATCCTTGAAACTCCACCTAACGATAAGTATAGATCTTTTTGATACAGATAATCCTCTATCTGCATTCTCCATAATTAGTAATTCTTGCCATTGAACTTCTCCATTCTTAGTTTACTTTTTTCTGCCATTGCTTTTCCCACTCAAACAAAAATGCCTATGAGTAACCTATAATCAATACACACTAACCAGATCTAAAACACCTGTTAGTCAACCTGAGCTCTGATACCACTTGTTGGGGATCAACCAACAATCTTGATTACTATGTGAAAGCAACTAAATGTAGAATTAAACCAGAAAGATAAGTAACTAGAATCAGAAAATAACAAACAATAAGAGATACAAGAAACCACCCTGAAAACTTGTATTAAACTCTTTACAAAAGGAATACAATTGAAGAAACTTCTTTTCTTCCACACCTCTCTCAGATGTACAAATCTCTTTTTAAATCTCTTTCCCTCAAGATTTCTCTCTCTCAATTACAATCAACTTCGACAACCTGGATTGATTCACATATACATGTATGTCCAATACTGTTACAATAAGCTATGAAGATCTAATCCTATATATAAAATTAGGAAACATGAGCATGTAATTACAACCATTAGATGCACCTCCTAATCAAGGGCTCAAAATAGTCTTACTTAAGATAGAGATGCAGACTTAAGACTAACACTTAATCCTACCATGCAAACATTTTATTATATCCACGAAAATAGCATTCTGGACGCACAGGTGACTGACATCGGTCCCTGCCTATCTGCCTGTGACCGACGTCAGCCGATACATGACCGACGCCAGCATCTCCTAATCGACTCTTGACCAACATCAGTCACTCCTGACTGATGCCGATGACTGTGTAATTTTTGCAACCTGCAACTTGCCCATTTGGTGAAGCTTTTAGCTCCACACCTTAACAGATGATGGGCCCAAAGACATCAAATTTGTGGCAATAAAGTATTTGTTGATCTTTTCAGGCTTAAGCACAGACCTCAAAGCATTCAAAAACCTTCAAGGCCAAGAAGAAGAACCAAAAGAGCCAACAAATCTGGAAAAGGTAGCCCAAGGACTCAAATCACAATGAGAAGAGAAAACAATACAAAAGATCAAAAATGTCTATAAGGGAGTTATTTCCAATAGGTGAAATAGTGGATCAAGTGGTCATCTGAGCACACGAGATCAAGGATGTAGCCTATTTATCTCCCTTGGAGTATAGGCAAGGTGGACAACTATGTAGACACTAGGTGATGGACCAGATGACTTAGGCTCAGGAGAAGACATTTGAGATGAATCAACACGCCACAGTTAAGGTAGCCACTTGGTTCCAGCATGGCCCTCCTTAATAAAACTAAAAATTCATTCAAGGCATTGAATGCAGCATGGACCATTCCATGGAATAAAGTTTCAGGCCTTTCTTGGTTTCTATATAATGTAATCTCTTATTTGATGTAAAGGGAGATCTTTCTTTTACAAAATCAAAAACTCTACCCCAATTGAAAGGTGAATACTGAGACTTTGAGCTCAGATTGTTGTTCATAATATTTTATCTAAATGAGAAAGCAAGTTACCTATAGACTTTGTGCTATCATGACTTGTTTTATTTAGAAGATTGTTCTTATGTCCATCTTTTGAATGTGTTCTTGTTTATTTAATTTAACAAGCAGAACTTATGGAAGTAATTAGGAAGGTGTCTTGAAGAAAGTTGTGGAAAGACTTTGTGTTGACTAGAATTTCCTTTAGTGTGTTCTTTTGTTTTCTATTTATGTGTAAAAGACCTTGGGATGACTTTGTGCCCTCATTATCTTTCATATTTCACTCTTGGGTAGTCAAGTTGGAGACTTTGTGCTACATCTCGGGCTATTGGTTACTTCGCATCTTTGTTACCATTTACTTGTCACTACCTAAAAGAAATTTTATTATTTGTTGTAAGACCACTTTAGAGAAAAGAGAAGTGCCTTCAGTGTCTTCACCAAGATTTTTTCTTTGTTTGTGAGCATCATCTCTGAAAAAAGAGAGATGGATGGTGTTACCCTACCCCTGAGTGTTATTTTCTGCTTATATATATAGTATATAGCCCCTTCATACCTATAGGGAACCTCACTTTGATGAGAGGAGAGATTTGTCTTATTTTGATGTGGTAAACCTGCACACTAGGCTAACCCATCTCCCTTGCTATGCTTGATAAGACCTATTTTGCTCATCAGTTAGCTGATTGACAAAATATTCACCCAACAATAGTATCTTAGTTATTTGATTATATTCCAATCTAGTATCTTAGTATCATTGTCGCATGTGGTTGATAGTTTTCTAATGTTGTGTATAATGGGTAGATGCTCATTCTAAATAAGATAAGAATAATATGAACATCCACATTGTAACCAATATTCTATAACATAAGCTTGGTGGATTCTTTAGTAGAGTACTAGACATAATAGTATAGTGCAGAACCTTATGATGGTATTGTGGCATTGGATAGCTACATATGCCATTTATCATATAATTTATTATACCTATTGACATCTCATAAAGGATTAGACCTAAAATGTATATGTATGAGGATGATATGTGTATGTTGATATTAAGTTTTTATTATTATATTTAGACTTAATATTGAATTTTAATTAAATATAAATTATATTTTATATCTTTTTTAGAATGACCTTGTGTGTACTTTAAATTACATGACATTAATAATAATTTTATCAAATTATCCCATTTTACACAAAATAAAAAAAATTGACAGTTGATAGTATTCCAATCTTGTGTAAAATGGGCACATACCCATTCTGAAAAAGATAAGAATAATATGAATATCCAAAATTCTAACCAATATTCTATAACATAAAGTTAGGGGGATTTTTTAGTGGAGCATTGCCAATAAGTGGTTGATAGTATTATAATATTTTGTGTAATGGACACATACCCATTCTGAATAAGATAAGAATAATATGAACGTCCACATTGTAACCAATATTTTACAACACAAACTTGGGGGGATTTTTTAGTGGATTACTAGATATAATGTTATAATGTATAACTTTATGATAATACAATGACATCATATAGCTATGTATGTCATTTACCATATAATTTGATTGTATTTTAATCTTTTGTAGAATGAGCACATGCCCATTCTAAACAAGATAAGAATAATATGAACATCCATTTTCTAAATGATATTCGATAACACAAGATTGAAGGGGGATTTTTTAGTGGAGTACTATTAGTATGTAGTTGATAGTATTATGCATGAGGATGACATGTGTATATTGATATTGATTTTATATTATTGTATTTGTTTTAAAAACTAATTGTAATTAAAATAAAATGATATTTTATATCTTGTATAGAATGGGCTTGTGTCTTCTTTAAATTACATAATACATTAATAAGAATTGTATCAATTGATTCCATTCTACACAAGATAAAAAATGTTGACAGTTGATAGTAGTCTAATCTCGTGTAGAATGGGCACATTCCCACTTTGAAAAAGAATAATATGAATATCCACTTTCTAAATAATATTCTTTAACACAAGCTTGGGGGGATTCTTGAGTGGAGTACTACCAGTATGCAGTTGATAGTATTCTAATCTTGTGTAGAATGGGCACGTCTAGTCTAAATAAGATAAGGATAATATGAACATATAAAATTCTAACTAATATTCTATATCACAATATTTGGGAAAGTTAAATTTTTCTTATGATAGTTTTTTAAACTTTAGGTTCTTAAAATGCTTAGGAGTATTTTCCCCTATGAGTCACCATTTATGCCCTATCACACATACCCCATTTTTAAAATTTTCAAATAGGGAATCAATATTAATTGAACATGATCTTAATGCCTTTTGAGATGTAATTATAGGATAAAAAATACTAAGTAACCTTGATTTCAAAAAAAAATTATAACACTTGAGAAATTTGTTAAATTATTTTAGGTTCAAGTTATGTGCTTAAACACAATCCAAGGTTTTTTTTCTTTATTTTAAGGTGTTATCATGATTAAAAGGATTGAATCTATGCCTAATCTAATTTAAATGTTTTAATATCCACCTTTGGTTTCCTTTAAATGCTTATATATATGTTCTTACTTATGATTTTATAGCGTTAATGGGGCTAACATGTTGTTGCATTTAGTGGGTGGTTGTCCTTTTATGTCTTAAATATAATGCTTTACACTTACACATTTCCTAAACAATCTTGGATCCCATCCTTAACACATGGAAACATTTCACTCACCTAAGTATCAAGGTAAAAGGACAAAGACATTATCCCACTAACCTAGAGGTGACATCATTATAGACATATGTATAAAATACCCCAATAAGGCAAAGTAGTGAGATATTTCCACTTGTCATCATATCACTAGCCCAATGATCAGATAGATTTTTTTTTTTTTGAGTTTCTCTGAGTCTCAATATCTTAGAATCCTATGTGAAATCTTATAGAGATTATCTAATGGATAGGGGAGTGTTTAAATTCATCATACTTATATGATTTTAATCAATTTTTTATAAGAGGAATGGTTGAATTAAATGCCATTGCCACATAGATTAATGACAAAGATGTCAGAACCTAGCTAATTATAGTGTCCCAAAGTTATGATCATCAATTTCCTAGACTTGATAAAGATATAAAATCCTAAGAGATCCTGACAGAATCAAAGCATGCCATGTGGTCTATAGGTCAAACTTTCTAGGAGCAGACCAATGAACTCACCCTAATGTCAGATGTGTCAATCTCCTAGATCTGAAAGACTTGTTAAAACCTATGAGATCCCAATCAAAAGGAGAGTCATGTGCCCTATGTATAGACTAGTTAGTCTCCAGGATGATATGGCCATGTTCCTACCATGCTCTCGGAATTAATTAGATGGGAAACTAAGCACTAATTAGACAGTTTAATATGTCATATCACAATCGCTAAATCTAATAAGTGGTGTATATTGGTGATCTCTTAGTTTAAGTCTAGATTATGGAAAAAATGAGAGGATTAACCTACCAACTCAAATTTAAATTCAAATAAAATCATCTATATCCATATTTTCTTTAAATTATGGAATTATTCAAAGAAAATCAATTTATTTTACACTTTATAATATTTCAAGTTGGTGTATTTCCTTAAAAATCCATAAATTGATTTTAATAGTAGTAATATTGTACACACACTAAGGGTATGTATATTTTAATTTCAACACTAATAAATGTGGCACTTTTACTAGAATATAATGCTTAAATAAGTGTAATTAATTTATATCACGTCTCAAATAAGTGAAATTAATTTATAACACATCCAAAATAAGTGCAATTATCAAATTATTTTGTATTGACAAACCCTCATACACTAACAAATAAAGCACAAATCGAACACATAGCATGTTATATTTGTTCTTAGGTAAAAAATTAAACCATACGATAGATAGAAATAAAAGCAAATAAGAGCATACTAGAATCGACATTATAGACATATAGAGATTATAGTTTTAGGGATACTAGCATCCATCAAGGAGACTATTGATAGTACAAATAGATAGAGATAGTAAGATTTAAGGATTATAGTAGCAATCACCATGGAGCCTATATATAGTACTTAAAGACAGATAGATGGGTTTAGGGATACCAGCATCAATCCAAGAGCTGAGTGAAACTGCATTGAATAACATAGGAATAATATAATAGATAAAAAAACATAAATATTAATAAATATAACATCAAAGTTTTTCCTTCAATTGGAAAAAATACAAAAAAATACAACATCAGGCTCTATTCCCATAGAGAGCAAGTAAAACAACATCCACTACTAGGTTTTAATTCCTTATTCCTTAAAAATTACTTATATTTTCTTCCTTATATTTACAACATGTAAATCACATTCGATTTTTAAATTCAAATGTCAATTGTAATCAGACACACTTTAAAATTAATTTCTTTTTTATAATTTAAGCTGAGAACAAATTTGACATAAAAAATAAAAATGATAAATACCTATGTATACTCCTTGTAATATCCTTCTATAATTTTACTAAGTTATTTACAAATATAGTTTGGAGCAAAAATAAGAATCACATACTGAGTCCTTGAGTAATAACCTTGTCAATCCCTTCCTCACTTCAAACTTTATTTTCCAAGTCTTTCTTAACTCTTAATATCCATCTATGGATGTAATTTTTATGGAAAAATAATTAATATCAAATGCTAATGAGTCCTTATGTAATCTCCATTGCCTTCACTTTATCTATATGTAACTATCATATTGCATAAACACAATTATCATAAAGTGACTCCTATTATACTTTGTAACAAATTTTTTCTCCTCTAAAATAATGAATATAAAATTTTAAAATCATTATGATGAAATATTATGCAATATCTCCCTAGTGATAATTTCAACTTTATTTCAACTTATAATTCAAGTTTATATGCAAAAGTATTTTTTAATTAAAAATAATTATAGTTAAGATTTTTTTTTTAACAAATGCACTTATTCCTCTCTGAATGTGCACTATTACCTTAGAATAATAAGCATTTGATATTTATTGCTTCCAAAATCAAAAAGTATTAATAAGTACAGACCTATATTCTACACATTGAGATAAGAATAATTCATTTTAACCTATTTATAATGATCACAACTGCTTATATTTTGAATATTATTGATTAAGAATCTAGTGGTATTTGCATGTGTGATCCACATCATTAAATTAAGAGTAATATTAATAAGTTAGGTATTCCCTTTGTACACAAATTATATATTGATTGTATTATGAGCGTAGAGTAATAATTTATCATGTTATGCCCCATTATACTAATATATTAACATTTTTTTAAGAAGTTTATTAATTAAGCATCCAATATTTATGTCTTGTGTAAAATGGACATGTAACCCTTACACACAAGCTAAGAGTATTGGATTATTAAGTTATAATGTTAGACTCACCTTGATAGTTTGGAATGGGCACATGCCCAAATATTCTGTAACCAAGATAAACACATCATCAATTAAGAATCCAATATTTTTCTAATGTTTAGGCTTATAGATCCATAATTGAATATTTAAAAATTATCTTTTTTTCAAAATTAGCATGTGCTTATTCTATGCAATCCATCTAAATTATGAGCATCGGACAGTTACATATGTTGTTCACAGTATAATCAATTATAACTAGTGGCATGCCATGGAGAATTAGATGTGGAATTTTTTTTCCAACTTTCACTCAAACACATCAATTTATAAAATCAAATGGGGACCCACTATTACTTGATTATCCCATTGATAGTATTCTTATCTTGTATATAATCATCATATGCCCATTCTGAACAAGGTAAGAATAATATGAATATCCACCTTTTGTAGAATGGGCACATGTATTATTTTATTCATTTATGAACATACTTGATTATAATGACTCAATAAATTCTAATAAAGAATCAGACTATGGAAACAATCTTATTAATAATATACAGGACTATTTTTTAAGAATAATTAGATTTTAGTTGTATGATCTCATCTTGATTCCTTGTCATATATTATTTTTAGTAATGTTTAAACATCATCTCCTAATTTATAAAAATATCCCATTGATAGTATTCAGATACCCCATTTTTTTAAATCAAATGGGGACCCACTATTAATTCAATATCTCATTGATAGTATTCCAATCTTATGTATAATGGGCACATTCCCATTTCAAACAAGATAAGAATAATATGACCATCCACCTTATGTAGAATGGGTACATGTATTATTTCATTCATTTATGAACATCATTTATTATAATGGTTTGATAAATTATAATAAAGAATCAAACAATGGAAATAGTCTTATTAATAATATGTGGGACTATTTTATAAGAGTATTTAAAATCTAGTTTTAGGTTCTCACCTTGATTCCTTGTCATATAATATTTGTAGTAATGTTTTAACATCGTCTCCTGATTTATAATAATATCCCTTTGATATTTTTTAAACACCTCAATTTTTGAAATCAAATAGGGATCCACTATTTATTGAATATCATGTTGATAGTATTCTAATTTTGTGTAGAATAGACACATACCCATTCTGAACAAAATAAGAATAATATGAACATCCACATGGTTTCTATTATTTTATAACACAAGCTCACTAGGGGATTATTCAATTGAGTATTTGACTATTAACAGGACCATATGCTAAAAAAGAGTTATTATATTATTATGACATGTCAACTATATACTTAGCTTATACGAGAGTCTGAGTTAACAACTATATTTAATTTTGAATAGATTGTGTAGATATGGGTTGTTTTAACTAAGAAAGTATATATCAAGGTCAGAATTGTTAAAGATTCCTCTCATGGTCTATTAAAACCACACACCTAAGATAGAGATAGTAAAATGGGTACAAATACAAGCTATGAAGGAGGAGAATAGGTTAGACATTGAATAGTTAATTATGGATCATATGTGAGAAAATAATGGATCATTGCTATGTAATGGATTGATCTCTATGTGATTATAAGTGTTTTTATGATTAAGTTATCCAACTATTTATAAATTAATTTTATATACTTTTGTATGATTAATGACTCTAAAGTAATAGATAAAAATATTTTCTATGTATATGGTTAGTTAATTTGTAGGAGTAAATGGTGAATATATTTGGTTAAATGGAGCTAAAACATGTGAAAATCACACTCTCTCAAATGTTTATGGATAAGATAGTTATTCCACAGATCCTTAGGATCTTATAATTCTTGTAATCTATAGACTTCATCTCTCCCTCAGTTGTCTTCATAATTAGTAAGTTTTGGGAAACTAAGAACCTTTGATAATAATGGTATAGTGAATTTATTGTTAAATAATGAATATGCTCTGGTGGTTACCAAGTTAGAGGGATTTGGAAGAATGGTGGGATTAGAAGATATCTATGTTCACACAGAAAGAGATGAGAAAGATAGGGTACACTAAAAAGGAACTTAGATAGTATCATCTATATGTTGATGTACATGAAATCTTTTGGTATGAATTTCCAAGCCTACTTACTATGTGGTTGGCAAGACTAGAACATTTCTATTTCCAAACTAGATCCACAACTAAAATTTAATGATGATAAAGGCCCCATATCATTTAATGGTGGTTTTTATATTCATGTCTTTGATAATGTGTGCTAATATTTATTTAATATTAATGAATATAGTTTTGGTTGTATATAAGTCAAAAGAGGGCCCATGTCAAAGGGTCATGGGGTAAAGACAAAATAGGAATGGGATGCATTTTTCTATGAAGGGTCATCTTGAGGAATTCCAAGAGTCACCACGTGAAGATAAAATAGGGTATGGTGCATTTTTTTATGAAGGGACACTTTGAGGAATACTAAAAGTCACCAAGATAAAGACAAAAGAGGAAAGGACACTTTTGCTTATGAAGGGTCACCATGTGACTTTTCAAATGAAAGGATATGAAGGGTCATGAAAGTTTGGTGCCATTTTTCATGAGGATTGAAGGGTCACAAAGGGTGAATGCCAAAGGTCATATGGAAAGTTATATATAAAGGCTTGAGAAGCCATTTGGAATATGCAAGAGAGTGCATGGTTTGCATTTATTTTATATAAAAAAAGAGGAGAGAATAGAAAGAGATATTGTAGATTTCTATCATTTGTTGAGTAAGTAATATTGAGAGATAGTTGTGTTTTATACATAAGAGGGGTTGGTGCTCCTATGGATTGGTGCTCACAAATCTTTGAAAGAGGTTGGTGCTCCTATGGGTTGGTACTCACAAATAGTTGTTGTGTTGGTGCTCGGCAAAGGGGTTAGTGTTCCTAAAAGTTGGTGCTTTCAAAATTGGTAATTGATTTAGTGCTCTTTCATATACTTGAAATTATTCTCCATGGTTTTTCCTATTTTGGATTTCCATATTAAAATTTGGTGTCTCTCTCTCTTGTGTGGTGCATATTGCTTTCAGTTTTATTGCATGTCTTGAATGAATGGTTAAGTGAAATTTGATTAAGTAAAAGATTTATAATATGTATAATATATTGATTCACCCCCCTCAGTATATTCCATGCTTAACAATTAGTATCAGAGTATGTTCCTTTTGAAAAAGTTTACAGCTTGAAGGTAGATCAGGGAAAGCATGATGGCTGGATCACATGAAGGTTTTTCTACAAATAAGGCACCTTTGTTTGATGGGGAAAATTATGATTTTTGGAGCATAAAGATGAGGACTTACTTAATGGCCCTTAGATTTGATATTTGGCAAGTAGTAATGGAGGAATATGAAGAGCCACAGACACTTGTAAGTACTCTAGTAGAAAAGAAGGTAAGTGAAAATAATGATAAAGCTTTAAATGCTATTTTATGTGGTTTATGTGAATCAAAATTTATTAAATTTATGTAATGTAAATCTACTCATAAAACTTAGGTAAAGCTTGAGAATATTTACAAAGGTGATGGAAAGGTTTAGAAAGCTAAGATTTAGACTTTTAGAAGATAGTTTGAGAGTTTGAAGATGCAAGAGGAAGAAAATATAGTGAGTTATATTTTGTAGGTTGATCAAATAGTTAATTAGATTCAAGGTCTTGGAGAAAGGTTAGAATAATCAATCATGGTACAAAACATTTTGAGATCTCTACCATTGAAATATGATGCAAAAATTTTGGCAATTGAAGAGATGAATAATTTATCCAAGCTAAAGATGGATGAGCTACATGGTATTCTTATGGCATATAAGATGCAGACCGAACAAGATAAGCCCTAAAAGAGAGAAGTTACTTTCAAAACATCAAAGAAAGAGAAGGCTAAGATTCAATAATCAAGTGATAGCTCTGGAAATGATTAAAATGACAATGGATCTCTATTCATCCATAAACTGAAAAAGGGCATAGGTAAATATCAAGAAAAATTACCTTTTAAATGTTTTAATTATGGAAAGATTAGTCATTTTTCAGCCAAGTGCCCAAATAAGGGTAATTATGGCAATGAATAAGAAAAGTTTACATACAAGAATAATTTTAGAGCAAAATTCAAGAAGGGATTCAAGAAGAAGAGTTTATATTCTAAAGATCTTAGCTCAGCCGAAGACAGTGGAGTCAATGATTCAGAATAAGAAGAAGAAGAAGAGATTCTATTCATGGCCATACATGAAGATGCCTCCACAAGTAAAAGTATAGATGATCAAAAAGAAGAAAATGATGAAGCTGAAGTAAATCTAGAAGGAGAACATATTTGTGCCTTAGAAGAGTTAAAATCTCTTGAGAAGAAGAATCGAAGATTGAAGCTATAGATCGATAAAAATGAAAAAGAGTCAAAAGAAATAATTGAAGATCTACAAGCACAATTTGAAGAAACCAAGAAGAATTAAAAATATATAATGGCACAATTTTAAAAATTAAGTGAAGAATGTGAAAGGTATATTATACATGAAGATGCCTCCACAAGTAAAAGTATAGATGATCAAAAAGAAGAAAATGATGAAGCTGAAGTAAATCTAGAAGGAGAACATATTTGTGCCTTAGAAGAGTTAAAATCTCTTGAGAAGAAGAATCGAATATTGAAGCTATAGATCGATAAAAATGAAAAAGAGTCAAAAGAAATAATTGAGGATCTACAAGCACAATTTGAAGAAACCAAGAAGAATTAAAAATAGATAATGACACAATTTTAAAAATTAAGTGAAGAATGCGAAAGGTATGTTATTGAAATTACTTCTTTAAAAGAATATCTTGAGAAAGCAAATAAAGCAGTCAATGATAAAGTAATCAAAGATTCAAAATTTGAGGATAACACTAACATGTTAAATAATATATTAGAAAGTTAAAAGTTGATATCAGATAAGATAGGTATCAGATTTGAAAATAAAAAGAGATATGTTGAACTCATCACAGAAGGGGAAACAAAAGGAGAAGAAGTTAAGAATACAAAGGACATCTCAAGCAAAGAAGGTTGGAAAGAATGGATCTACAAAAGGCAATCAGGTTAAAGTTACACAAATAGGTCCTATTTTTATGGTTATTGTTTTTATTGTAATGGATATGGTCATAAGAAGATATAATGTCCAAAAAGGGCTAACAATCTCAAAAATAAGGAAAAAGAAACTCATGTAGAGTCTAGCAAAAACTAAAATTATTTTGCTCTTCTATCAAGTTTTGATGAAGAGACCATAATATGTTACAAGTGTAATAACTTTGGGCACATAGCTTGGTACTGTAGAAGCGTGTTTTAGTTAGTTAAGAAGGAGCAGGGTTTCAAGGCTCCATTCATCAAGAAGAAAGTTTAGACATGAACATAATAGAAAAAACAACTTAAAAAGCCTATGTTGGTACAGATAGCTTTGCATGAAACAAATGAAGAAAATTCATGGTTCATTAATAGTGGATGTTTGAGGCACATGATAGGAGATAAGAACAATTTCATAACCTTTAAGAAGATAAATGGTGGCACAATGAAATTTGGAGATAATATTACTGCCAAAATTGCTAGA
Source organism: Torreya grandis (assembly GCA_037957365.1). Classification (NCBI taxonomy): domain Eukaryota; kingdom Viridiplantae; phylum Streptophyta; class Pinopsida; order Cupressales; family Taxaceae; genus Torreya; species Torreya grandis. The sequence continues at coordinate 1,158,629 of JARHVA010003607.1, forward strand.
AAAGGTACACTAAGTTTGGATAATGTTAGAACTAAAACTAAATATGTTTTATATATAGAAGGTCTTAAACATAATCTTTTAATTATAAGTCAAATGTGTGATTAGGGGAACACACTAAATTTTAATGTAGAAGGTTTTGAAATTAAGATAAAAGATTTAGATGTGTTGGTTACAGATGCTTAGAGAATAGGCAATAATTTGTATATGTTATCAAACATCAAAGGTCAAAGATGTTGTTTGAGTCAAATTGAAGAAAGTTATCTATGGCACAAGACACTGGGACACATAAATTTTGATAATCTTGTCAACATTAGAAAGAAGCAAGAAGTTATAAATCTTTCAAAGATTACAAAGCCATCTAACATGCTTTGTGAACCTTGTCAGCATGGGAAGCAAGCTAGAAGATGGTTCAAAATAAAACAATACTTGACTACTCAGATGTTAGAGCTTGTTCACACTGATTTATGTGGACCTATGAGAAATCAAAGTACTCAAGGTGAGAAATATTTCATGTTACTTATCGATGATTTTTCATGAATTACTTGGGTAATATTTTTTTTTAAATCAAAAGGTTTCAGACATTTCAAAGCATTCAAATAATTAGTTGAGAATGAAACTAGTTTGAACATTAAGTGCCTAAGATCAGATCAAGGAGGAGAATTCATGTCAGATCAATTTACTAAGTATTGTGAAGACCATAAAATAAAGAGATATTATTCAGTAGCCAAAACTCCATAGCAAAATGGAGTAGTTGAATGAAGAAATAGAATAGTTCAAGAGATGGCAAGGGCAATGCTAAATGAATCCAAGATACCAGATAAATATTGGAGAGAGGAAGTTGCTACGGTAGTGCATATCTAGAATAGATCACTATTGAGAGTCAACAGTGACAATACCTCTTATGATTTATGGAAATACAAACTAGTTATAGTTGATTACTTTAGATTTTTCAACAATAGATGCTTCATAAAGAAAACTAATGAAAAACTAGGTAAGTTTGAATCCAGAGTAGATGAAGGTGTTTTTCTTGGTTATTCTTGCAAAACTAAAGTTTATAAATGTTATAATAAAAGAACCAAGAAAATAGTTGAAAGTGTAAGTGTCAAGATAGAAGAAGATGGAGCATAAATAATCAGTGATCCAATAGACATTCTTGAAATTATTGAAGAGGAAGATTTTGAAGAATCAGATGAAGATGAGAAGAAAGAGAAAAAGGACATCAAAACCCCATCCAAATATGTTCAGAGAAATCATAATGAAAGTGACATCATTGAGGACATAAATGAAGGAATTTGCACTAAAAGAATGATGGTGAGTCGAAGCAATTTAATTTCCTTTTGCTTTCCAAAATTTAGCCTAGATATTTTTTAGAAGCTAGACATGATAAACATTGGGTTAAGGTAATGGATGAAGAATTAAATTAGATAGAAAAGAATGATACTTGGGAATTAGTGCTTAGACCAAAAGATCACAATGTGATAGGAACAAAATGGGTTTATAGAAATAAGTTGAATGAAAATGGAGAAGTAACCAGGAATAAAGCAAGATTAATATGTAAAGGACATGCTCATATTGAGGGAATAGATTTTAAAGAAACTTTTACACCAATGGAAAGGATAGAGGCTATTAGAATGTTTCTTGCATATGCAGTGTTTAAAATTTTTAAAGTGTTTTAGATGGATGTCAAGTTTGCTTTCCTGAATGGGAACCTAGAAGAAGAGGTCTATATTAAATAGCCAGAGGGATTTATTCTCTCAAATGATAGCAGCCATGTATGTAGATTAAAAAAAACACTGTATGGATTGAAACAAGCTCCCAAAGCTTCATATATAAGAATTGATAAATACCTATAGGATCAATGTTTCAAGAGAGGATTTGCTAACAATAATCTCTACATCAAAATAGAAGGTGAGCATCAGTTGATTGTTGTGGTATATGTTGATGACATAATATTTGGAGGTAACATTGAAAAGATGAAAAAGGAATTTTCTAGAAATATGCAAAAATAATTTGAGATGTCTATGCTTTTAGAATTATTATTTTTCTTAGGGTTGAAAAATTTTCAATCAGATAAAGAAATTTTCATATCTCAAAGTAAATATGCCAAAGAAATGTTAAAAAAGTTTGGTTTTGAAGATTGTGCACTAATTGGCACACAAATGATTACAGGGAACAAAGTAAACAAGGATGAAGATTCACTTGTTATAAATCAATATTTATCTAGATCTATGATTGGTAGTCTTTTATATTTGATAGCATCAAGGCTAGACATTATTCATGTAGTAGGTATGGTTGTAAGATATCAGACAACCCCAAAGGAGACTCAAGTTCAGTTAGTGAAGAGAATATTCAAATACATCAAAAAGACATTAAATTATGGATTTTTGTATCCCATAAGTAGATATTTCATGTTGGTTTCTTATTAATAGATATTCTAGATTTATATCATTTGTTAAATAAGCAATATTGAGAGACAGTTGTGTTTTATACACAAGAAGGGTTGGTGCTCACAAATAGTTGTTATGTTGGTGCTCGGCAAAAGGGTTGGTGCTCTTACAAGTTGGTGCTTGTGAACTTTGTAATTAATTTTGTTCTCTTTCATATACATGAGATTGTTCTCCATGGTTTTTCCCATTTTGTGTTTCCACATTAAAATCTCATGTCTTTCTCTCTCTCTTGTGTCGTGCATATGGCTTTCAATTTTATTGTATATCTTGTGATGTCCCTTACTTAGGGGCTCCTATTTCTAAGCAAAAGCTCTGATACCACTATGATATCCGCTTCCAATAGGGAATATAGAAACACAAACAATTCTAAACAAAGATACAATCTTGCAGAATAAATTCAGATAAACAATAAACCACAGTAAATCTCTTATCTGCCAATCAAATATCTTATCACTTGTTCTTCTAGATGATTACACAATTGAGTCTCTATCATATAAATAAAATAACGTGAAATATTTTGTCTTGAAACCCTAGGCTTTTGCCAATCTGGAAATTTAGCCTGAATCTGGAAATTTTGTCTCAGCCTGTTGTGTCGAACACACAATCGCAGGCGTCAGTCGATATACTACCGACGTCAGTCACCATAGGTCCTTCTCTACCGACGTCGGTCTTCAGTTGGCTAATGTCGGTCACTGGGGATCTTTGTCTGCCGAGGTCGGTGTCTGCATGGATCTGTACGGACCTGTATGGACTTCGTACGGCCGCCAATTAAGCACAACCTACCTATTTTCAACCCCTGATCTGAAAATATATGTCTCTAATACAGAGGATCTCTATTTGTATAATTTATTGAATCAAAAACTAAATAAAGAAATACCTAAAATACTGTGATAACTTCTGTGTGAAGTTATCTCTCAAATTTGTACCTCTGTGATAACTTCTGTATGAAGCTATCTCTCAATTTGGCAATAAATTAGCTGATATCTCACAGCCTCTAAATCACACACAATGAAGAGTTGACATTCTCCACTGCAATGGAATCCTGGAACCCTTGGCTCAATCTTCACGAAAGAATTCTTCAAAATCAATAATCAATAATCAATGGCTAATCAATAATGGCCTCATGAGAAACCCTTATACCCTCAAAAAGATGTGCTTTCCCTAATTAGGGTTTTATTAAATTAGAATTAGGGTTTCTAATTAAAAATAGGCTAAATAATTAATATTTGATTAAATCAATCAAATATTAATATCTCCCTCAATACATGTCGGATCCTCGAACCATTCGAAGCTAGTGAACCAGGGAGTGATTCTGCACATGACCATACCAAAATAAAGGCACTTTATTGCATGTCAAATATCCCTAAATAATAGGAGCTCAGGCCAAATGTGTCTGAAATAACATGAATGAAATCCAACTATAGGAATTCTGCAAATCAAAGCCAAGCCAATCTCCATCATGACCCTCTATCCATCTTATCAGCCTACGAAGGTTGCATAATAGGCTAATCATCAAGTCTATCAATGTCCACGAAAAAGGGGACATGACAATCTGCCCCTCCAAAAATTGCTTGTCCCCAAGCAATCTCAGAACAATGAACCACTCGATCCACCTGGATCCCAAATGTAGTTATGCTCTACACAATTGTAAATCAATGCAAGTACCTACAACATCATCAGAAGTAAAACAAAGAGGAATTGATAATCAATTTGGCGAATGAAACTCAACCAAACTCTAAAAGCACAACTGCCATAGTCAAGCATGCATGAGAAACAAAATCTCAAAGTATGATAACCCAAATATAATGGACAACTCCAACTGCCAATTCCATCTACAAAAGATGGTGCCAATCTATCCCATAACTGATCCCTCTGTAAAGGTGGCACAACCAACTGTACCACACTATCATCTGTGTGAGAAGAATCAATCTAGAGACTCGACTCCACTGGTATCTCAAACTCATCAGAACTAGGTACTCCCAAATCTTGAACCGGTGTGTCAGCCTCAACAACATGTTCCTCAGCTACTACTATAAGAACGTACTCACCAACAACAATCAATGTACTAACCTCTGAGTCTGGGGCTGGTGAAGACCACAAATGCTCTAACTCCATGGTCATCTTAGCGAAATGATATTGTGACTCCTCATAAGCTAACTGTGTACTCTCAAGAATCTTAGAAGTCACCTCAAGATACTGAGTAAGCTCACTCACCTTATCTTCCTTGGCCAATAATGCATCATACGTTGTGCTACCCCACTCCATAAGATAATCTCTGTCGGCTACCAACTGCATATAATCCTGTCTCAGAATCTAGATAGCCTCCCATAAAGAGTGGATCTCTGTCAAGGACAAGTAATTGCCTCCCTGTTCAATGCTAGTAGGAGAACCCCAACCATAAACTACTAACAACTGACGAGCAACATTGAAATGCTTGCAAGCGGTAGCAATGTCTCATGCACTAACTCTCAGCTGACTAGACACATGGTGGCATTGGCTAGATTGTCTCCTACAATCCTCCTCTGATGCATGGTCCAAAAGAATAGACTCAAAATCACTGACTGCTATAATACTACCATCCATACTCTGTGAATCAACTCCAAAGCTCATATCAACATACAGAGTATCAACAACTGTAGCATCACTGTCCAACTCTTCCATACCGAAAGAAACTGTCGGTGAAACTAAGTCCTCAAAACTGTCCACTGCATTCTCCTAGGTGTCATCTACAATAATCAGATCCTGGGACTCTTCTACAATCTCTGCCATAGCTAAGAGATCATCAACCCTCAGTGCACTAACATCTGAGCACACCCCTACACTCTGAGTGTAAGCATCGTACTCATCCTCATCTTCACTATCTCCTATCTCATAATAATCAGGGGACATGCTATTGCCCCGTCTAAGTGATCTGTAGTGCTCTCTCCTTAGCTTAACAAATCGATCAAAAGGCAACAACTCTTGAACTCGAGGTGGTACTAACTCCCACTCCTCATTCGCTGTCATATACCGTGCGGATATGTCTTTGAATGTAGGGTATGAAAGAATTTCTTTCATCCTCCTCTGGGTTTCATCCAACTATTTAAAACTTTGCTTCAGCTTTTCCATATCCTTGTCCCACTATTTCTGAGTATATGAAGTCATCATGGATACTTCGCTGATTCAACCTACCCAAACTACCCAACAAGATGGCAAGACATTGGCTCTGATACCACTGTGATGTCCCTTACTTAGGGGCTCCTATTTCTAAGCAAAATCTCTGATACCACTGTGATATCCCCTTCCAACAAGGAATATAGAAACACAAACAGTTCTAAACAAAGATACAATCTTGCAGAATAAATTCAGATAAACAATAAACCACAGTAAATCTCTTATCTGCCAATCAAATATCTTATCACTTGTTCTTCTAGATGATTACACAATTGAGTCTCTATCATATAAATAAAATAACGTGAAATATTTTGTCTTGAAACCCTGGGCTTTTGCCAATCTAGAAATTTAGCCTGAATCTAGAAATTATGTCTCGGCCTACTGTGTCAAACACACAATTATCGACATCGATTGATATACTGCCCATGTCGGTCACCGTAGGTCCTTCTCTGCCGACATCGGTCTTCAGTCGGCTAATGTCGATCACTGGGGATCTCTGTCTATCGAGGTCGGTGTCTGCGTGGATCTGTACAGACCTATACGGACTTCGTACGGCTGCCAATTAAGCACAACTTGCCTGTTTTCAACCCTTGATCTGAAAATATATGTCTCTAATACAGAGGATCTCTATCTGTATAATTTATTGAATCAAAAACTAAATAAAGAAATACCTGAAATACTGTGATAACTTTTGTGTGAAGTTATCTCTCAAATCTGTACCTCTGTGATAACTTCTGTATGAAGCTATCTCTCAATTTGGCAATAAATTAGCTGATATCTCACAGCCTCTAAATCACACACAATGAAGAGTTGATGTTCTCCACTGCAATGGAATCTTGGAACCCTTAGCTTAGTCTTCACAAAAGAATTCTTCAAAATCAATAATCAATAATCAATGGCTAATCAATAATGGCCTCCATGAGAAACCCTTATACCCTCAAAAAGATGTGCTTGCCCTAATTAGGGTTTTCTTAAATTAGAATTAGGGTTTCTAATTAAAAATAGGCTAAATAATTAATATTTGATTAAATCAATCAAATATTAATATCTCCCTCAATACATGTCGGATCCTCGAACCGTTTGAAGCTAGTGAACTAGGGAGTGATTTTGCACATGACCATACCAAAATAAAGGTGCTCCACTGCATGTCAAATATCCCTAAATAATAGGAGCTCAAGCCAAATTTGTTTGAAATAACCTGAATGAAAGCCAACTATAGGAATTCTACAAATCGAAGCCAAGCCAATCTCCATCATGACCCTCTATCCATCTTATCAGCCTACGAAGGTCGCATAATAGGCTAATCATCAAGTCTGTCAATGTCCACGAAAAAGGGGATATGACATATCTTGAATGGGTGGTTAAGTGAAATTTTATTAAGTAAAATATTTATAATATATTGATTCACCCCCTCTCTTAGTATATTATATGTTTAATATTAATCTCTATCACCTTTACACTCTCAGGAATATTTTTTATTTTTGTAAGGGTTTCCATTGTTGACCAATCCACTAGTATTTGGGGATAGTCCCACTGGGTCTGCAAGATCATCACCATAAATACCACCAATGACTATTCCTCCTCAAGTGATAGCACCAATTTTGACACTAAAAGTACTCAGGTATCAATTCCATAAATTACAGTATCATTACCATCATCTGGAGGAGCACAGATAATGATTCCTTTACAATCAAACCTAAGGAGTATGGTTTTATAACTAAGAAATTTTATCACACTGGCTATATATGATGGAACTAGGATCTATAGAAATATTTTCTTATGTGTAACATGAAATGGCAAGATAAAGGTACTGTAGACAAAAATATTAAGAAGTATGAGCTTATTAGTGCTTTGTCTAGAAGAGCATTGGATTTCATGTTTCATATAGGATCAGGAACAATAATTTTAGATGATGTGCAAAAATGGTTGGTCACAGAGTTTAAGGTTAAGAAAATTATAGGACAAATCATACAAGATCTCAAAAAAATCCATCAAGGTCCAAGGGAAACTATTCATGATTATGATCATAGATTTTTTGATGTCATTAATAATATCGAGTTTGCTCTAGAAGATAAAGATAAGGCCACTTGGTTTGTTGAAGTCTTGTGATAAAAAATTTGGTTTGTAATAGAACATATTGAGTTCACTAATAAAGCAAAAGATAGAATAGTTGAAATAAGAGTGGATTAGATAGAAGACTATGGGTCTTTACTAGAGAGCAAAACACAACTAGAAAGCACACTATAATCTATATTATAGAGGTTAGAAACTCCATAGAATACTAATAAATGACCTAGAATTGGTCTATGGTGTATTGAGTGTGATAAGGAAGGCCACCATAGAAATGAATGTCTAAAAGTATGTACTGAGTTCTATGACATATATCGCATAGTGGGACACTCAACTGATCATTATCATTTGTTAAAATAGTATGTAAGAAACCCCCAAAGTATGTACTATAGATTTTGCAAATCTACTAATCATGAAGATAAGGATTGCAAGGCTCTACAAGACTTAAAGGAATAAATTACTAAGAATGTCTTTATAGTAGCCACACAATAAGCATCAGCAACTTTGTAAACCACTACAAGAGTAGAAACCAATCCTACTAATGTATCACAGGATAGGTTAACATGGCATGTCAACCACAAGGATTAGTTATTAGAGTTCAGGCTACACAACCACTACAATATGCTTATTAATCTACCTAAAATCCTATGATTTCTCATTCACAAAAATTTGGTTAGAATCCTATGATAAATCAACCCCCATATGGTGGTTATGATAATCATTAGTACCAGTAGGGGTGGAATTTATTGTATGCTACCACCAACTTTGGGGCATAGTAGGTAGATGGTTAGAGATATTAAGGAAATAGAGGTGGATACTATGGTGGTGCACAACAAGGATGTGGTAATGGTCCTAGAGTCCCTATTAGATGTGGTGTGGGGAACCTAATCAAGTAAAATGTAATTACCCCACCAATCCACAATGGCAAGCTTATTATGTATATTGCTAAGTATTATAATAACATGATACTCACAACTGCCCTGTTTTAGAAACATAACATAGAAATAAAGTTTTGTGAAATGTAAATCAAGTTGGTTTTGAGCCTAACCATAATGCATTTATGTAAGAATTAACAAGAAAACAATAAGGTTTACCTCCTTTAGAAATGCCAACCAATTTTGGAATATGCAAATCTAAACCAAATACCTATCCTGAACCAGCCAAGGAAAAGGGACTCATGAAGGAAGCCATGAAAATTATATAGAATATTCAACAACAAAGTTTAGTTGTAGTAGATGAAGCCGTAATTGATGCACATATGTATGGATAGATTGTGTGAATCATGAAACAAGGAGTTGTAACCAAATTGACAAACTTGATGAAATTGCTTCATACTCTATGAAATGAGGATATATCATAGAATATTACTAATATTTTGTGCAATTTGATAGAATGTGCATAGAAAGGAAAGGAAAGGCTTGAGAATATGGTTTGGTATGTTAAGAAAAATAATCTATGGGATGTTGATGATAGGATTGATATTGAGATAGTAGGGTATAAAATACCAAATGTTGTGTCTTATATTAGAAGCACAGTGAATATGATTCCATGATCTACCTAGGAGGCAATTGGAAGACTAGATTTGAGTTATATCCTGTAACTCTTAGTTTGGTAAACTATGGTTGGGTAGAACCTATAAGATGATTGGAAGATGTAGAGATTAAATTCATAGAGATAACTCTACATGGTGATTTTGAAGTAATAGACATGAAGACAGATGAAACACACTACCCGATGTTGCTAAAGAAAAAAGCGGGCCTACAATGGATAGATGGCCATCAATATAGTCATGAATCAAATAGAGTCCCACCAATATGATCGTATAATCATCATTCCTATTAATAGAGATGCCAAATATTCTATAATTCCTAGATAACTTGATTCTCCCTATGTAGCCAAAGGCAATACCTAGATGTGAATTATGATGCAGAATGTACTTAAATACAATAACATATACCAATGAATCAACCCAAATCTTTTTTAGAGGAGCCAATAGCTAAAAAATTAAGTGGTAAATATTCATTAAAATCTTTAAATACTTCTACAAGATAAGAAGATAAAGTATGATCTCTATCTATTCACTCACCTACACAGTCTCATATATAAATTTTATATCATATTGATTATATAGAGTATGACTATATTCAACCCAACCCTGAAGGTATAATTCCATGGGATCGAGCTTATTTTTTTAGTGGTGATTATGATACTTATATGATTAATTAGGCTCAAAATGATCATGAGCTTAAACCTTTTTGTATGGTATATACAACTAATCGATAAATTCTTGAATACTTTGCCACTAAAGATGTTAATGATTTTATAGAGTGGTTCCAAATGCATATACCAGAGGATAATAAAAGGGTAAGTGCCCTTAATTATGCATTGAAGGGAGTCTCAATAGATCACAATGGTAGTAAAACATGAGCAAAAATGTGTGAGTTATTTATCACATAGTTTCAATTGCTTGAGAAAGTGTGAAATGAATTGTCCATGTTCCATTAAGGATAGTGTCCCCAAAACCATCTTCAATAGTGCAGTGAAATATGGATTATCAAAGAAATTAATTTGAAGTATTGGTCACATTTTTTAATTTACATATTGGGGGTTTTGCCTACTACTTGGCATATTCATCAAGAATGCCACAAAGAGACACAACATTGAATCTAATTGCAGAATGATTTTATTTAAACCTTTACATTTGAAAGTGGCAATCCTTTTGTAAGTTATGTGTTACAAAAGATGAAAAAATATATATATGGGAGAATATATCTATGTAATGACCAAGATTAGTAGCTCGAATAAATGGAGGATCATACACTTATTGATTTTATTACCCTGGAGGTCAAGCACAATTAAGAAGATGCTTGAGATCTCATTGATGTTGTGACTATGGAGACATTGTGAAAAATAAAATATAAGATGGAAATTTAGCCTTGTCATCATATTCAATAAGAGACTACTAACGATCCTAATTCAGTTAGTGAGGATTATTTATAACTCATAGAGTTCTTTGAACCTAAGCTAGACTATAGAATATTACCTAAACCTTTAGATGATGAAGCTGAAGAAAATCAGTTATGATAGATACAATTCCAAGAACAAGAAGGTGAGTGGGTAATTATACAACATATTCTATAGGATGAATTAAAAATATATCGGGAACCTCTAAAAAACAAATTATGAATATAGGGTCTAAAACATGTCCAAAATTGGCACATGTTAGAGACTATTGGGAATAGCAAGACATCTCCAAAGTATTAAAACTTCTTCGGGACTATGCAGATGTATTTCCTACTAAATTTTTAGAATTAAAATGGGTTGATCCTTATTTATCATGAATGCATATATAACTCAAATAAAGTGCATGACCTATTAAGAAAAGGCCTTATCATCTCAATCTAACATCAAGATAAAGGTTAAAGCTAAATTGGATCATATGCAAAATGCAAAAATAATCTTTCTTGATGAAAAATAAGATTGGGTAAGTCCTATGGTCATACAACCAAATAAAATAGTTGATATTCATATCTATACACACTATCACATCTTAAATGATTCTTGTGTAAATGACCCCTTTCTAATACCATTTACTGATAAAGTGCTAAAAGCTATAGTTGGACATGAGGTGCATTATTTTATTTATGGATTTAGTGTATACCACCAGATACCCATTGGATATAAATAAGATGACATTTACTACTGAATGGGATTCATTTACATACAAGGTAATGCCATTTGGTCTAAAGAATGCACATGCAATTTTTCCTAGGGCCATAATAACTACATTCAGGGATTTTATTCATGATTTTTTCAAAGTATATTTGGATGATTGGGTAGTATTCTCATTATCTTGATAACATTTATCAAAATTAAGACTCATGTTGGAGAGGTGTAGAGCGCTTAATATTGCACTTAATTTTTAAAAATTGCTTGTTTTTCACACTATTTGGTGTTCTTTTAGGCCATGTAGAATGTAGCAATGGAATTTTGGTGGACCAAGTAAAGATTACAATAATAATGAGTATTCCACCACCTAATTAATCAATATAAGTGCATTCCTTTTTAGGACATATAGGGTATTATCAAAAATTCATAAAAGGATATGCCACTATTTCAGCTCCCATAGATAAATTACTATGTAAAGGTGTTCTTTTTGTATGGATAGAAGATTATCAAACAACTTTTATTTATCTAAAATACCAATTGGTTACTATGCCAATTCTTATTTTTATTGATTTGGTTAAACCATTTCATGTAGATATGGATACATTCGATACCGTATTTGGCATAGTGTTGGCACTTCTGGGTGAAGGAGGCTTGGACCATCCAATCTATTTTGCAAGCCAAAAACTATATATAGCTGAGAAAAACTACACCATAACTAAAAGGGAAGCATTAGTAATTATGTTTGCCTTATAAAAATTTATACATTATTTACTTTCTACCCCATTCACATTGTCCATAAATCATCAAGCTTTAAGATATCTCGTCAATAAGCCATTGTTAGGTAGAAGGATATCTCATTGGTTGATGCTTTTTTAAGAGTTTCATTTTTAGATCAATGTTAAATTGAGGAGGTAAAATTTTGGCCCTAATCATCTCAATAGATTGCATAATGGAGAGGATCCTTTGGATATTCTAGATGAGTCTCCTGATGCTCATTTATTTAAAGTTTTTATGATTCTTGAATAGTTAACTAAAATCGCATAGTTCTTGGAATAGGGGATATTACCTACACATTATATTGAAATACAAAAGAAGAACCTCCTAACTAGGGCTCATCCTTTTATCATTATAAATGGATTTATGTATCACATGGGGAAAGATGAGATTCTATGATAAGTTGCACTAGAGCATGAACGCCCACAAGTTCTAAAAGAAGCACCACCTGACTAGGGCATTGTTGGAGGACATTTTACAGGGAAACTATGCAAAAAAAATATTACAAAGCGGTATTTGGTGGCCACATATTTTTGAAGATGCACAATGGGTCACCAAACAATGTGATGTCTATCAATGAATGGGTAAACCCACTCAAAGGGATGAGATGCCTCTTCATCCCATATTAGCATAGAAACCATTTGAGTATTGGGGAATTGACTTTATTGGCCCCATTAACCTAGTAAGTTTATTAATGCCAGATACATAATTATTGTGACTAATTACTTTACCAAATGGGTAGGGGTTGCTGCTACACCAATTTATGGAGCTAAAAACACTGTTACATTTTTATATGAAAACATTATTACTTGATACGAGTGTCCACTGTGATTGGTAAGTGATAGGGGTACACATCTTTTGAACAAGACCATTCAAATACTAATAGAAGAATTTATGATTTCACATCATAAAAGCACAACATATCATCCACAAGCGAATGGGCAAGCGGAGGCTACAAATAAACTAATGGGTAAGCTCTTGACAAAGGTGTGTGATGTTAATAAAGATGATTGGGAGGACCAAATTCTTGTAGTACTTTAGGCTTATCGCACTCATTTTAAATGTGCATCAATATTTACTCCATTCTAGCTATTTTATGGGATAGAAGTTATCATGCCTATGGAATACATAGTGCCTAGCCTATGAGTTGTTAATGTAATACACTTAGGTGATCAAGAATCACTTACCAATCACCTATTGGATATTAACCTTATGGGTGAAGATAGGCACTGATTGATATAAGCACATGAAATTAATAAGAGGATTCAAAAATCATGGCATGACAAGAATCTATGCACAAAAGAATTCCATTGTGACCAATTGGTTTTATTACATGATATTAAATTTCATACATTTCTCGGCAAAATCACCATTCGTTGGAAAGGTCCCTATGTTGTTCATGATATTTTAAGAAATGGGTTTGTAATCTTGTGAGACCTTGAAGGTAATGTTTTAACTAGAAAGGTTAATGAATATAGATGTAAGGTCTACCATCATTAGAGCCATTTCACATACAGAAAGTGTGATTCTTCATATCTAGATTAGTTAGGAAAAATTCATTCATGTAAGTTCTTTCAGTTTGGTTTGTATTTTTTGTGTGACGTGTGTTTTCATAAGTTTCTTGTTAGAAGAGGGAAGGACTAATTCCAATTTTGTAATAATACAGTTAAGCATGGTCCAACTGGTCTAGTACATGTTCACTATTGAGTCATCCCAAGTGGACAAGCTTTTCCATGACATCATTCACCTACAATAAGTATGGGTCATATATTAAGTCTATAAATAATACCTAAACAAGATCAAGGGTTATGATTATCCATAATGGTTTCTAAAAAGGGGATTTATGGATAAAACATATAGATAAGTGTTTATAACATCACTGTCAACAATCAAGATCATTCATTTAATAGATATGGTCAAAAAAAGATGGTAGAATGTCCCATTAGACATTATTTCATATCCAAATTGGTGCCACATAGACTACATTGAATGCCACATCCATCAAGCTAGATTTTATTCTTACACATGAAATAATTAAGGTGCAACATCAATTAAAATATTGAAGCTAGTCACATAGTAAAGGATTTTAAAACCCCAAATATTATATGTGCAAGCTCGAAGGGCCAAGTAAACCAATCATTGTATAAATAAGGAATTTCATGGCTCCATAAACCATTAAATCTTGCTAATTTCACTCTATAAATTGCTATTTTAGGGTTTTTTTATCTCCTTGTTGTGAGCTTATATATATATATATATATATATATATATATATGTATATATATATATATATATATATATGTATATATATATATATATGGGTAAGAATTCCTTGTTGTGAGCTTATATATATATATATATATATATATATATATATATATATATGTATATGTATAATTCTTACCCATATATATATATATATATATATATATATATATTATATATATATATATATATATATATATATGTATATGTATATATATATATATATGTATATGTATATATATAATTCTTACCCCATTTTAGTTATTATGGCTGCCTCCCCTTTTTCTACTAACTTTGAGCATGATTTCAAAAAGCAACTCACTGCATTAAAAGAGGATTTAGGGATAGGATTTTTCCTCTAACAGACCAAGTTCTCTAATCTTCATGGTAGTATCATGGCCTAGAATACAAGCAATTAATTATTTGTACCAACCGTTTTGGTATCATATCTAGTTGGCTCTAACATAGAGCGTCTCATGAGATTGCCCACTTTTACGGATTGGTCAAGAATCATGTAATTTTTATTATCCATGTATAACTAGCATGCTATCTATTTATTATAAGAGGTTATAGTGTAATTGTATACTGAAGCAATGGATTAAGAATTAAGGATGCCTAATAGAGGTAAATCTCTCATGGAATATAAGTCTAAAGCACCACCTATCTCCGTTTAAATCCAATCCACTCTGGTTTAGGGGAATTGAGGTATTTCATTGGTGACTTTCCCTAATGAACTAGTGGGATTACTAGCTAAATCTATATCACAAAAATTTTGACAAATAACTAAATCCATGTCTAAGGCCACAAAGGGTGTTATTAACATTACACATAGAATTATTCATAGCAGTGAGGAGTTTAACTGGCTAGAGTTCCTACTTGTAAAGTTAGAATAGAATATTACCAAAGTTTTGGTTACCACCAAGCATTCCTTCCAATGTAAATTCCTAGTATTTCTCCTTGTCTTTACCCAGTGGAAATCACTAATCACACAAATTCACCTTGACACTGATTATTGGCCTGATGTACAATTTCCCAGTTTGGTTGCCTCTTCTACCAATCGTTATCAAGATCAAGCTCCTTTGTTCAAAAATTGGGAACATGAGCTTCTATATATGGTTCCATGTATCCATAAATTATATTGAATGTTATGAAATTCTTGGGTTAACATGTTTTAGTTCATTACTTTCTAGAGGGAACATCTATCTGGATATACGAGCTCCCTCTAATGACTACTACACTGTTGGGGTTTTTCTTAGACATGGCCACTACATAAAAAAAAAGTAGAATTAGAAAAATCCCAAGTTACATAATGGGATACACCTATATAGGTGGTTCCTCTTGACACCATACCTTTGAGTTCATCTTCTACACCTATAGAGATACCTCAATGCAAAATGAGTAAGCGACCATCTGATCGTAGCCTATTTTCCCCACCCTACAACAAAATAAGGAGCCAAGAATTTTGGTACACCAATCCTCATGTTCAAAAAATAATTTCTCAATGTGATTGGCCTAAGTTATATATTGTTGTAACTAAAGTATATTGTATCATGCTTGAAGATATGGATGGTGATTTGTATGAAGAGGACAGCAAAAAAGAGTTATCCTTTTGTAAGGTTGTGTGCATGGTACTGATTCATAATAAGTTACCATCAAAATTGTGGGTTTCTCTTCCACTCTACCCATATTCCATTACAATATACCCCTTATGGTAATGAACCCATGCATAGCAAGCTTATATGGAACCAACTAATCCGGGCAACAATTCAGGTGACAGGTCCACCCCAATTGATGATAGAACTTCTGAGAGCCATAAATTTTGCATCGTAGCTCCAATTGACTCATCATTTGAACTATTAGAAATCTAAGAATTAGGAAAATGTGGTGAGATTTCATTAAGATCTTATTAATATTTTTTTACCCCTAAAAACCTAATGGAAGTGCCCTAAATTTCAATTTTAGTAGTGCAATCTAAAAATAGTAATTCCTCAAATTTTGTATTGTTGTAAATCATGGAAGTTAAACCACTTAATCTCCCTCAATATTTGTGACATTTCACATCCTCGTCACACCTTCAAAACATGTATAAATTAATATGTAACCCAAAATGGAAATCAGACATCTCTTCTCAGAGATAGGCATATGTTTGGGTCTGTAAATTTGATCAATAAAACATCTCCTCTTAGAGATAGCATTATTTGAATTGTGTTGTTCTTGTTTATTAAATTATCTTTCAACCAAATATTTTTTGAGTTCTGGATCACCAACTCATGGTATTTTATTTGGAGGTGCACCTCCAACACAACCCTTAGATGTTATGTTAGAGAGTTCACCTGAATCTATACTATGGTAAAAATGGTCAATGTGTAGGTATCATATGGTTAAGGAGGACCTTACAGACTATGACATGGCTAATATGGAATCCTTTGGACCTTCTAAAGCCACTTCTCAGCCTCTAAATCCATCTACTACTTTGCTTAAAATGACATTTTTATAGGTGGTTATGCAAGCTATTTCCTGAGGATGATTGAGGAAGGGTTTCATTTCAAACTCATAGATTTAGATGGATGCATGATATTCTTCCTTTTCACAATCTGATGAACTATTTTTTGATCCAAAAATAGTCCCACTTGAGTCTCTAATGGATAAATAAAATCAAGTTGCTCGAGAGGAGGCTGACTGCATCATTACTCGATGATGTTGTAAGGAATAAAATAAATGGGCTAAGTCTAAAGTTACCTAGAAGGTACAGGTTAAGATGGGGTGCATTCAAGGTCCTATCTCTACACATGCTATAGAGATAGCCATAATTATGTATTTTATTTTTGATTCTAACCATCAAGTTCTACATGAGGACTCTTCTCAATAAGTTTCTTCATAGATAGTTTAGAAGTGTAGCCTTGACTTGGAGTAGGTAGTCCAACATCCTTGGGAGTTTGGTATCACAACCATTTCTGAGGAAGCTCTAAGTGCTACTATTGATGTTATTTATTTATCTAGTCCCCATGCTTCTCCACTAACTATTCTACCTATGGAGTAATCAAAAGTGTCAATTAGTGATACTTCATTTCCTTCTACTATAATTTTGTCTTCTATTTAAGTGCCTTTGGATATTTTACCATGTAGTATAGATCAGTTAGTTGTAAAACTTCCATCTACTTCTTCCAATTTCTCTATTATGCCCATGTTATATGTACCTCTCCCACCAATTAGTAAGACTATGTTTTTCATCCCACTTTCTCCTTTACAGTATGCCCCAACATTTGTTTTAGCCTCTTTATTAGATAGTGCACTGGCCATCATCGACATTTCCATTGATGTTACTCAGATGTCCTTGAGTAAAAAAATTTAAGATGTGGTTACATTTCAATAATCATTGTCCTAGTAATCCCTATCTTTAATTCAATAAGTTTTACTATGGGATGTTGAGAATGCTAACTTACAACATGCCCTACAACAAGCATGTGATACTATTTAGTCTATCTATCTAGACATTGTTTCACAAGTAATGATTGACCCCAATTAGCATTTTGTGGATTGACTTCCTTTACTTCTTGATATGTTAGTTCAAGACTAGAAACATAGGAAATTACACACATAGTATGCTCAATAAGGCCCAAACGATCAGAGTGGAGACTATATAACTATTTAATTTGCTTGTTGAGTATCAAATGCAACTTAGTGTGATGATCCAATAGGCCAAATAAATCACTCTTCAATTATTAGATTGGTACCAGTACCTTCAAAATGTTTGGACTGATCTATAGCTTGATTTTGCTACACAAACCACCTCTATATAATTCTTAAATCCCCTTATAACCCCATAATTTATGGATGCTACTTTGAATGCTTTGATTAGTGTAAGGGATGCAATTTTTGATTAGCTATAAGGGTGATATACTTATATAAAGTGTAATGCCTTTGTCACAATCATGTGAATTGATTTATGGATCATCTCACATTGCTTTCAAATCACTAATTCTATTTCATGTGATGATGTTGATCTTCAACACTTGTTGTATGCTCAAGCTCCCCTATGTGCCTTGGTTCAGGTCGTTAAAGAGGTTTTATTGGAATGACACACTTATGATTAGGACTTGGATATAATAGATGTTTCCATTTCCCCCATGGTTCCTAATCCTATTTTCATACCTCCTAGTCATCTCCTAGTGGCTTTGCAGTAAAAGAAATATGTAGCCTCTTTTATAACACCACCTTTAATTGTTTCTATTTCATCCTCTATTCCAACTTAGGTACTTTTTTGGTTCTATTTTTATTGGTATCTTTTTATTTCTATTTTTGTTTTGGTTCACAAAGGTTAGTTGGTTGAAAACCTAAAAGGGTGGCTAGTTGATCTTGGTGGCTTACTGAAAACCTGAAAGGGTGGTCAGTTACCCTACAATTTTATTTACTACAGATAGGTGATGGTCAATTTTGATCCTTTCCAAGTATTTTTCTCTATGTTGTCTTGGGGAAAGATAACTCATTAAGTCTAGGAAAGTGTTAGTAGGACCATATGCTAAAAAAAATTTATTATATTATTATGACATGTCAACTATATGCTTAGTCATCCTGCACAAAGTTTAAGTCAAAAACTATATTTCATTTTGAATAGATTCTATGTATTTGGTTTGTTTTAACAAAGAAAGTCTATATCAAGGTCAGAATTATTTAAGATTCCTTTCATGATTTGTTATAACCATGCACCTAAGATAGAGATAGTAAAATGGGTACATATACAATTTACAAAGGAGGAGAAGAGGTTAGACATTGAATAGTTAATTTTGTATCATGTGTGCGAAAATAATGGATCAGTGTTATGTAATGGATTGATCTTTGTGTAATTATAAGTGTTTTTATGATTAATTTATCCAACTAATTATGAATTAATTCTATATACTTTTGTATTATTAATGACTCTAAATCAATAAATATAAGGATTTTTTTATGTATATGGTTAGTTAATCCATAGGAGTAAATGGTGAATCTATTTGGTTAAATGGAGGTAAAACATGTGAAAATCACACCCTCTCAAATTTTTATGGCTAAGATAATTATTTTGTAGATCTTTAGGATCTTGTAATTCTTCTAATCTAGAGACTTCATCTCTCTCTTTGTTCTCCTCATAATTAGCAAGTTTTAAGAAACTAGGAAGCTTTAATAACATGGACATATTAGTATAATGAAAAACATTTCAACAATACCATAACATCATATAATTACATATGTCATTCATGGTATAATCCATTATAATTAGTGGCATGCCATAGAGACTTAGATCTAGAATTTTTTTGAACAACTTCCACTCAGACACCCCAATTTTTGAAATCAAATGGGGACACACTGTTGCTTGAATATCTTATTTATAGTATTAAAATCTTGTGTAGAATGGGAACATGACCATTTTAAACAAGATAATAATAATATGAACATCCACCTTTTGTGGAATGGGCACATGTATTATTTCATTCATGTGTGGGCATCCTTAATTATAATGGATCGATAAATTATGATAAAGAATCAAATAATGGAACCAATCTTATTAATAATATGTGGGACTATTTTTTAAGATTATATTTTAATTTTATGGTCTCACATTGATTCCTTGTCATATAATATTTTTAATAATGATTTAACATCATCTCTTGATATATAAGAATATCCCATCAATAATATTCAGACACCCCAATTTTTTAATCAAATGGGGACCCACTGTTGTTTGAATATCCCATTGATGATATTCCAATATTTTATAGAATAATCACATTCCCATTATAGACAAGATAAGAATAATATAATCATCCACATGGTTTCCATTTTATTATAACACAAGCTCAATGGGGAGATTATTTAGTGGAATACTAGACATATTAGTATGCCTCAAAACCTTTTGACAATATCGAGGCATCAGATAGATACATATGTCACTCATGATGTAATCCATTATAACCAATGGCATACCCTAGATAATTATACCTATAACATTTTTTCAACAACTTTCACTTAGACACCCTAATTTATGAAATCAAATGGGGACCATTATTGATTGAATATCATGTTGATAGTTTTCTAATCTTGTGTAGAATGGGTACATGCCCATTATGAACAAGATAAGAATAATATGAGCATCCACCTTCTATATAATGGTCATGTCATGTATTATTTCATTAATTTATAGACATCCTTGATTATAATGGCTCAATAAATTCTTATAAAATATCAAATAATGGAAATAGTCTTATTAAAAATATGTGGGACATATAATATTTGTAGTAATGTTTTAACATCATCTCCTAATTTATAAAAATATCTTATTGATAGTATTTAGACACCCTAATTTTTGAAATCAAATGGGGACCCATTATTGCTTGAATATCTTATTAATAGTATTCCAATCTTATCTAGAGCTGATCAAAATAAGAATAATATGAATGGACACATGTATTAGGGTCTCACTATTTTGTAAAAGTAGTTTAAATTTAGTTTTAGGGTCTCACCTTGATTCCTTGTCATATAATATATATGGTAATGATTTAACATCATCTCTTGATTTATATTTTCCACTATGTATATTACTAAAGTTATTTTTAAATTTGTTGTTACTTGTATTGCATTCGGTCGTAAAGAATCATAACAAGGAGATGGACTTATAATTCATTTATTAATCATTTACTCAAAAAGTGCACCGATCTCTCAAACTAAAATGGATTCTATGATATAAAAATCTAAATATATGTTAGTCACATAATATATAAGGCCTATGTATGTGACTAGTCAAATTGTATGTCCACCTCTTCTTTAAAAATATTGTTTGTGTTGTGAATACCATAAATGTCATAAATCACTAAGAATACCTTAAACTTATCTTCATCATTTATAATTATATAACATCCTTCAAAATTATTTTCATTCATGTTTTTAACACTTTCCATATAGTTGGAACACTTCTAAGAAATAGCTATGCTTCAACCAATTGGATAAAAATATATACAAATACAAACCAAGACACTATAAACAATGCAAGTGAGAAAATATATAATATCATTTTATATATTTTTTGTTATAATATTACATAAGTCATAAATATTTACTTCAGGACTAATGGGAGAGGGTTTTTTACCCTTGCCAAATTTTAACTCATCGTGAAATCATTGATAAAAAAACACTGAATCAGGCCAAATTATGCTTAGTGACTAACTCAAAATTTTATTTGAATTTTGGGGTTTGTATTAAATTAAAACCTAAATTTAAAAATATAATAAATGAAATAGTCCTATTAATGTTATCTATTTTTTTCATTTTATATAACCATGATTGCCTCCATATTACATTGCTTTGTGAAATTGTTTTATAACATATAATATTGTATCTAATATCATCGGCCCAAGATTAATTTGTATGGTAGGATTCCCTATGGCATCCTCAATGAGTATTAAAATTATTCTATATTAAAGTCAATGCCAAATATGAAATTTGAGCGTGCACTAAGTAAATGATAAAAATAATTAGTCTAAGTCAATATGATGTGGAGTAAGAGTCACTTGATAGACCGAACTTTATTCTATTAAAAAAAAAAGAGATATATAATTCTAATATAATATTTAACTATATTAGAAAACACTCTAGATAAAAAAATGTACACTCAAGATTAATTTTCTAGACTTAAAAATAATTTATTAATTGCAACAAATTTTATGTAACATGTCTTGGTTCATAACATCTTGGGCTTCTACTTTCCCATGTCGGGCTTTAAAATACATAAAATTACATAACTTTAAATGGTTTTGAGCATCAAAAATTTTAGCATCCTATTCTATAATAGCATCTCTAACTCCACCCTGATGTCATGAGAGTTATAATAATTTATTCAAAATTTAGACTTAAATAGTATGTAAGAAATTAGACTTCCTAAGAGAATAATTACTAATATTAATATGAATAATCACTAGAAAGAATAAATTTACCATTAATAATGTATAATGGAGATTTACTTTAGCTAAAATTAAATTACCAAAATGGTAGGATTATATGCATGACTAGTTTGAATTGAATCTCCAAAAACATCATAGTTAACTGAAAGATTATTGTCATTTTATTTTATAATTTATATGTATCGATCAAGATAAGGACATGAATTTAGCCTTTATAATTTGAAAATAAAACTAATTTTGAAACACCTTTTGGCTAAATATAAACTATAAATTATGAGTCAATGATATTACTCTGTGTAAATTATGGATTAACACTATTCTAGATAATAAATATAGTGAAAATATATTAACATGTAATTTAATTTTTCAAATTATAATAGTCTACTACTAATTTTAGGATTAATAATATTCTCATATAGAAAATTTCAAGGTCTCTTTGAGACTCCTTGTGTAGAATGGGCACATGCCCATTTTAAATAAGATAAGAATAATATAAAAATCTAAAGTTCTAACCAATATTATATAACACAAGCTTAGGGAGATTCTTCAATGGAGTAATAGACATAACAATACAACACAAAACCTTGTGATGATACCATGGCATCAGGTAGCTACATATATCATTCATAGTATATTTATTATACTTAGTGGCATCTCATAGATAATTAGACCTGAAATGTATATGCACAAGGATCACATGTGTCTATTTATATTAAGTTTGTATTATTATATTTGGGATTTTTTGTGGATAACACACCCTCCTTTTTGGATAAGTGGGGGACCCCTCTAAAAAATGATCAACTTCACAGTTCTTAGACTCTTAGTATTGTTCCTATCTACTACTCTCTAAGAGAATCCTCAAGGTCCATTTTTTGACTTGGATTTTCAAGCGTATTAAGTGTTTGTGATGGTTAGATGATCCTTGATGAAATCCCTCATGACCTTAAAATATAACTTATTTGGATCCTGGTCATATCCTAAAATAAACTAGGTGCTTTCTTACTTAGAATATTTAAATCCACTAACTTTTTTTTAGGTTTGTTTTCATTGTGAGGTTCCTAGAGTCTCAATCTCTTTGATTATTAGTCTCCTAGAGTCTCAATCTTATAAATTCCTATATAACATCCTACAGAGCTTAGCTGGTATCTCGATGAGCATTTAAATTTATTGCATTGGTTTTCTTTTAATCAATGTTTTTTGTAGTTTTATATAGGAAGATCAGTTGAATCAAAGGGCGCCGTGTGAATCACTAAAAAAAATGTCAAAACCTATCAAGTTATAGCCAATTAAGGTGACCTGAAGTCATAAATTCATTCTCTCAAACCTAATAGAGATGTCATATCCTTAGAGAGACTGACCAAATCAAAAGACATCATGTGGTCTAGAATTTCCAAGAGCAAACCAATGATCTCACCCTAATGTCCAGCATGTTAGTCTCTTAAATCTAAAAGACTTTTTAGAACTCAAGAGATTTTTGATCAACTGAGTTAGCATCATGTTCCCCGTATACAAATTTAATAGTCTCTAAGATGATATGTCATGTGCCTTCCATGCTTAAGCATTAATTAGATGGAAAACTAAGCCCTAATTAGAAAATTTAAAATATTGTGTCATAATCACCAAATATATCAAGTTTCATATATTAATAATCTATTAATTAATGACTATTGTGATTATAATTTGATTCATTTTTCTAAACCATTTATGAAACCTTTTCATTTCCATTTTGAAATTCATGATATGTGTTAATATACAAATTATGTTTGAAGAATGTTTTTTTCACTATAGAATTTTTGAATATTGATTTCTAATGAAGATTTTATAGATTAATCATTCCCATTCTACACAACATTAAATTATATGTGTGTAACCTTTACATAATCAATCTCAGTCATTTTCTCTACTACATAGAACATGCACTCCTTTGCATGCATCTTGCTCAACCATTCACACAAGTCTTGTGTTTGCTTGTTGAATATAATTCACCAATTTATCATGTTCCTTGCTTCCCTTTATTCATTGTCATTCCACATTCCTTTCATATTTATGTGTTCCTTTCCAATTTGTATGTATTTATTATTCCCACACACCTTGTAACTTAGCATGCCTTATTGACCCACTGGTAGAATCACTAAAGATTTGGAGAAGCATTATATCCTAGTGTTAAAATCAAATAGTTCTCCATGATTAGAAATGAAATCAATGAGACCATGAGTTATTTCAATGTAATATTCCAATGTATGTATATTCATATCCATCAAGATCATAAACTCTTTACTCTAATGGACTCTATATGTATTTGGATGTATTAGACCTAGTCACTTCTATATTTTTAAGAAGATATGATACAACTAACTTGGTGGAGGACTATATTGAAGCTTAATATATATACAAC
Source organism: Torreya grandis (assembly GCA_037957365.1). Classification (NCBI taxonomy): domain Eukaryota; kingdom Viridiplantae; phylum Streptophyta; class Pinopsida; order Cupressales; family Taxaceae; genus Torreya; species Torreya grandis. The sequence continues at coordinate 1,183,333 of JARHVA010003607.1, forward strand.
TAATGCCTCACGGATTGATTCCAAAAATTATCCAAAACATAGGGACAATAACAATTCCAATAGCACCATAAGTCATTAGGACTGTGCCTAACCAAATCACAACACATGCATTATTGTTAATTTCAAAAACACAATTTGCATAGGTCATAACCCCAACATATAGTAACCATTCAACTAAGCTGGAAGATCTCACCAAAATTATGTATAAATTGGGTAATGATTTCAATAGCCTTTAGAGAAAGGTTAATTCTAGACAAAAATAGCTAATAGGAAAAAAAAAATCCAAAGAAACAAACATAGTTGGTAGAAAAACAACTAGAATACTAACTAAAAAAGATTGAGAAATAACTCTAAGGCTATCTCTTCAAGTCCACCTCTTGCCATAATTTTTTTATAAATAGTGTTACCCCATTATTGTTGATTCTTTCACACTACTTTCCCATGGAGAATTATATTGTCCATAATTTTTTAATAATTTTGAAATAATCATGAAGGAAATGGAAAATTATGAAGTTTCACCAATAGATTAGGATAGCCTCCAAGTTAGTGGATCATCAAACTCTTCCCCCACTCTTATGTTTAAAACTTATGAATTCCCTTCCAAGGATGACAATGAACCCATAGACAATGTAGAAACATGAGCATCTATTAATATCATACAACATACTATTTGTAAAAATTTAGGGCTTAACCATATGAAATCCATTACAAAGGTTATCCAATTATATAAATTGATTGTGACTATGATATAAAATTTGACTAACGTCCCCATACAATTGGACATAGATCCCAGAGTTAGTAATGTATATATTTTCAAATAGTGGAGATTCATAAAGATTTCAAAATGTTGCTAAGTAGAGATTGGTATCAAGATTTAAATGGATATGTATTCATAGATTTATCTCACATATGGATACCATGGAAGCATGTACCAAACCATATTTTAATAAAAATAAATCAAAAATAAAGTATGTAATCACTAAGTATCAGCAAAATAATGATAATTTTGAGGTATTAGCTATAGAAATTGATGTTTTCACATAAAAACTAAAAAAATACCTATATAGAACTTTGACCTCAACTCAAGCACTAAATTTAAAAATATATACATTGATGAAATCTAAACTAAAATAAGGTTTAAGTATTGGGGTAGTTTTAATTAATCCTAGGGTTCAAGAATATTTTTTTTAATTATAGATTATAATTCTCACATACCAAAATAAGATGGAATAAGTGTGATGAGATTGTGTATATTTATATGATTTAAGTTTCATTATTTTAAGCACATGAGGAGTTAAGTGGCCAAATAATAAATGTCATTATTACTTAGAATAGGAAATATAAGTCCAATGTATTTAGGTGCTATCAATGCATAGGGGTAGTGGCATTATTTGGTTTGAGTTATAGAGTAAGCATTGGTGGAAACATTAGTTTAGTCATTAATTTTTGGCAACAGTGTGAATAGTAAGATGGGTTTTGTAGGTAAGGTGTCACTGTGTCATCTAAAGCATGTTTTTTAAGCTCTATATCTGGATACAACATAGGTGATCAATCAAGTTCTAAGGGAGAACAACCTTGCTCGAAGTCCACACATAAAAGTGAATTCTGAATTAGCAGTATTATTTGCAAGTAATTTACTAATGTTAGTTTCAGACAAATCACTGGTGGTAGTGATGTGGAATTTTTCATTCTTCTAGAGTACAAGGTGAATTTATTATCATAAGTGGATAAGTTTGAATCTAGGACATTTAAATATCTCCCTTTCTTGGGAAAAGATAATCTTGGTTTCATTCCCCTATCTTTTTTCAGGGCTCTAGAGGCTAGATATGTTACTTTGTTAAACTTGGTGGAAGAATTAGATTGCTTGTGTTCTTGTTAGTTGGTGCTAAAAAATGAGCATTCTATGGTTTTCCCAAATTTGGCTAAATTCAAAGCTCCTTTTCTAGATTTGAAGGCATGTTGGGCTTTGCATAGGTCCTTTAATAGGATTGTTGTAGAAATTTATGTCTAATGGGATCTACATATGACTATTCACATTCCCAAGTTGGGTGGGAAAGCATAATAAGGAGTATTGATGGTCAAGGTACATTAGATGGATTTAGGTGGTTAAGCAGCACCATTGGTTATTAAGGATGCGAAAGAGGATGTTAGGGGTTGTTTAGTGTTATCTTGGCCCAAGAAGCTGAGGGCAATGAGATGATGTTGATGGGAGATAGGAGTGCATTGATGGATAGTGCATTATTAAGTATAGTTTGGGGTGGTAAGCCCCTAATGTTGTTAGACTAAATAGAAATGGGTTAGTGGTTTGTTTGGATTTTTTAATTTTTGGTGGTGCTATTGCTATGTATGACTAATAATGCCAAGTTTTATAAGCTAATATAAAAATTTAGATCTTGACTAATATAATGTATAAAGTTAAGGTTTTGATTTGAGCTTTATGGATCTAGTGTCTTGGTCATGCCTTGATGGAGTTATTAAATTTGGTCTTATTAATGTAGATGTGATTTTTTAATGATAAATGGACTTCACCTTCAAAAGGATAGTGGTTGAGTGCATAAGTTTTTACATGGATGACATTAATATTTTTTGTAAGGATAAGATCCAACATCTTTAACATCTTTGTGAGGTTTTTAATAAATATAGAAGGCATAACATTTATATGAATTAAAAAAAGTGTTTTCAATGGTGAATGTCTACAGTGATCAAAATTTATCCCTTACAAGGGCTTCAAACCCTTTAAATAAGTGTAATTCAAAAATAAGTTATCAATAAAAATCAAAGCTTATAAAATGTTTGACAAAATTGAAGTAAAGAGTCATATTAAAAATGACAAAATAAGGGATATAAAAAAATACCATCAATACCACATCACTATTGGTATAGGTTACAAACCTTGAAAATTCCAACTATTTTATAGGAGAAACCATGACTGATGAAAATGACCAAAAAGTGTGACAAAAGTGTTTCTGGACATTTATATAAAAATTATATAAATTTCTTGTTATGGTGGTTAATAAAGGTACTTTATATTTAGATATACCACACTAAATAAATTTTAATTAATATTGGTTTTCCTTTATTTATACTTTAAAGTGATTGTGAACTCTATTTTCTCATGTAGGCACCATAATGTATTCTAAAGTTGAACTTAAATGTATGTTTTTCATCAAGAGAAGATTTTGACTATGAGATATGCTCTCAAACAAATTTATGACACTACCTAAAATATCATATTGTGATATAGAGTTAAGGAGGATAAGTCACCAAATAATCATCTTTAGCTTCTAGTCTTGTCAAAGATCTCATCTACATACCATATTTGACTTGAATTCTCTTGGATGATCTAGTTTCTTTCTCTTGGATGAATATGATTTATGGTATCCTTGGGTGTTTCCTATATATATATATATATATATATATATATATATATTAAATTATTTATGATATTATACTTCTCACATGACTCTCACATTCATTCACTACTTCATTACTCTCATTTTCTTAACAAACTTACTCTTAAACCTTCACTAGCTTTCATTAGGTAACCTCATTAGGTCTCAAAGACCAAAACTTGGTTTAGGATTCTAATAATAAATATAATTATATTTATGTTATTAAATTATTATTCATACATGTCTTATCCCCTTTAAATTGATCAAATAGACCCTGAAACTCACATTCACCCTTCTTGCTCTTAATGACCTTATTAAGCTTGTAGCTTTTTTTGGGCATTTTGACTTGGTTTGATAAATCCATAAATTTCCTTGAATATATGAATCCATTTAAACCCACCATATATCTCATTTTATGTTTGTGTCAAATTTAATATCTTGATTCCACTCTTAAAATGCACTTCTTTCTTTAACCTTCCCTTAAATAGGCCTAATTAACCCTATTCCAACTCCATAATCCTCAAATATGTACCATAGTAACTCAAATAAAAATAAAACCTTATTAATCACTTCTTTACTATAAATTTCTGATGGTTCACAATTTTATATAATTTTCCAAGGTTTAAAACTCCCAAAATCTCCAAAACCCTAATTTTAGGGTTTCTCTAGCCTGCACAGGGTCAAGAGCACATTAAATTCCATTTCTTGAGTTATATAGCATTTACAGAGACCAATTAAACTTAATATAGTATTATTTTAAGTCATTCTCCTTTTCCAATTTTCTATAACCATCACTTCATCCATTCCATGTTTAAAACATAAAAATCTCAGTTGATTGTGAGTAATTATTGATCGTGTAAGGCAGTAGAGGTCATAATTTACCATATGTTTGGTTCAATGAAACTTTACAAGGTTTTATGAATTTATATATGTATATTTTCATCATTTTAATCATTATAAGTTTATTAAACACCTTTATCAACCTTTTTATACTCAATATCATACAATTTTTAGGAAACTAGGCTCTTGACAAGACTGTGTACAATGTCCTCAGGCCTATGAGCATTCAATGCTATAAAACTCTCACCAAGGTCATTATTTAATTTTTAAACTAATCCTTGTGTTTTTATTCCATCACCATACCAACCTATCAAATCATGCTTCTCATAAACTCAATGTTTCCAAGTCCCAATGTAGGACTATGTGCTAACTCAGAACATTGTTTATAACCAGTCAGTTTCAAGATTATAAAAATTGGTTTGTTTTAGGTTTTTACTCCACTATAAACATGTAAGTGTATTGTAAATTAAAATACCTCAAATCACACCTTTAATTATTCATATTATCTCTAGGGCATTAAACCTACAACAAGGTCTCTTTTTCCTGTATACAGAGGTTTGTTTATACCAACATGGTTTTTTCTTTCTAAATAGTGTTTTAGTCCTCTACAACCTGAGAGCCATATTTTTGTCATCCAATATATAGTCAATATACTAAACCTTCATCATATTTATCTCAAACATTTCTACACTTATGTCTCAAGAACATCTAACTACTTGGATACCCTAGATGGTCATCACTATGAATAGGAGTTTCAAAATAAGAATTGCTTTCTTGGAGTTTTCCAACCAATTGATTTGTTTACATCGACACATAGGGGTCCCTTAATAATTTCACACAACTTTCCACAATAAATTCTTGTTTTTTATTTATTCTCAAATAATTGTTCAAGTCATTATTTCTTAACTGTATTCAACAGTCCTTCTAAAACCTATAGACACACATAGAATTTATACATACATAACCTTTAAGCTTCACTTATAACAATGTGTATGCATAAAAATAACCATTCTTATATCTTGAAAATAAACAACATAATTATCAACTTATCTTTGTTTATTGTGTCAACCTTCCTTACAATACAGTGCACAAATGGACCGGTTCATCTTTTATGAGAGGTTTTGAACATTTTTGTCATTCTCTCTTTTGCCTTCCTCTCCTTGGATATCACCTCCTCTCTCCTATTCTATATTCTCCCTCCTAAAAATCACGAATAGATTCTGTTTTTCACCAACTTCAATGTTGGTTCCTTGAGTGATTACACCAACCTCTTTTCTATAACTACTTCAATGTGAGGTTTTGGAGTACGTGATCATAATATGACTTTTAATTGGATGTCCTAGTATTATTTACCTTAAAAACACCTTTTTAAATGCTTCTTAGACATTCTACACCAACATGTTCTCACTTAACCACCTTTACCACACTTTGGTCATTCTTGGCTTAAGGACAATATTTGAATTTTTAAATTATTGTTTTTAGAGGGAAAACACCTAGATGCCATATAACACACATTTAAGAATCCAACTAAACTCCAAATACACAAATGTACCTTATAAGGTCCCTCACACAATTTGACCAATGTTTGACCTTTTATTGACAAAATGCGAAAATAGTGTTTTCTAACTTGATGTTCTTGTATCATACTCCCCAAGAGGGATAAAACTTAATCATCTAACTTTCTTTATTTCCTTCTAATTTTTTATTTTAGGTTCCTTCATGTTCACTTTATTTCTTGTTTTCATTCCTTGATCCTTCTTGTTTGTCAAACTCTTGCATTTCTTCCTTGTGGCTTTGTCTATTCTTCTTATCCATGCATCTTCTACCTCTATGAGGTGTTCCAACTATTGTACCTCATTTTTTTCTGCATATTCCACCTATTCTAAGTCACCTTAAACCCCATCATAATCATCTACAACCATATAGGTCTTATTTTTCTCTCTCATGCTTGTTTGTTGGCTTGCTTCTTCACGAATCTCACTTGATTTTTGCTTGTTTAGTGATTTTTGCTTCTTGTTCATGCTAGAATATCATTCCTTAGGATTTAATGGCTTATTTTTCATGTCAACCTCTATCCTTTTCTGATCTATAATCTATTTTATTGCCTCTTCTTCACATTTCTTCTCTTTTTGATGTCTTTTTCTATCATCTTGCTCATTGTGCAAGAGCAACTTGTTATTCCCTTCATCCTCATCATAGTATAACATGATTTATAAAATTTAAACTCATATTTATCTTAACCCATGGAATAACTCACCTTGTTTGCTTGTTTATACTCCATTTACTTTCTTGTTTGCATCTTTGTTTGCACAACTCTATGTGATTCTATTTATTGCTCCTCTTTGGGTTTTATTGGAGTTCATCCTTAAATTTTGAATATTTTACTTCACCTTATTTCAACCCCTTATATGGGCTGAAAATTTCTTCTAACATCTCCAACTCTTATTTCAACTTAAGTGCATCCATCTCTTCATAATCCTTATCAAACCTTGGTCTACATTGCTCTTCAACTTCTTAGGCAACTTGATCTTTGTCTTGTCCTTAAAATCCATAATTTTTGAGATTAAAATCAACCTATTTGTGTTTCATACCATGATTCTCAATCACTCTTTAAGGTGCTTCATTCTCACCTTCCATGCTAAACATCCATCCATCAATGCAATGGTTTCCATATACAAGAGATCTTCATCATTAGGGTCAATTTTAATTATATCATCATATACAAGATTTTAAAAAAAATATTTCAAACACTTATATTTTATGTACTCATATGGTTGTACCTTCATCTCATTTACTTGTTTTTCTTGTATTATCTCTCTTGCTTGCTCTGTAGGCTTGTTATCTTTCTCTACCTTTATGCTTTTTTAGAGTACACTTGAAATAGGATCCTCTTGTGATATTTTCATGATTTTTACAACCCATTTTATGCATTTAATCTTCTTTTTCTTCCAATTTCCTCTCTTTTCATATCCCTCATGCTTCTTGCCTTGGTTATCTACCATGCCATCTTGGTATTCTTTGTCCTTTATCCTTTGTTTCTACATTTGTGTTTGATTTCCACCTGTACTTTTGCCTTGTTTGACCTCTTATTTTAGGTTCACCTATTTATTATCCATACCTATTTGTTTTATCCACTTATTCCATACATATCCATGCCCTTTTTCTCTTTATGAGGGATGCAATTTTTCCTTATTTCTCCCAATCTGTATATTAGCCTTTTCTTCTTCATTAATGCAATCAAAATCAATGTTCAAACACTTATTTACCTCCAAAGGTGACTACTGCAAGATTGTGTCTTCCTTCATGTCTTCATGGGTGACCTATATGTATTCTTTGAATTCTCCTTCTCTTGTTTCTAATGATATACTTAGCAATGCATCATAATATTCCTCTTTCTCTTCAATTTCATCATGTGGAATGTCTTAAATCTTCATTATCTTGTCCTCTAAAAGGGGATATCTTTATTTATCATATTATTTCCACTTTATGGGTGATTTTATTCGATCATCATTCACCAAATTTGAGGAATAATTATTGTCCTTCACCACATTTGTATTCATACCTGCATACACAAACTTGAAAATAATGTTAGCATACAAAATGAGAGACCACACAGTATCTTTGAATGCATTTGGAATAGACATCATCCATATTTTATTATTATTATATTAAATGAGAAATATATTATAAATTTTTCTATCTTGTTTCTCACTTGAAAACATCTCACTTCTCTTGCCTCTTTGGGTTACCTTCTATTTCTTCTTCTCACTCTTCATGACACTCATCTTGTGCCTTCTTCCTCTCACAAGTGACTCTAGTGGCCACTTCACTTTCCTTATTTATATCCATTTCATTAAATTTATTGTCTTATCATGAGATTCACCATGATATCTATCCTCTATATACCTTTACCCAATTCTCTTCTTATGTCTTCCGCTTATCTTTCTATATCCATCTTGTCTCACTTGTTTGTTTTCTAGGCCTATCTAGACCTTCCTCTTAGCAAATTTATCAACCTTGTCTCTTATACCTCTATTGGTACTTTCCTATTTTTTTCCCTCTATATATGACCTCTTATTATCCTCATTTACTCTCTTTTGGAGTCTTCTTTCTTCTCTTTTGTCTTTTTGAGCTCTAATGCTCTCTTTTCTCTCTACCTTCTCTAGTCTTTTCTTGACTAGCTTCTAATCCTTCTCATAGGACTTTGGGGATGTATCTCTTCTCTTTATCAATATTATACTCCTCTATTTTGACCTTAATGGATCAGACTTGCAACACATTTATTCTCCCTCAATACCCTACAAGGTTATCTATCATGCATATCTCATAACATTATGCATTCATCTCAAATCAACAAGCTTGAATAACTCAAAATACATGAAAAAAATACTCACCTAGATATGATACCAAATTATGCATAGGTAAATTGGATAAGTCACCAAAAAATCATCTCTGGCTTTTGGTCTTGTCAAATATCTCATCTACATAAAATGTTTGACTTGAATTCTCTTGGATGATCTAGTTTCTTTCTCTTGGATCACTATGCTTGATGGTCTCATTGGGTGTTTCTTGTTGATTGTATATATATAGGAACTTCTTTATGGTATGATACTTCTCACATGACTCTCAAATTCATTCACTACCTCATTACACCCATTTTCTTAACAAACTTACTCTTATACCTTCACTAGTTTTCACTAGGTAACCCCATTAGATCTCAAGGACCAAAACTTGGATTAGGATTATAATAATCAATATAATTGAATTTATATTTTTAAATTATTATATCATACATTTATTATCAAATTTAAAGTGATCAAATAAACCTTGAAACTCACATTCACCCTTCTTGCTCTCAATGACCTTCTTAAGCTTGTAGCCTTTTTTGGGCATTTTGACTTGGTTTGAGAAATACATCGACGTAATTGAAGATATAAATCCATTTATATAGAAATTTATATTTACTTTGAGGTTTGTGTCAAATTTCATATCCTGATTCCACTCCTAGAATGCACTTCCTTCTTTAACCTCCTCTCAAATAGGCCTAATTAGCCCTATTCCAACTCCACAATCTTAAAATCCATACTATACAGACTCCAATCAAAATAAAAACTTATTAATACCATTCCTCCTATAAATTTATTATATATCACAAGTTTATATAATTTTCCAAGGGTTAAAACTCCTAGAATCTTCAAAACCCTAATTTTAGGATTTTTTTAGCCTACACAAGGCCGAGAGCACATTAAATTCCATTATTTGAGTTATATATCATTTAAAGAAAAAATAAAATTCATATGGTATATTTTTAATAAATTTTCCTTATCCAATTATATATAACCCTCACTTCATCCTTTCCATGCTTAAAACATCAAAATCTCAGTTAAATGTGAGTAATTATTGACCGTGCAAGGTAGTAGAGGTCATAGTTTATCATATGTTTTGTTCAATTCCACTTTATAAGGTTTTAATACTTTTAATAGGTATTTTTTCATTTTTATAATATTTATACATGTATTAGACACATTTTTAAACCTTCTTATACTCAATATCATATAATTTGCAGGAAATTGGGCTCTTGACAAGACTATGTATAGTCTCCTCAGGCATGTGATCATTAAAGGCTATAAAACTCTTACTATGGTAATTATTTAACTATTAAAATCATCTTTGTGTCATTATTCCATCACCAAACTAACATATCAAAGTGTGCTTCTCATAAAATCAACATTTTCAAGTCCTAATATAAGACTATGTGCTAACTTAGAACATTATTTGTAACCAATTAGTTTCAAGATTGTAAAAAAAGGTTTGTTTTAGGTGTTTAATACATTTTAAACATGTCAATTTCTTATCCAATCAACTACCTCCACTCACACCTTTAATTATTCATACTATCTCTAGGGCATTGAACCTACAATAGGGTCTCTTTTGCATGTGTACAAAGGTTTGTTTATACCAACAAGGTTTATTCTTTTTAAATAGTGTTTTAATCATATAAAAACTAAACACCATATGTTTTTTATAAAATATATATTCAATCTAATAAACCTTCATCATCTCCATCTCAACATGGCTACACTTATGTCTCAAGAATGTCTAACTACTTGTATGCCCTAGATGGTCATCACTGTGAACAAGGGTTTCAAAACAAGAATTGATTTCTTAGAGTTTTAAAACCTATTTATTTGTTTACTTACACACCTAGGGGTCCATTGAAAATTTCACATAACTTTCTACAATAAATTCTTGTTGTTTCTTTATTCTCAAACAATTGTTCAAATCATTCTTTCTTGATTGTATTCAATTGTCCTTCTAAAACCTGTAGACACACATAAAATTTGTACATACATAACCTTTAAGGCTCACTTATAAAAACATGTATACATAAATATATATATATATATATATATATATATATATATATATATATATATATATATATTTAAAATAAACAACACAATTATAAACATATCTTTATTTATTGAATCAACCTTCTTTACAATACAGTCCACAAATGGACTGGTTCATCTTTTATGAGAGGTTTTGAACATTTTCCTCCTTCTCTACTTTGCCTCCCTCTCCTTGGATATTATCTAATCTCTCATATTCTCTCCTATCCCTCCTCAAACTCAAGTACAACTTCTCTTTTTCACTAACTTCAATGTTGGTTCCTTGAGTGGTTAGAGCAACCTCTTTTCTATAACTACCTCAATGTGAGGTTTTGGAGTACATGATCATAATATGACTTTTAATTGGATGTCCTAGTCTTATGTACCTTAAAAACACCTTTTAAAGGCTTATTATACCTTCTACACTAACATGCTCTCACTTAACCATATTTACCACACTTTGGTCATTCTTGGCTTAAGGACAATATTTGAATTTTCAAATTATTAGTTTTGGAGGGAAAACACCTAGAGGCCACATAACACACATTGATGACTCCAAATAAACTCCAAAGACACAAATGGACCTTATAATGTCCCTCACACATGTTTACACTCACATTGACCAAACTTTGATGTTTTGTTGATAAAACTCAAAAATAGTGTTTTCTAACTCGATGCTCCTACATCACTATGTGTCATTTTATTAATTATATACCAAATTCTACTTTTTGGTGTGTTATTTCCATTTTCATATCATTACTAAACCCCATGTTTTAACACATGGAGTGAGCTAAGTATCTATAAATCAGAAGCTATGCCATGTCAATCAATAAAAAATAGTCTTAACTTCATTTTTGTTTATTTTCATACGCATATGAGTTGTTTAATGTAATGTTTGAATAAACATTGCTTCTTTTTTTCCCTTACTATTTTTATTACTTATAAACTTATCAATAATAAATATGAGTTCTCAGTCTATAATTTTTTTTCAATATATGTTATCCAAAATAATAAGTATATACTATTAAATTTTATTTTTCTCATTCTTATTTTTCTTAAAATAATATTATTGTTGTAGCAGGGTATGATTATAAAGGCATTGGATAAATTTATAACATGCCCATTTATTAGGATTTCCTTAATATTTTATTTTAAACTATCTCATTCTAATTTTGGTGTTTTTGGTTATCTACAAAACCCAATATATCGAAAGAGAACATAGAAAAGGGCCACAATTTTAACATTGTATTAGTGTTTTAGGTGAAGACAAGAAATGCTAAAGGAGAGTGGTTGGCACAAGTAAAGACATTTATGTTTCCTTACTTAGGCTATGAACCTTGCTATGAACCTTATTAATTTTTAGTGCATAAACAAATTCAACTTTATTTTCCACTCATAATATAAATATAAGCATCTCAATTTTCCTGTTGCATCCACAAGTCAAGTCCCAATTTATTCCACAAATCCTTAAAGATTATATCCCATACTATTTCAAATACAATAGATAAGGAATATAAAGTATATTTATATATGTAGTTTTCATTTTCAATTGATTAATTCATATTAAATGTTAGGTAGTTAACTTTTTTTCCAAATAAAATATTTTCAAATACTATTATATAAAGTTATTATATTTATAATTTTTTTTCCATAATTAATTTGTAAAATATACTTATTTTTATTGATTGAAAAACATTTACTAACCTAATACTTATTAGTGATTTTTGCATCAATGTTTATCCCCAAATTTAATAGTTTCCATCCCTACCCAACCTCCCTTGTGCTTTTACAATCATTGAATATTTTTGCTTTAGCTATTCTTACTCCAATTTTTATGTTTATCATGTTAAATAGGGTACATCTAGAAGAACATAGGCAAAATCATTAAAATATGGTGCTGATTTTTTTCTCTGTGTTGTGTAGCTTAAATATGTTAGTTAAGATTGTTTCTTTTTAATTGAAAATTTGATGGCATTAGTCATGTGTCATGTAATTGGTCTCTCCATGTTATCTCTTCACAATTAATTTTTCTCCTCTTCCCAAAATTCATCACCATTTATCTCGAAGATAAAAACAATAGGCCACATATAATAATTTCAATGTTTTAGGATCATGATACAAATAAATACGAAATATATATAAACAAATTGACAATTGAACTATTGCAAGGAATTTTAATTTTTGTTCCACTCATGGTGAATTTAGTAGGTAATAACATGAATTATTAAAATATGAAGCTTGTTGATCATAGTCAATATTTAATTTAAAAGATAACCATTGTTATGATGGTGTAGTATCCTATAAGTAATGAAATGAGGCTTCTTTAGGATTAGAGATAGGGGTTAAATTACATGGATATATGAACCTATTAAAAAAATTTAATAGTGAAAAATGGTTACTGAGAACTTAGAAAATACAAGATGAAGAATTTCACTTATGTGGAATAAAGGCAACCAAGGAGATAGAAATGGTGGATATGCTTCTACCAAGAGCACTAAAGGATGTAAGTGATGTTGAATGTGTAGCATCAGCCCACAAGTATTGGAGAAAAGACATATGAGTCACTGTATGCATTATTCATATATAGAAAAAGAGAGTGAAATTTTATTTACACATGGCATGGATGAGGTAAAAAAAGAAAGGGGATGAGATGGTAGTAAAAAAAACATAGAGAAGAGTAGCTTTGGAGGGAGAAATAACAACTACTCTGTTTGTAAAGGCTGACGAATATTGTAGGCTCTAAAACTAATAAAAATCACTATGGTTTTGTTTGATCCTTTCCTTGTATCAATAACTTATTGTGTTATGTATGATACTATGGTGTTCTAATATGTTGCTAATAATTTTTTAAGTGTATGATATTTTTCCTGACATAAAAAAATTCCAAGTCAGTGTTGGCTACATCGAGTGGTTACAATTCCAAATTTTGTGAATCAAAATCAAGTATTATAAATAAAATTTGACAATGTAGATTAATTTGAATGTTTATTTATATCAAATGTTAATGATATATGTTGTTAAATTAAAATCAAAAGGCAACACCATACTTCTATAGACATAGTATGTGGTATTGATAATATTTCATGGTAACAGACATATTCATAATATCTTTAGAATTTAAATGTTATTATTATTATTTTCTTTTTTAGATAGATGTTGGGGGATGAAGGGGCCCTAACTCTTAGAAAGATCTGTACTTACCGTTGGGTGGGGTTGCAAGCAAGCCCATGGATATGAAAGATGAAGAATGGAAGGTTCTTGATCGGAAGGCTCTGGGATCTATAAGGTTGAGCCTGGCATCGTCTGTGATTTCCAACTTATCACAAGCTAAGACAATGGTGGAGTTAATGGAATCTTTGTAAAATGTATATGAAAACACTTAGCTTTGAATAAGGTATTTCTTATGAAGCAATTATTTAATTTGTAAATGCAGGAAGGTGGATCGATACATAGTCATCTTAGTGATTTCCATGGATTAGTAAATTAGTTAGTTTTAGTCAATATTGTTTTTGATGATGAAATTAAGGATCTCTTAATCTTGTACTCCTTACCTGAAAGTTGGGACAGTTTGGTAATGGCAGTTAGTAATACTGTGTCTGCTTCAAATATCTTAAAAGTGGATGATGTTGTTAGTGTAATCTTGAATGAAGAAATTCACAGGAAAAACACAAGTGAATCATCAGGGAATGCTTTGAGTGTTGAAAGTAGAGGAAAGCAAAGAGAGAAGATCAAGCAAGGGAAGTCAAAGATAGCTAGGAGATCTAGATCCAGGCCTGGTAGGAAAATCTGCTTGCATTGTGGAAAGAAAGGGCATGTAAAGAAAGATTTTTAGTTGGTTGAAGATCAGCATGAAGGAAATGAAGAAGCAGATGTTGCAGATATTGTTACACAGGATGCTCTTGTATGTTCCTTGGATAAAGTGGAATATTGGGTTTTAGATTCTGGTGCCTCTTTCCATGCAATCCCAAATAGAGCATCTTTTCATGATTATGTCCAGGGAGACTTTGGAGAGATTTATTTAGGGGATGGTAAGCCTTGTCAAATGGTTGGCAAAGGGGAAGTGCGGCTAAAATTACAGACAGGCAACACATGGGTGTTGAAGGATGTCATCCATGTCCCAATCCTAAAGCAAAATTTGATTTTTGTAAGAAATTTGGGTGATGAGAGATGCATAGTAACGCTCACAGCGGACTCTTAGAAGGTTACCAAGGGTGCACTTGTTTTAGCGAGAGGTAAGAAAGTAGGTACTCTTTATCTATCTACTTGTATTACTAAATCTCCTTTTCGTTTATCTACTTCAACTGTAGATTCGAAGATGTGGCTTCATAGGCTTGGTCACATGAATAAGAAGGGGATGCATGTTCTTGAGTCAAAAGGTAAGAGTTTAGATCTGGGAGGCATAGATCAAAATTTCTATAAGCAATAGAAGAAAGTAAGGTTTCTTGAAACTACTGCTACAAAAAAGGATTGAGTTTATTGTATAAAGAGGAAATCTAATGTTTTTAGCAAGAGCAAGAAAGCCTTGGTGTTTATGAAGAATATGATGGACAGAGATCAGTCACAGGGGCTGAATAATTTTGAGCAAGGCAATTTGGACAGGGTTTTGATTCAAAGTAAGCTCGCGGGTAAAAATTCATCACTCACAGGAAAACATAGGTACTAGCATTGGTCATGTAGAACTAACATCGACAGACAGGTGGACACCAGCGTCGATCAGGGAATCGATGTCGGCAGACAGGACACTGGTGTCGATCAGGGAACCGGCGTCGGCGATTAAGAGGATTCGACATCGGTCATGTGCAGACCAAGGTCGACCAAAAAATGGATTTTGGGCGAAAAACAAGCTATCAAGGAGTCTCAAATGCCCATAAAGAGGACTGAAAGGGTAAGTAATCCTCAAATTCATTATTCCCCTTCTTTACACTACTTATTGCTCACTGATGATCAAGAACCAGGAAGTTTTAAAGAAGCAGATCAGGTAGAATCTAGGAAACAGTGGGAGCATGGCATGGATGAGGAAGTTGATTACTTGGGAGAGAACCAAACAAGAGGTTTGGTAGAGTTGCTAGTCAAGTTAAATAAGAGAGAGAATGGATACGTGAGATGGAAGGCCAGGGCATATGGTCTTGAGAAAGCTGCAGGACAATGGAGGTTTGGCAGGTGTATGACAAAGCAGGGCTTTAGTCAATGTTAGTGTGACCATTGTGGTTTCTTTACCAGGTTGGATAATATTAGCTACATTATTTTGATACTGTATGTAGTGTGTATGTTTGTTGCAGGGTCACACATGTAGGGAGTTGCTGAGCTAAAGGTAAAGTTAGTTCAGAGGTGTGTCATGAAGAATTTGGAAGCAGTGAAATTCTTTGGCATGAGTATTCTTAGAGACAGGGAAGATCACAGGTTGATGTTGTCTCAGGATGATTGTGTGAATAAAGTAGTGCAGGATGTAGAACCGACAAGCGCACCTATGGATGGATAGTTCACAGAACAGTGTCCCCAATCACATGATGAGGTTAAGTACATGTGTACTAGACCTAAGTTTGCCCAAGCAGTGGGTGCTGTTAGAAAGTTTGTGGTCAATCTGAGAAAGAAGCATTGGAGAGTAGTTTAGTGGATTCTCAGGTATTTGAGAGGGACCAACAGCAGGTTAACATGTT
The DNA here is from genome assembly GCA_037957365.1 of Torreya grandis. NCBI lineage: Eukaryota > Viridiplantae > Streptophyta > Pinopsida > Cupressales > Taxaceae > Torreya > Torreya grandis. Next base: position 1,199,614 of record JARHVA010003607.1, read on the forward strand.
ATGCAGGGTCAAGCACTTCGGATATGACAGATTACTTGGATGACAGGTGGAGCACCATAGGTTGTGTGGTGGTTGGTCTTCGAGATTGAGCTTGAAGAGGGATACAATCTAGGAAACAAAATTAGATGATGTATAGGTGCAGATGTTTATCTCCAAGTGGGAGATTGTTAGGGTGTGGAGCTAAAAGATTCACCAAGATGCAAATTGGAGGAGGTTGCTGAGTTATAGAGAAATTGACATTAGCAGCGCAATTGACAGCAGTCATCTTCAGTATTCACAACAACTAACATTGGTCAAGAGTCAGCCGACATCGATCATCTCTAGGCAGATAGGGACCGATGTCGATCGCCTATGCATTCTAGAACTGTTAGTTACACAAACAGTTAGTTTGTTAAACGGCCAGTTTGCATGTTAAAGGATAATTTTAGTCTTGAGTTGCATGTCTAATTATTGTAATTAGGATGTCTAATTATTGTTTGCATGAGGTTTATTTAAGAGACCCATGGGGCTGTATTGTAATCAAGGACAAGGAAGAGATCCTTCCAATTGTAAGATCAAGTTGATCTGCAGGTTGTGCAAGATCAGGGAGAAGATCTACATGGTAAGTAAGGTCATTGCTTTGCAGGTTGTTGCAAGATTAGGGATATCTACTTGGAGTACATGGAGTAATTGGTACTGGCAGTATTTTTACTGACTGGTGGAGGTGAACAACAGCTCTGTGTTTGAGTTGTTTGTTGTGACCATAATTGAGAGAGAGAACTCTTAAGGGAGAATTACTGGGAAGAAGAGTGTGGCATCTTCTTTATTGTATTTCCTTCTGGATGAGTATTAATACAATTGGGTATTGTCTCTCAAATTTTGTGTTGTTTCTGATTTCTAATTACTTGTTACTTTTGGTTTAATTTCATGTTTAGTTGCTTATACAAAGGTAATCAATTGTGCTCCTAATCCTGACAAAGTGGTATCAGAGCTTTATGTTCTAGATTCCTAACACTAGTGCCTTAGACAAGTATCATGATGAAAAATAATTTTTGGCATTGTGGTAAAATAATATATTATCTACATTATAACTCAAAACTTGGAGGAAAAATCCATCCCTTGTCAATCCATCCATGTCATCCTTATCTATATTATCCCCATGTCCATTATTTCTAAACATTGCTATCCATCATGTATTGCATCCTATTATGTCTATCCTTTCTTCTAGTCATTACCTTCGCAAGGGAGTGGAAGATGTCTTGAGACATGTTATGAATCATCTTGGTATATCCTCTAATGGGAACTTAGGAAAATAGATATTTGGTTCCCTCATGATGTGGTCATTGGTAATCCTTAGTCCATTCTTCCTTGGTCGTAATCCCTTTTCAGCCTCATCCTCATCCTTTTGTCATCTCATCCATTATTCCATCTATACTTATCTTGTTGCTAAGATTGGTATTCCCTTTGCTAGTAACTACATTTGTATAGTGTACATACATATCCCAAAATTCTTAAAAATTGAAATATTCCAAAAACCCTAAAAATTACAAAATTCACAGAATCCCAAAACATCTAAGTTGTATTATTTTGTGTCATCTTGGCATACGCCTTGAGTATCCTAGTAATTTTATCCTATATCCTAAATTGTCCTTATCATCTTGTCATATCTTATGTCTTAGTCATTTTATCATCTTGTCTTGTCAGATATTCTAATCATGGCATCCAAGTCTTTAGTTTACTCAAAATCTATACCCTTGTCTAAATCCATATCCTTAATCTAATTTCACATCATGATCATCATGACTGACTTTATCCAATTCATCACCTAATCAATCATCCCCTTGACTCTTATCAGGATAATAAATAATACACTAACCACAATGCATCTCTATGTAGATACTTGGGTATGTTACTTATATGTTGTGTTGTTTGACTTGTTTATATATCTTTTATCATGTGTATATATGATTATATTATGTTTCATTTATTTGTATATGTTTCTTTTTAGTATTGCATCATGTATATTTTTATCTATTAGGCAATGAACTAGGATGTTATGATGTCACCAAAATTTATAATGATGATTTTAGGTTCCCTTGATGATGTAGAGTTTGTTATTTTCTCCTTTTATAATCATGCACTTTGGCATAATGTCCTATTGGTCATACTTATATCATGGTCCATACTACCTAGTGTTATATTTACATCAGATTGCTTAGAATATGATGAGACCTTATTATAGAAATTATGGATTGATAATAAACACACTCATCATTCCTCATATCCTATATCACCTATCATAATGTCTAGCATCCCATATCTAATAATTTATCCTAGTCCTCCATCTTTAATCCACTCATCTAGTATCGAATCATTCCTCCAATTCCTTTATCATCACATCTATATCCTCTAGTCAATCATCTATCATGTCTTTAGTCATCAACATTTAACATCTCATCTCCCATCATTTCTCCTAGTCCTCTATCTTCATGTCTAACATCTGAGTTACACCATCTATCAAACAACTAACATTTCTGATAATCCTCATAATCCTAATATTACAATCCATCATCATCATCTTATAATCTAGTATTAACTACATTGTCCTGAGGTCTTTTTAGACTATGTAGGTAGCAGTCAGTCATATGGTAAGCCTGAGGTCAGCTCATCCACTCTCACCTCTTTCCCCATCATTCATCATCACATCTATCTTGTCCTTAATCATCCCCAAGTCTTACATAAGTAAAATCCTTGAGCTATAATATCTATCATTAATCAATCAGTATATTGATCAATCACCATCCCCATAATCATCTCCCTAATGTTTTCATCAATCGCCTACACCTATTAATTAGGCCCGATAAATCACAACATCCATATTTTTTTCCATTAGTCATCAATTATCACTAATTGATCAATTCATCATTTAAAGTTTACAATTTCCTCCTTTGATTGAGGCATGACCAAGACCATAACTTTACTATCATCTCTAACTCCCTTGCATGTATCCTTATTAGGGGCTTCATCGATATTAATCACATTGTGGCTCATTGATTTGATGCATTACAGTGAAAATTTTCCCCTTCATATTTTGGTCAATTAGTCATATCATTTATTCTCTCTCATCTCCTTCATCATATTACTCAACTTTAGATTTGAGATACACTCATCATTAATATTATCAAATTAGACTTATTTTGGTACAAAGCTATCACATGCATGTGTCCTTATCTATCAATCATCTTAGTCCATAACTCTCTATGGAATGTGTCCTTACCTATGATATGTCCAAATCTTGTTTCCTTTTATCTTATCATCATAATTTTATATTTGATTCCACCTTGGTCTATTTCGACAACCGTGACATAATAATTTGTGTTCCCTATGCATAGGTCTTTGCCAGGGGCATCATCAATTTATAGCTCACTGCTCATGTCTATTTAATTTTATTCCTCATTGGTCCCCCATCTAGCATCCCATCCCCTTATAAATTCATCCATCTTTACCCTTGTTTCTTATTTTTGAGTAGCCATCTACCTCCTTCCTTCCTGCATGTCCCCTTGAGGGGGAATTATGTGTCCACTAACATAATTTACTAACATTCATCTATGAGTGTCTTTCTTCTTTGAAATACCATTACTCCTTCCACTTCATCCACTTGAAATTCCATTTCAAAGAGGGGCAAAATTTATCCATCTAAATTTTTTCACTTCCCTCTATCACTTTTTTTATCCAATAGTCTTTTATCTCGCTTTATTTCCTCTAATTCATCTTATTAATCCCATTTTAGACATTTGGTATAACACCCTATATTAATTATTTATGTCACATAATAACCTTATAACATCATATAACCTAATTAAATACACCTAATTACCCATTATCCACTAACTAACCCCATTTATCTAATATTTGAGAATTTAAAATTCCATCCCACCTACCCTAGCCTATGAATAACCTATCCTACACCCATAGACTCTCTAGAACCCCATAATCACATGACTAATCATATACTAATTTTAATTAGGCTCCCAAAAATAATCTAAAGGCTTCAACCTCTAGAACATTCCCTCCTCTAGAATCATCTAAGGAATTTTTAATTCCTTGAATAATTCTCCACCATTGATTTTCTTACTCCCAACTTTGAATTCTAGCCACTAATCATCCTTCCTCCCTCTCTATAAATAACTGACTACGGAATGTGATTAAAATCCATGTCCAATATATGATCAAATCTATCATGCCAAATTAGTCTTTTGATCAAGACATTAAGTCTATAAGTTGAACAAAAATCTAAGTTTATTGTACAAATCCAACACTAAATCTAGTAATCTTTAATCTTAGTCTTGTTTTTATCTTAATCTTGTTTGGAGCATAAAATCAGTGAAGATGTAGGAAAAATGCATGTATAATCTTTTCATTTAAGTTGCATTTTTATTTTATTAGCTCCAAATTAGAGGTGTACTAAAATTTTGTGTAGGATAGTGATAAGTTTATATAAATCAATCCATTTATACATAATCTTTGCATTAAAATTAATAATAGTCACATGGGCATGACATTACTATTTTAATAAAATAGAACGTTACTTATTAAATAAAATTCCTTTCCAAATTTGTTTATCAAATCACTAACTATATTCATGTGCTTGCATACATGGCCTTAGGTTAACCACATGCATTCACACATTACAAAATACTAACTAGCCATTATAACCTTGTAAAATGTTTCTTCTTTGCTTTGGATTATCAACCATGCCAAATTAAATCCAATCTCACTGAACATCACATCGCCATCAGGGATGCTTTGTGATTTCATCCATGACTTATTCTCTAATTGTTGAAGCTTGAGGTTCTTGTAAAACTCATTCCATTTCACATTTGGCTCCACTAATAATACACAAGTACAATTGACACCAACTTATTCACCAACCAATCCACTCTTCTATGAGAAAATACTCTTATTTTATTTATAAACATTTTCTTCAGATGATAGTGATATACTTCTATGGTAACATTTATCTCTTGACCCGCTTGGGGCATTGTATGTAAACATCTTGCTCACATGCCAATATGGTGGAACCACTATTTTTTCTAATAGTTGATGAATAATTCTTGAGATACATGTTGTTCCATGAGTAGGCTTACATCACAAACAATTGCCTCCTTAGTAGGAGACTTTGCATTATTTCACCCAGGCTTATAAACATTGTTTGCCTTGTTTTGGAATCAATCACCCTTATAATCAAGTTTTTTCTATCCATTCTCTCCTCACATTATAATTTCAAAGGTATACCTCATATTGAAACGCTTTGGTAGACTCAATGACAAAGTAAACATAAAAAATTTAGCAATAAATCATTATTTTCAATGACAACAAGAATTTTCTTAATATACATGGGCTCAACTTACCTAATAATAATAATTTTAACACAAATATCATACACAATGAAAGCATTTGGTTTCCATTCCACTATGTGATAATGTGCACTAACTACTAGTTTTTAGATCCAAGATGTCAGGTCTAGATTTTTATCCCTCTACATTAACATGCATGCAATAGGAATTCAATTATGTATACTATCAAATATAAGAAACATTTACAACATGAACTACATTACAAAACATAGACACAAGTCTTATACAAAAAAATGTGAAGTTTTAAACTTAGATATATGTAAGTACCTTCTATGCATTTGTCTCATGCATGGAGTCCTTTAAAATCATACTACTATGTGAGTATTTTAACATTCACTCATGTTGTTGAAGAATCTGGAGGCCTAAGATAAAGGTTGCTCCTTCATTCTTATTTTTTCAAATTCTTCATACATAAATACTTATTTAATAATTTTAGTGAAAAATGTTCTAACACTATATGCATCATTACGATTGAATTTTTATTCCATTATATTCATCCTGCTTTGAATATTGTGGATGTCAAATTTAGTCATGAAATCATCCCTCTCCGTCTGACCTTTTAGCAATGTATTTTTTCGTGGACTATGTCATGATAATTTTCCTAAACAAGTTCAGGGATCAGGCCCAACAAAAATAATCTCTCCACCCAATACTTCAATTCATCACTAATGAATGGAGACATAGTACAATAACTACCCCCAAAGTTATCGATCTCTTGCCCATGGAAAACCATGCCCTATCAGTTTATATGGTCCATGTTGTTATCTGTAATCAAAGTCTGATCTTGCATCTTCATCAACATGTGGATAGAAAAATGACAATGGCATCCATGATGCAAATGCTTATGGCCAAGTCAGCTACCAATACCAACCTTTGAAACATTTTAAATGCCATAACATGCGTCATATTTAGCCCTACAATCCTCAGGGCCATATGTACACTAATAACTATATAAAACATACATAAATTGGAATATTAAAAATGTTCCAATTCATATTATACAAAAACAACTATTACAAGACACCATACCCACAATATGTATTGGAGAGATATATCAATTTTAGCTTTTTACAAGTCAAATGGAACATGATAGAATGTATTATCGTTGATACAGGAGGTAGTGGGATACCTCAATCTCTTACATTCACCATTTAGGAAGTCTTCTATATGATCTCTTTGTATACAAGCAATAATATCTTTATAATTACCCATATTTTACTTCACCCCACTCCACTCCATTTCATTGGAAGAGCACTCCCTAAGACATGGATTCTGTATTATAAGAGATAACAATCTCTTTCATTTGTATATCATCTATGAAGTGAGCAATCCAAAAAGAAATTAGACTTACTAATTTATGCATAAACAAGGGGCATCAATAAAAAAATAGCATTCATAAAAAAGAAACATTGATAAATAATTATCATTGACAAACAAGGGGAAATGATAACCATATGCAAATTTATGAAAAAAATAGATAATAATTAGAAAACATATGCATTGATATGTTGTCCTAAAATCAAACAAATGCAAAAACTTATAAATGCATAAGGACCATTTAAGAACTTCCTTGTAGTGACTAGCACATGCCATATTTAGCATGGATGATTTGCTTGTAAAGTTAAGTTATATTTTAATAATGTTGTCAATTTATTGCTATTGGTAATAAATTTTTTATAGAAAACATTGAATCATAATATATCTAGTTGGCACTCTTAAAGGGTTTGGCAACAAGAGAATGAATCCCAAATTGAGGATTCTAAAAAATGTGTAAAGTGATGGTCCTAATAATTATGTGCCAAGTGATTATATCCTTGATACAAGACCCATCCTCAATAACTTTACATGAAGTAATTACTTACCAATTAAAACACTTGGTGATGATGCTTTGATATTTTTTGCCAATATTATCTTAACCACATGTAATAAGAGATACTAATATCACTTCTAACATTTAAGTATCATGTAAAAAACTTTCAAGCTCATAACAAAACTTTCATTCATTTACAATATTGATTAGAAATTCACATGGTAAGTACTCTCTACCAATATATCCCTCAATTCATTGATTATACATATATTCTTTTGCTCCTTCCTACTCCCCATGAAATACCTCAATATCATACACATAACACATATAATGGTAATAACATAAATAAATAAAAATAGTTTCCATAAAGTAACACATATGTGCACTTGAGTCCCTGTAAACTCCATAATAGAGTTATATGTTAGGCATCTCACAATACTTGATTTGACATCATTGGCAACATGTCGTGCTCCTAGTACCAATGATTACAAATGTTGTTCCTCATTTGTATTCAACTTTGACTCAAAATAGTGGCAAAAGAGGCTCATTAACAATGTGTTGTAACTGCATAAGTGGTAAAAACACACTAGTAACACTAGATAAAGCACCAACACTACTTGGTCTACCCCACCTCACCATTGCTTTCACATCCCCAACATCATGTATATATTTGATCTTCACATTGACAAACTATTGCATAAGTGACACTATTTGTCTATGAAGTGTTGTCAACTTCTCATATCTTACATAATTCTTACTAGACATATGGTCACACATTATTTTAGAATTACTTTCAACAACCACATGTTCTATATTTTGATAAAAATACTCGTAAGACCATGAAGAAGAGTTACATAATATGAATTTTTTAATTTGCTACCATTAGTAATTGGAGTAGAATTAAAATTTATTTCTTCTTTCCTCAAAACATAATTAATATACACATATGTGAAACATGCATTGCTTGATTCATAGCAAAAAACTATACATAAGACATATATGTAATCCTATGCAAATAAATAAAACATTTAGCAAACATAAGCATCTTCAAGATTCATATAATCATCTCATGTTAATGAAAATAAGTTGACACACCCTAACCTCAAAACTTTGACAAGGTTATCCTTACAGAGTGTGAGAAAATAAAAAACTAAGAATATACATCTTTACCATACATTTCATTAACAAATTGCATATAAGGCTACTAATGAAAACTTTCAAATGTCAGCTAAAACTAGGGTACTGAAGAATCATATCCTTAAATTATTATGTTTACTATAGTTCAAAAATTAAATAAATAATTTGAGTGATAACAACCCAACAAGGTATAACATTAAACACCTCACATCACCTGCATCTTACTTATCATACCTAAAAACTATTCACACAAAAGTCAAAATGTGTGCCCAAAACATGGTCAATCATATACACTAAAACATTAAGGATATACTATGATGAAGATATACTGATAATTAAATAGAAAAAGCATAACAATAATTTAAACACTAAAGCAAGCTCATGTATGAGCAATTGTGTTGCATAATTAAAATTCCACAAGACCTAAGTTCTAAGCATAGTCAAGCCTACCAATTTATCAAATCAAAATATTAGAGTGGCCTTACCAAAGAAAAAGCAACATTGACACATAGTTCAATCTTATATGAGTGTTCAAAATTAATGAATAAAATAGGGGTCAAAATTATTAAACCATTCAAAATATTTTGTAGTATAAGCCTAAGCATAATGGTGTTAAGCTTCACAACTTCATTACCATCTAAAAAATTCTATAACATAGCTTCCTTCAAGAAGTCAATAATACAATCAACATAACACAACCCAAATGTATTACATCAAATTCAAACTACTATGAATCCTTAAATATAACACTAATATGGTCACTCATATTGATTTTTTTATGTGAAGGGTATCCATAATGCTTAAGGCCATTTATAATTGGATTATTAATACCAAATATTATTTCAAAGGGCTTATAAAATGTTTGCAGTTAATAGTGTGACTTACAATTTTAAAAACTAAAAATATGACCTAAAAATGTTAAATTGTATTACTTTAAAATTAGACTAGAGGTTATAATTCTAAAATCATTCAAATTATTTTATAACATAAGCATGAGTATAATGGTGTTAAACTTTGTGACTTCAATTACCATCTAAAAACTTATATAACATATCTTCTTTTAAGTAATAAACAATATAATTAACATAACACAACGCAAATGTATTACTTCGAATCTAAAGTACTCTGAATCCTTAAATTTAGCACTAACATAGTCACTCATCCTAATTTTTTTATGTGAAGGGTATCCACAATGCTTAAGGTATACTAAATATTATTTCAAATGGCTCACAAAATGTTTATATTTAATAGTACACCTTATAATTTTACAAACTAAAACCATGACCTAAGGCTAATTCATAGTAGGATTATCAATATTAAATATTATTTTAAATGGCTTACAAAATGTTTGTAATTAATAGTGTGCCCTACAATTTTACAAACTAAAAATATACCCTAAATTTGTTAACTTTAACTACTTTAAAAAACATGTTCTATATTTCATTGGTCTCTTGTCTACAAATGTAAAGCTTGTGCTCTTTTGATGTGCTTAATTGATAATAGCTAAACAAGGTTCAAGATTTAATAATGCAGACAAAGTAATTCATTGCATGTAGCCAACTTGTATAGTAAATTCCTGCTCTAGGATGCTCTTATAAATGAAATATGCATTTATAGAACCAAGTAATGTTGCACGAGATCCTGTAGAGGTTAAAAATCAATAGTTTAATGGAAAATGAGAAATTAAACAAGGGAAAAGTGTGTAAGTAACCAATTTTATTTTAATTTCTTCAATCAAGGTGTATCTTGCATTCAACTAATGTTTATTAACATTTAATTTTCCTTCACCCCTAACATTTGGCTTAACCACTATCATTTTCCTTAACCGTTATCTTTTCCATCTTAATGAAAGTTATCCCAACCATGAGCTCTAGACATTGACCACTTTTATGGGCTATGTGGACATGTTAGTTGTAAATACGAATGCACCGACTAGTTAAGGTGCTCGCATGTGCACTATTCCTTTTTTTTTCAATGGATGGTATATGTAATTTTTAATTTGGGTATATATTTTATTTGTAAATAATTTTTTAATTTTTAATTCTTTAGTAAAATTGTGGGCCACCTTTAACATAATATGGGGTAAACTTAGGCTACATTTTGATGTGTTATAATCTTACACTACATTCTTAAGATTTGAATTTGGGTCACTTTAATTATGATTGAATGTACCCCCATAAACCTTAGTTACATCCAAATGTAATTCAATAAAACTTGGTTACACTTAAATTCATCCCATTCTACCTTGGTTATAAGAGTGCACCCTTGTTAGTCACACCACAACTTCACCACATGTCCATCTAGGTTATGGGACACCTTATTTATTCATATCTATAAATGTTTCATGATGCTTTAATTATTTTATTTCTTGTTAGTGACCAATTTCAAAACCTGAATGTTTATTTTCCTTACATGTCAAAATTTGAGCATAGTCCCTTCTAAACGCAGTAGCGAAAGATGCAATGCATAAACTACTTACATACTATGCACAAGATGATCTTACATCTATTTGTTCATGGGATGACGAGATTAAATATTTATCCAAATACCACTGGAGTATTCCATTGCACTACATTGATACATCGAATCTTAAGTGTAAATATAATTATTCTCATAAGTTCTTTCTTCCAATTAGATAATTATGTATCCAAATCAATTGTGTCTAATATTAATTATAGATGTTCAAATAATTTAAATAATCTAAATTTAGGAAATGTGATTTTTGATGCTTAATTGTCTTCAAGTAATTACAAATAAATTTTCATTTCATTTGATGTTATTTGTTTTTACATTGAAAACTAGAAGTAGACTATATTTCTATAGTTAAGATATAAGGAAAACAAAATATTCTTTTGAGAATTGATTTTGGTAAATTAGTTTAACACTTCATAATATGTAAAGTTTTTACCTTTATCTTTTGTGCATAACTAACATAAAGATACCAATAATGGTTCTAATCATTAAAAATATTATATAGTTGTAAATTGTGGAGGAAAATTTTACTCGTAAAAATAATTTGTATGCAATGAATATTAATATGATTTAAAATTATCAAATATATTCAAAACCAAATCAGAGCATTTGTTACATCTGATTACTAGTTAAAAATGAGAAAATTAAAAAAAGTGCAATCAATTTAGAATTAGGAGAGAAACTTTTGAAAGTATAATCCTATGAGTAAAGTATAATCTTATTAATACCAATTTTTTTTTTATTATTTTAATTATTAAGATTACTATAAATTTATTAATATTACAGTTATTTTAATAATATTATTATTACAATGATGGAGTTATTAGTCCCTGCCAAAATAGAGTACTATAGGTTTTGCTCAACGTAATAATTTCTTTCTTCAATCTAATCAAATTACATGAATTATTATATTTTTATGATATTGTTATAGTTTTGCATTCAATATTTAGGAATATTTACTAGGGTAGTATTAGAGAATATTCTATTTACTACATAGCAATGGGATGAATTTTTTTATATTAAAAAAAATTACTTTCTAAATTATATTACTCTCCATCTTTAGTAACTTGCTATTCTTTTATCTATCTTTGCTTGGTTGTCATTATCTTGACCACTTTTTTGTGGTTGGATCAATTTTTCCTAAAATTTAATATTTATTACATATATATATTTCTAAAATGAATGTAATACCAACTTTCTAAATACACGAACAATTGTTCTAGTATTAAATTAATTAATTAATTATATATATATATATATATATATATATATAAATATATATATATATATATAACATCAACTTTCCATATATTGTAATAATGGTATTCTAGTTATGTACATCACTTGAGTTTAAAAAATGAAAATATTTTAGTATCAAGTTCATTATATATATATATATATATATATATATATATATATAATTTTCGACAAAATAATAATATTTTTTCATTTTTTCAAAAAAAATATTTTCCTTACTTTTTATTTTTCTATTTAACTATTTGAAAATGACAATCTTTTTATTTTAATTTTTAATTTTTTTAAGTTATTATTATAGCAGTCAGCCTAAAAAAGAAGCTACCCATTCACTAAATTATGTTTTGGTTTTCTGATAGCTATGGATCCATCATGTAGCTTCAACTTGGCTTTTAGCGACTTTGGTTATCTCCTCTTCAACTTGGGAAAAAGAATGTTTCACAACAAATGAAAGAACCTTCACTTTGCAGCCACATCTCTCTGGAGGAAAGCATTTGGGATATGACTAAAAAACATTTGGTTAGGCTCCTTGTTATTCCTACTAGTGAAATCTTTAGAATACGTGCACAATCCAAATCTTCCCTACAAGCATAATCAAATCCTTCTAAATAAAAATTATGCTATCATTCATTCGTTGTTTGAGATTTGTTAGTGAGAAATCACTCCCATTAACATGAAATTAAGGTTTTCTATTTTTGCATTCAATATCATTATTCACATGATTGCCAATAAGAGAGTCTCGAGAGCTATTCATTCTAAAGAATTTCCATAAGTACATCAGTTCAGGGAGATTAAAAAAGACGCTTTATTTTTACTTACAACATTTGATATTGGGAATTACATGCTGTTTTTGAAGTGGCTTGATTTGCAGGGTCACATAGTTGCCATGAAAAAAATTCACAAGAAAAGAGATGTGTTTATTAAAAAGTAGTGGATGATCACCATCAGAAGTGAGAGAAACATGCACAAGACTTATTTACTGTTATTATCTTCTCAACAAAGAAACATGAAAGTTTTTTTGATCGTAACGACAATGTGGTGAAGGTCATTACCCTTGTATGTTCTTCTAACTCTTTCTCTCACAACTTCCAATCCTCTTAAAATTTAATAATGAGACATGATCTATTTTTTTATCATTTTTGTAGAGCTTGATAGATGCAGGTACATACATATCCTCGGTGACCATCGAGTGGGAACTAAAATCCCTATTGTAGTACCAAGAAATTTTGAGCAAAGCCCAATAAGAGCTTGACACATCTTGGATGCGACCAATTAATAGAAAAAGTAGATCTACATAAGTTAAATTATCTATAGGGAATTGTTAAGGAAATGTTTAGGTTATATCGAATGACACTTCTCGTACTTCCTCATGAGACTACAAAATCATGCACTGTTAAAGGGTATCATGTTCTAGGTTCCCTTGCATCTATATTGATATGTTTTTATGGGCACTGGGATGTCCTCCCTATTTATCTTATAAACTACAATACACAGTGCACTAATATATGCACACAATAGATTCTGAATGAAAATACAAATCTATTTTATGTTAAATTCGTTGGACTTTCTATCAACAACTTTTTATTATTTTAAACATTAGTGGTAGTCATTCATTTTTTCTTTATAGTCATTTTACGTTGAATTGGATGCTTAGGAGATATTTTATAGAATTATCCCTTTATGGTAATACAATAGGAAATGTTCACTCATATCTGAAGAATGTATGGGAAAATATTATTCCTTTATGATTAAGGTTAATTTATCTACTACAAATTTGCAGGGGGAAACAATAAATTAAGACCAAAGAATCTCCCTTACTTAGAATGGCAAGAAATATGCATATGTAAATAAGTGCAATTTCAACTAACAGAATTATTATTTATTAGGGGTATGAAACCAACCAACAATGAGAGCATACAAGGACATGGGACTTGAGGTTACTTATCTTTTATAAAATTTATTATCACAAAGTTTTAAAAAAATAATAATATGTAAATATACTTTTTTTTAAAGATATGTGAAAAGTTGTTTGAATTTTTAAAATAGTTTATGAGGATAAATCGAGTACATGATTATTTTAATGAGGACTTGGATAAAGGAAGGATAATATTCACATATTTCTTAAATATAAAAGAATTCAAAAATATTTATGTTTTAATGACTATTTCAAACTTTTCATATTTTATTTTATTTTATATTTATTATATTTAATTATTATATAATTTTGTATAATTATAATACTCTTTTTTTATATCTATTAATAAAGACTCGTCCTTTTTTATATGTAAATTTTCTTTTACGATCAATAATTTTAATTCACATCATAATTTTTATTATATTTAATATATTAAAAATAAATATTAAAAATTGAAAAAATAAATTATTATATTTTTTTAACTAAATATAATTTAAAGAATTGAAAGATCAATATAGAAAAGTGATATCACAATTAGAATATTGCCTTTTTTTTAACTGCAAATGATTTAAGGAAACGGCTTGGCCACATGTGCAAATAAATATACATCGTTTTCAGAATTACGATACAATATTAAATAATTTTGGTATGAAGCTTGTCTAAGTTCTATTGAAACTAAAGGTTTCAACAGAAGCGCCTAATGTGGCTTAAAAAATAAGTGGCGTTTCAAACTTAGGCGACTCCCACTGTACGTCAGAAGTACAATCATGACAAGATTTTTTCTGCTAAACATATCTTTAAAATGTTAAGTGAAACAAAATAAAAAATAAATATCCTGTGCTTTCGCTGTCTGACAAGATTTTTTCAGCTAAACATATCTTTTAAATGTTAAATGAAACAAAATAAAAAATAAATATCCTGTGCTTTCTCTGTCTGAAATATAGTAGTAGTATCCGGACCAAATCTGCTCAATTGCTAGTCGTCAGCGCCACGTCTGTGTCACAAATCATTTTATATTAAATGTGTTTAATGCCGATGAGAATGAGAAGAATATTTTTAAATAATATTGGGAGAATATATCAAACTATATATATTTTATAACTATTAAGATTATATATATTTAAAAAAAATTAAAATTTCCAAATAAAAATTAATTAATTTAAAACTGATTCCTGTTGTAATCCTATCTATCTTGGCAGGAACTAATAACAACAATATCCTCTAATGCGTCCTCAGGTATAGATCTTCCATGTTCCCACTCACAAACGTAAAGCTATCTCATTATTGTAATGCTTATTTAAGACTAACAAATACCACATGAAAGTGGCTTTCATTCGTTTGTTTGTTGACACAGAAAATGGGCAGGTTTAACTCTATTTTGCATTGGAGTGTTTTGATTGCTGTGGTTTTTGTTCTGCCAACTGCACACTGTTGGGGAAAAGAAGGCCATTCTGCAACTTGTAAGATTGCTCAGGTAAGTTTTTTCGTTTTCTGTTTAATTTTCTGGGTGCATATTATAAGAGTCCAATATTTAAACCTGAGTCGATAGCAGTGAGAAGTGAGGGTAGCGATTTCTTTATCTTTTGAGGTCCGTCCAGATCCTTAATATGTTCACGTGCATCGACCTTCCCTAGCTGCTGGTGAGCTTATAATTGCCCTGAAGTTGGTGGAGATGTGCCAAATGACGTCAAATGTTGCTAAGCTAGTTAAAATGGCTGTTGCTTCATTGACGGTGATGTTTAGTCCATAAAGAATCTTTAGTTTATAAAAAACTTATTTAAAATCAATTCTTATTAAATATCAAAAATAGATGACACTAATGAAAGTCAATTTAGTCAAATCCAGTTTAATAAATTAAGTTAAATTTTAAATTGCTATATACATAGCTAAGAAAATGTTTCTCAAAAACTACCATACTGCTTACAAATGAAAGCCGAGCCTAACACTCATTTACAGCCGATTTTGGTGTTTTTTAAAGCTTGACAATTGTGCAGATAGTCCTAAACACTGGGGTACTGAAAAATATTTTCAACTTAACAATAAAAGAATAAAAACTGTTAGGGATAAAAGATACTATAAAGATATCATAACTGAGGCAATGGTCCTGCGAAATGGGAACACAATTTTCTGCTGTTAAGTACAGTTTTTCTGCAATATGTATTCAGAACTTAGAGTTAAACTCAAGTATTTATGCAATCAGCATTCTAATAGTTTGACTTTGATATCAAATTATTTTCCATGATTCATTTAGGACTTGAACCTAAGACCTCCCAATTGAATGGTGGAGTGAATTACTTTATTCATTTCCAGTTGGTAGAATAGATTGTTCTTCCAACACTCTGTCCCGATCCCCCACACCCTTCCCTGTTCAAATCACACTTGTTTGCTTGGGGATTCTAGTTTTAATCTGCAACCTAAAAGTCTGTTTCAGTGGCTGCCGTCGCAATTCGAATGGCTAGGAAACATTTCTTGCAGATCCTCCTCATTACAGGTGGTTGCCAATATTTTATTTTTGGAATGTTTCCTTCTAATTGCTTTTCTGACAGCGGTTTCTAATGTTTTTTTCTAGATTTTTTTCCTTACTTTTAATTGCTTTTCTACCAGCGGTTTCCAATGAATTTTTTTAAATATTTTCCTTACTTTTAATTGCTTTTCTGCCGGAGGTTTCCGAGGCGGCTAGTCTCAAAACAGATACGCCTATTCATTGCTATTAGATTGCAGATTTAATGCTTCTTACCATTTTTAAATTTATGGCACCACTGTTTTTAGGCTTTCAGGTATAGCTTTGAAATTCATCAAAATATCTTCATTTTTTTGGTTGCTAAATATGTTTAATTTTTTTTTAATATTATTTTTTTATTTATTTTTCCAATCCATTAAAGGAAGTAAATATTTTTTAAGAGAAAGTAAATATTTTTTAAATGTAATTGTTAGGGTTGAGTTACCTTAACATATAAATTTAATATTTTATAATTTTTATATTATAATAAAACTAACTTTCTAATATTTTTATCAAAATTTAATTAAGGTAAAATTCTACATATAATATCATATATTACAAAAGATATGAAAAATATATATCATTTTTTATATTTATTTTTATTATAAAATATATTGAATAAATAATTGTTATTAAAAATTTAAACGATAAATAAGATTTATCATCAAATTTAATCTTTCAACATACTCATTTTTATATAATTATACATTAAATTTTTACTAATTTTTATTTAGTATATATATTTAAACTTTCTAATTTAAATTTTATTTTTATTTAATATATATATATATATTAATAAAAATAAATAAATATATATATTTTTTATTTGTAACATTTTTTATAACTATTTTTCATCATATTTTATTATGATTAAGATTTTTTATTTTTAATAACATAAATTTAAATCTGATATTATATTATTTTTATAAACTAAATACAACTCAAACCTTAAAATCTTGCATCTACACATTAAGGTTCTATACTATTGAAATACTTATATCCCTGAAATCTAAATTTTAAATATGGATTGTTCTTCCAACAAAAAAATATATACCCGACTCAAAGTAACTTAACTTTTTGAGTTGGAGATTTATTTTATTTATATGCCATGTTTTAAATGTTTGATGCGATCCTTGGCACAAATAAAAAGGAAATGGTAGCTTCCTCCTTAAAACCATTCTAACGTAGACAACAAACATTTTTTTTACATAAGACCTTGACGTCCACATGAATTTGGTTGATATTTGACGCCCATCCCAAATGTTTTTTAAAATTTTAAATGCATTTTCTACGTTAGGATACGCGCTGTCTTTTTAATAGAAGCCATCCATTTTTACTAATATAATCATGACACAATTATTTACATAATGATAAAAGAGCAGCAGCATGACAAAATTGCCTTATTTTTTTTAATTCGATAGAGAACAATAAATATTTTGTCATTGTATAACTTTCTAAAAACCTGTATTTTATTTATGAATAAACTAATATTTTCTCTAATACATCTTATATTTCGTAACTAGTATCGATAAAGTGCAGATTGTTCGCTTAAAATTATATAAAATGACAGGTCATTTAAGAAGTCCCAAATTCTGTGGAGTCATATACCCCGTCAAATCTCATCTCTGCACACAGGTATCATATTCACACATACGAAAAAGAGGAATCAATTTGTTTTAAAAGTGGGCGGAGGCCGGAGCCGCTAAACCATGTTTCTCCGGATTCTATTGTGCAACCCTATTGGCAACATAATTGAATTATGTATCCTCCATTTATGAGGGGACATCAAGCATGGAACCTTCCGCGTGTTAATGACAACGCAGTAAAGCGCGAAATTCATTCAAACGTCAATTCTCAGAAAGCAACAAGGAACTTTACTTATTTTATTACGCTCTGTTCACACTACGCCAACGAACTCATTTTCAGCTGACATTAAAGAAGGCAGCCATGGAGAGTAATCATAATAATATCCTCTTCTGTGTCTTCACGTACACATCTTCCATGTTCCCACTCGCAAGCGTAAAGCTACTCATTATTTAAGGGCAACAAATGCCACATGAAATTGTTTGTTTGTTTGTTTGTCTGTTTTGCTTTGGAGTGTTGTGATTGCTTTGGCCCCTGTTTTTCCAAATGCACAATGTTGGGGAAAAGAAGGCCATTCTGCGACTTGAAAGATTGCTCGGGTAAGTTTTTTTCTTTTAACATTGTTTTTTAACTGCGTATTATAGGAGTCCAATTCTTAAGTTTGAGCCAATATCAGTTAGGAGTGAGGGTAGCAATCTTTTTACCTTTTGACATCCATCCAGTTCCTTAATCTCATTATGTCCATGTGCATCGACCTTCCTCACCTAAAGGTGAGCTTATAAATGCCCTGAAGCTGGTGGAACTTTGACAATTTAAGCAGCTAGGGTATGCGTACACCATAGTCTTAAGTGTATGCACAGTAAGATGCACCAGATGATCAAATGTTGTTAAGTTAGTGAAGTGACTGTGGGTTCACTGACGATGTTGCTTTGTTCATAAAGAGTGTTTAGTTTATAAAGCACACAGCAGAAATCAATTTTTGTTGAGTGAGAAAGACCTCACACCATAAGAGATGAGGCCTCTTCCAATGAAGGTTAGTGTAGCCAAATCGCAAAACAGAATGCTTATTCTAACTTGCAATATAAGAATGGTCAGGTACACAATACCAGCGTGCCAGGAATGGCCAACCTTAAAAGGACCTTTCCTTTTTAATCGAGAGGACTGGTCTATGCCGATTAGTAAATTTTAATGAATAAAGTTACAATTCAGTTTTGCTAAATACATAGCAAGAGAATGTTTCTTAAAAATTACCATACCAGGTTCCTTACAAATGAGGGCCGAGCCTAACACTAATTGACAGCTGATTTTGGTTGAGTTTAAGCTCGACAATTGTGTTGGATAGCTGGGCTCCCCCTAAACATTGGGATACTGATCAATATCTTCAACTTAACAATAAAAAAGTGAAAAATAATTAGGGGTAAAAAATATTATTATTATTTCAGAACTTTGAGGCAATGGTTCTGCAAAAGGGGGAATACAATTTTCTGCTCTTAATTACAGTTTTTGTGCAATCTGCATTTATAACTATTAGTGTTAAACTGAAGTTTTTGTACAATCTGCATTTATAACTATTAGTGTTAAAATTGAAGTTTTTTTGTACAATCTGCATTCCAATAGTTTGGCTTTGATATTAAGTTATTTTCCCTGGTTCAATTAGGATTTGAACCTAAGACCTCCCATTTGATGGGTGGTCTACCACCGACCTTCTTTGTCCATATCCAATTTGTAGGGTAAATTGTTCTTCCAACACTCCGTTCGATGTTGTCCCTATCGGACACACCCTTCCCCATCCAAATCACACTTGTTGCTTGGGATTCTAGTCTAGCTGTGATATCATATTATTTTCCATGGACCAGATTACAGTTTTTCTGCAATCTGCATTTAAAACTACTAGTGTTAAACTTAAGTTTTTGTGCAATCTGCATTCTAATAGTTTGGCTTTGATATTAAGTTACCCTCCTTGGTTCAGTTAGGACTTGAACCTGAGACCTTCCATTTGAATGGTGGGTGGTCTACCACTGAACTACTTTGTCCATATCCAGTTTGTGGGGTGGACATTTCTTCCAACACTCCATCCGACACTGTCCTTATCCAACACACCCTTCCCTATTCAAATCACACTTGTTTGCTTGGGATTCTAGTCTAGCTGTGATATCATGTTATTTTCCATGGACCAGATACGACTTGAACTTTAAGACCCTCCATCTACATGCTGGGGTTCTATACTGCTTACTTACTTTGTCTCTTTGAAGTCTACAGTGTGGATTGTTCTTCCAACAAAATCTAACCAGGTATTGCTAACTTCCAGCCCACCCCCTTTCTACTACCTGCTCAAAATATCCTGCCAGAAAAATAGCTTCTTAATTTTTTGAGGTAGAGATTCATTTTATTTCTGCTCTCCTATTTTAAATGTTTGATGGGACTCTTAACACTAGTAAAATTGAAACGGTAGCCTTCTCCTTGGAACCATCTCGTAACCTACACAACAAACAATTTTTTTGCGGCCTCCAAACTGGACTGGAGGATGGACAGCTCCTAAAACGCTTATATAGCAGGCAACTTTAATGGTAGAGAAGATAAAAATACTCTCCTAAATTTCCCTGGCTACACTTGAATATCCCCTCAGATTTCAAAGATATGTATGGTTTTGTTACCTTACAATCTTATTATTCCTTTCCTTTTCTTCAATAGACAACGTATATAATTTACAATATCTATATACTCTGCATATATTTTTCATTTGTAAGTGATTTTTTTAAATTCATTATTTTGGATAAAATTATGGGCCACCTTTAACATTGTATGGGGTAAGCGTAAGCTTGGGCTACATTTCGATGTGTTATAAGCTTACACTACATTCTTAAGATTTGAACTTAGGTCACTTGGGTTAAGATTGAATGCACCCCATAAAACTTGGCTAGGCTCAAATGTATCTTAATAAACCTTGGTTATTTTCAAATTCATTTCAGTCCCCCTCGGTTGCAGGAGCTCACCCATTTAAGTCACACCACAACCTCACCACATGTCCAGCGGGATTATGGACATCTTATTGCTTCCATTTGTAAATGTTGCATGATGTTATAATTTTTTTATTTCCTTTTAACGGCCAATTTCAAGAGCTGAATGTTTGTTTTCCCTGTCTGTCAAAATTTGAGCACAGTCCCTTCTAAATGCAGCAGCGACAGATGCAGTGCAGAAACTGCTTCCAGACTATGCACAAGGTGATCTTGCATCTCTTTGTTCATGGGCTGATGAGATTAAATTTTTGTCCAAATACCGCTGGAGTAGTCCATTGCACTACATTGATACACCAGATCTCAAGTGTAACTATGAGTATTCTCGTAAGTTCTTTCTTCCAACTAGACAGTTATGTACCAAAATCAACTGTGTATAATATTAAGCATACTTGTTCAAATAATTTACTGAATCTGAATAGGTAATGCGATTCTTGGTGCTTAAGCATCTTCAGGTAATTATAATAACTTTTCATTTCATTTGATGTTAGTTGTTTTTATCCTGAACTAGAAGTAGAGTTTTTTTCTGCAGTTGAGATATAAGCAGAAACAAAACATTCTTTTGAGGATTGATTTTGGTAAAGGAATTTAGCACTTCAGAATATTTGAAGCTTTTGCCTTCATCTTCTGAGCACAAATATTGGGCACCTGCCTCAACGAATCTGTATCTTTTTAATCCATTTATAAAATATAAAATTGCATGCAAGTGCTATATTTTGATATCCACTATTATTTATCGTTGTTCACAAAACAGGGGACTGTCATAACACACAAGGAGAAGAAGGCATGTGTGTTTCGGGGGCTGTCAATAATTATACTGGTCAGATTTCAACATATGAAAAATCCTCTGATGGGATATGTATGTTTCTTATTTTTGAAGCATCCTGGCTTGTTGGACTCTGTTTTACTTTCTATTACGCAATGCTGCTCCTTAATTATGTATTTAATTGGTAGCTTCTCATCAAAAGGACATCTTTTTAGAGATATCCCCGAATTTTGCAGATAATTTGACTGAGGCATTACTCTTTCTGTCACACTTCATGGGAGACATCCATCAGGTCTTATTCTGGTCATCCATGCATTCTACTTGTTTGAGGAAGTCGAAACATTCTGTACTTCTGTGTATGATTTGAAATATCCTGAGGAATGGTATATCATTGCCCAAGGATTTAGTGGTATTTTAAACATCTCTTCCCATCTAAGAAATCGTTTATGAATGCTCACTAAAAACTACAACTAATGATTTTGCAGCCTCTGCATGTTGGATTTACTGGAGATGCTGGTGGAAACACAATAATGCTACACTGGTATGGACAGAAGACTAATTTGCATCATGTAAGTATACAAGATTATGGCAGTATCTATGTTCTCTGGTGAGAATAAGAAGGAAAAATGAAATAAAGGAATGACCTGAAGAAAAATCAGAAAACTGCCTTTAGTTCATTTTCCCTTTGTAGATTTTAACATTGAATTAACATATCTAGGAAAGTTTGGTCTTCTCTCTCATCGCTATTCTAATTTTTTGCCTCCCACTATAAAGTTGCTTCTTTTATACTACACCTTTGATTTGGGTCTTCTTGTCATCAATACCATGAAAATAGCCAAAAAAATCCCATGGTTTATTAGGAAACATACCTTAATGAAAATTAATTTCTCATAGATGAAAGATCACACAACCAAACTGCCATGTAATGTGAAAACAACATGCCCAAAGAAAAGCACGTCTTCCATCTTTCATTCTCTCATCTTGTGTGAAAATCATATCATACATATTATAGCAGTATTTGAAACCTGTTCTCTGTTGACTGTTTAAATATATCATACACACTTTGTTCTGTACAAATCTCATATGTACATGACATATTCACATTTTGGCAGATATGACTGTTAACCATGTCATATTCGCCATCCACCATTATGATTTTATTTTACGGATTCTTCTGTTACTGCTCTTCACCTTTATTAAAGTATAAATGAATACATCCTTTCAATTTAACCTTTACTCTTTGCACTTCTGTCTCTACGATTAAAATAGTATCTGAAATGAAGCAAAGCGAACTTAGTATGCAAGAAATAAGTTGAAATCCTTACTAGAAGAGGAAAAATGAACTTATAAATGAAAGAAACTGTTATGGAAGCAAGAAACAATCAAAAGAAAAGTTATTGTGAAATAGAAAAAGTCCTGATGCTTTGGATAGCCTAAAAGTTTGTGTGATGTGTCAATGATTCTTAAAGAGATTCATGAAGGGATAAATTTGTAGACATTCTGTGCAAGCAATACTCTTCTTGGAGTTCATCTCTAAAGAATCTTAGGGGTGGATTCAAGTGTGTACTTTGGGTTCATGTTGATCAAAGAGAGGCTGATTAAATGTTTGATATTTAATTTTTTTGAAACTAGTCGTCACAGCTTGAATCGATCTAGACAGATCGTACTTATGTTGAATCTTGAAATCATAGTTTCTAGGATGCATGGGGTATATGTATTTGGATGTGTATGTCATTTTCAAATAAGGTACGGGGTATAAGGATAAGGCTATGGCTATATAGTTAGCAGGAGAGTCATAAGAAGATGGGAGAGTGTACTCATCCCTTTACCCAAGTTTCGTGATGATTATGGTTGAAACTGAAACATCATATCTTGTTAGTTGAATTTTGTGAGGTAGAACTCAAGACTCAAGAACATGCAGCTTATTTTTGAATCTTTCGATGTGGCAATATAGGTTTTTCAACTTCCTTATGATATAGGTGATATTGTTTTATGATTACATGGCCTATATGTATATTAGAAGATGCACATCAGTCACTCCCTCAATGTATATACCTTGCATTTTAATTTTCTTCCGGTCCTATTGACCAGTTTGTTTTACTTGACATTTATATGCTTTCAAAAGTAACATCTGCAAATGCCATATGCTAGTCTACAAATCAAGTGGAATCTAAATCTACTGACAATTCATCAGTCCAAACAAAGAAGGCCAATGGAGATGCAAACAGTCATCGTGAAGAAAAGATTCAGCCTTAAGTATGACATTTACTATCACCATAAAAATGTGGGTTTACTCCTCTTTACATGCTTGTTTAAATTTTCCAATCGGTTTTTCACCAAATTCTGTTTCAAGTAATTTTTACCCTCACTCATAATTAACTTGTTAATAATATTGTAAATACCAAGTTAAGCACTTACCATCGTTCTGATAAAATGGTGGGAACTTAAGCTTGCAATATCATAGCTAAGGTATAAACACTAGCCGGTATTATATTAATCTACATTGTGTCCTACTTCAAATCAGTAAGTGCTCGAGAGAATTGCAAACCTAGCTGGTACTTAGTTACAAATATGTTTGATCTATATAATTCTTCTGTTGGCTGTTTGGTAGAATTTGCTTAAGAATTCCATAAGCGCCACTATTTGCTTCTCATACTGGAGGAATTAGCAACATATAACTTTAATGAATGCCCTAGTAAAGTGTTCCTATTATAGGAATGAATTTCCCCACCCTTCCCTCTAAAAAGCTTTAACCTTGGACATATGCATATTTCACTCATCTGATTAAGCTCCACGCTACTTGTGTGTGTTGGCTCTTCTAGCTTTGTTTACATTGCTTCATATGATAAATCATGTTTTAATACATATCTGAGTTCATTGTTATTTCCCAGTGTTGTTTAAGAGACTGAAAGGAGTCCGCTTTCTTATAGCTTACACATAAAAATTGAAACGTTACTTTCATCATTCAGATTTGGTTGGATGTTTCTTAGCAGAAACCCATAAACAACAATCTGTGTTTGGGTTAAGAATGCCCTGGAAAATCCATGGCTCATGTTTTACTTTGAGAGCCATGAACATAATGATGTGTTAAATCTGGATTCATGGTCCTTAGGTCTATTGGCAAACTTGTAGTTTTCTCTTAATGGAATGAGAAATAACTAGAACACCCATGTCTCTATTCAAATGGAAAGATTTGCAGCTTCCACTGGCAAGCTCATCTTCCATGCGCCCACGTCTTTCATCTCAACAAGGCCAAACAAGAGAATTTGTCTTCACGTCAATCTTAACCGAAACCTAGAAAAAACATTAGATATTGAAGTGAGTGATTAGTTCTTCATGCAAAAAAGTGCCTAATATCTACTTCAAATGGCAACATTCTGATCATTACACAAATAATTTTTGCCTATGCGAAGGGTAGTGGAGGTGCAGCCAATCACATATCCCCCAAGCCACTCTCTCAGGCGCAACCAGCTCTTTATCCAAAATAGATTTCTGAACAACCAAAAAGCTCTAAAGGTGCAGCCATTTTCAATCTTCTGATAACAAGGGAGCTCCTTGAGAAAACTGTAAATAATTTTCTCTCAAGGGCCAAAATTCAAGGGCAACTGCTAGAATCGATCTCTCTTCATCTCTTTGATAGCTCTTATGATCAACCTGAGGAATAACTATAGAAAAGGAGGATTGTCATCATTGCAGATTTTATGTTTAAAAAAATTCCTAACCAACTCAAATGGGTTTGAGAACTTAGGGCATTGGGGATCGAGGAAGATATGGTGGTAGATATTCCTTTTAATCATTAATTCCTGTATTTATTTTTTAAAAATGTTTGTAGGTTGACAAAGCTTTACATATGCTTAGAAGGATTCGTCAAAGCATTTCAATAATACATAGTTGTTATTTTTTTTCACACAAGAACTCAATGTATTAGAGTCTAATGTTTATGCTGTGATAGATTGCATCTTGATGCAAGCTTAAAGTTTTGTTTCCTTTCATGAGGAAAGATGGGTTGGCACCATAATCATCATTGCCCCATCCTTTTCAACAATATTGTAAGCTAGGGTTTGAGCCCATACCAAATACGCAATGCTCCCTCGCTGTTGTATATCTGAACGACCTGCAACCCATTCACAATGCAAATGACTATTGTAAAAGGGTTGTAGGCCACTTTTTGTGTTGCAGTATCTGTGGTCACAATGGTCATATTGCACGACAATGTTAGTGCCCTTTCATGTTGTTTCGTTCCCTTTCATTTCACCTGAAACATATTTTTTCGTGTATATATTCTTGGTGTAAATACTCTACCAAATGTATTTCTTGTAAAATTATTAACCTGGGTTTGTTGGCCGATGGGCTCAAACCCTTCAAGTAATGTTTAGAGCTTTTGAATTGAATTTCAGATGAGCTTAGCAGTTTGAATATTTTACCCTATGTTTTTTTCGTGTTGGGTGGTAAAAAATTAGCTTCCTTTGTACATAATTTCTCCTTTGGTTGTTTGGGCTATATTTTTGTATACATCTTGTTGGGATTGTTTTCTATCTAGGCCCAACTTTCCTTAGGCGCATGATAAAATGATTAAAACCCAATGGGTTGGTGCGCTGGGATTTCACATAAGAATTAGAGTTCTCGCACGCTCACCTGAAGCATGCGGCAAGGGACCGGTTCTCGTTGGTTTTGTCGTGCGAAGGTGTACTAACATATAACGACGCTCAAATGTATCCACTTTACTCAATGACTAACCAAAAAAAAAAATACACAGTAGTTGTGGACTTAATTTTAGTTAAATAAACAAACACATAAAATGACCAACACCATGGTTTCCATCATCAAAACAATATCATTCAAGTAATGCAGGGTCCATTCATCATATTTAAAAGAAATTCATATGTTACATAAACAATTGCATGGTGTAACTCAGTCATACAATTTTGTTATCTATTTGAGTACAATGATAACAATATCACAATTGTATCCTCGATCAAAACAATGGAATAATAATCAACAATATTACAAAGTTCTATTTAGGGGTATTTATACTTGGTTTTCCCCGATCAAGTAGTTACAATAATAATCACACTCATAGTGACTCGCCAACGATCATCAATGGACTTATAGTCATGGCGGCCAATTACATTGTTTTCTTAAGGACCCGGGCCTATGTGCCCCTATATTCTTGCTTCGGGGCTGGATCCTTAGTCGTGAATGACTTAGTATGTTTCATCCCTACAAATCGTTCCTTAACTGTCTCCCGCTTCCCGCGTGCTCCTTGAGTCTTGTGCTAGTGTTCCAAGTCCTTCGTTCTCGGGTTCTCCATTTATTATGCACATTTAACCTGACTGGGTCTTCCTACGCCATGGACTCCCATGCCATGATCTTCTACGCCATGACTTTTTTGAGTCATGCGTCTTTACCAAAGGACTTAGTCAAAATTTGAGGTCCAACATCACCCCTCACTACACCATTAGTCCGTTTCAAACTAAGCACTGGTTTTAAATTCTAGCAAAAACTCGGGCCCAACTTGCTTAATTTGCTTCTTGACACCTTCCAAATGTGACAAGGTGTTGAGTAGCTTTGTCATCATTTCTTCAATGGCCGTTTTCATCTTCTTGGTTTCCTCGGCTTGGTCAGAACACTCACCTGTTTTATTGACCAAACATTCAAGGGATGTGGAAGCATCCTTATGAACGCCTTCAAGCGTGGTGACCTCGGCTACAACCTATCCTTGGAGTTGATCCGTTCACCGGGTCTAAAACAGTTTTTTGGAAACGGATATTGAAATTCTGAAAATGAATAAAAGTGCGTAGAAAAACTTGATTATTCATTTTCTGACTTAAAACTCTCTATTTTGCATCAAATTTGAACTTTCCATAATTCATTCTATTGTTATGTTAAATTCATTCGAGAACTAAATTAAAAGAAACCAAAATAAATTGAAAATGAAATACTTGACACAAGAAATGATAACGAAGTTTACCAATTCGAACCCATCCATTAAAAGATGTAAATATCAATATTTTAAACTTACATCGAATGGATTTTTGAAACTTGTCTTGAACAACATTAGATTTCCTCTTCATGTAAATGGGCAATATCTTCTCCATTTAGAGTATCTGTAACACTCTGACAAATGGGCAATATTTTCTCTATTAAGAGTGTCTTTAAAACTTTTAAAAAGGGCACAGTATTGGTTATCAGAGACATGCAACACTCGATAATATTCGGATAACATAAATATTACATCCTTCCATCAAACACTTGCAACTCTCGATAATATCTCAATAACAATCATGTAAATATTACATTCCTCCATAGTCAAAAAATAGAAGTAATTAAAATTTATAGTGACGGGTTTTCTCTGTATAATCAATACATAGATACATATCTTCCTTGGCTATCACCATATCCAAAAATGCAATAACTTGCTATCTCGAGATCCAGGGTCTACATCTGCGAATATATAGTTATGCATGTATATCTTCCTTGGTTGTACTGCCTTTTAAAATAGAAAAATTGAAACACAGTATTCATGTATATCTTCCTTGGTTATACATATCTTCCTTGGCTATACTGCCTTTGAAAATAGAAGAAATAAAACGTTCACTGTAAGATATAGTACCTTTCATCTGCAATACATCCTGCAATAAAATAACCCTTGCTCGTGGAATTTGAAACAGACGTAGCTATATGTATGTATCCTCCATTATTCATTATTACCGATTGGTTCAACGGCTTTTACGGGATAGAGAACCCACAATATAGGGTCGGCTTTTATACTTGTGTTCAAGATGGGCAATCTCTTTATATTTGGAATTCCTGCAAGTGTTCGTCAGACACCCAAGGCCATCGACCTTTCTCAATAGGCATCATGAACATCTTCGCTGGCTTGATCTTGCATGTTTGCAACTCGTTCTAAGAGCCCATATTACATAAGTAATATTAAATGTCTGCGATCTTCATAGACTCTTGGCTCTAATAATTTCGGGCCGTATATGGGATCTAGCCAATAGTTTCTAAATGGCTGAACTGCCCAGCTCGCCCCTTGTGTTTCGAGAACGAACTGCAATATTACAAGATGTCATTCTCGTGGTGCCTTCCATGTCCAGAACCAGATAAATAGAAGACCATGCAATGATGAGTTCGGTCTTGATCCTTGCAGAGAACCTTCACCCATGGTATAAACACCTTTCAAAATAGGCGAACTCCTCCTTTATATCTCCTCGCTATAAGCTAAAATAACTTTCAATAGGCGTATTAGAAATCCGCCTAGGATTGTCCAGCCAAGATATGCTCGGGACTGTGTTCTAAACAGGTTTTCACTTTCTATTCTGGTTTGATAAACCCAAAGCTCTCTTTCGCTTTCTATTCTCATATACGCATTCCCTTGCGTGTTGCCCGTGGCTTGACAACACGATCTTGCATTGCCTCACGATCTTTACACACAAATATCATCCTAGCAAAATAAATAAGCGAATCCCTTCAAAGACTCTGGACTCCAAGCGCAGTCACTCCATCGGTTTAACCATCTCGGCTTCCACCTTCGGGGGTAAGAAGGAAAAAGACTCATCTCCCTTGATCGACGAAGATTAAACAGTCTTCAAGATAATGAAGACCCCCTCCATGTCAGAACGACGAATTTTTCCTTTGTTTTTCCATGGCCGAAGGCCATTCGGATAGTCCCCTGCGTTCGAAATGGGCTCGGCTCTTTCATGCCCATTCGGCCTACCCAAGAATCTTGTCCGTCTCTCCTCGGATCTGCTCACTTTTGCTGTGGCTCCATGAGCCTTGCCAAATAGGCGTCCTTGCCATTCCAACCGTCTCATCCCTGATGCTCGTGATGAATGAATGAATGAAGGATTTTAATAATGTCCATGAGGCCGCATCAGCCTATGGGACCCATCAGTCGCGCACATCCTCTTCAAAATGAGACATCAGCCACAAAACGTTCTCTAAGTTGCCTGAATGTCATGTCCCCTTCTAGTTGACATCTTTTCGAGCGGATGATTAGCCTATTATGCGACCCTCGTAGGCTGATGAGATGGATAGAGGGTCTTGATGGAGATGGGTTGGAATTCGTTCGGGCTCTTTCGGACATGAATTAAGGGAGATATTAATATTTGATTGATTTAATCAAATATTAATTATTTGATCTAATTTTAATTAATTATTAATTATTAATTAATTATTAATTATTAATGATTGGGTCTAATTTTAGGATCCTAATTCTAATTTAAGAATTGGTCTAATTTTAAGACCCTAGTTCTAATTTAAGGAAGCCCTAAGTCTAATTTAAGGGAGTCTAATTTTAGCAAGCACACCTTTGGAGGTGTATAAGAATCTCTCATGGGAGAGAGTTTGTATTCATGATTATTATTGATATTGATTCTTGTTAAGAAATTCTTCTGTGAAGACTGAGCCAAGGGTTCCAGGATTCCATCTGCAGTGGAGAACGTCAACTCTTCATTGTGTGCGATTCAGAGGTTGTGAAAGATCAGCGGATCTATTGCCGAATTGAGAGATAACTTCATCCAGAAGCTATCACAGGTATTTACAAGTTTGAGAGATAACTTCACACGGAAGCTATCACAAGGTTTTACAGGTATTTTCATTATTTGGGTTTTGATTCCAGAATTATCCAGATATAGATCTTTTGTATTAGCCCATAATTCTACAGATCAGGATCAAGCATACAGGTTGAGCAATATCAGCGGCCGTACGACTTCCGTACAGATCCATGAAAATCCGTACGCATCTACAGAAAGTTCAGGTACCGGCATCGGCGAACAGAGATCTACAGAGACCGGCATCGGTCGACTACCACCGACGTCGGCAAGTTAACGACTACAGGTCGACCGACGACGGCAGTATAACCGACGTCGGCGACTGTGTTTTTTACACAGCAGGCCGAGACGTGCCAGATTCAGACCAGTTTGCGGAATATTCAGGCTATCAGGCCGTTCTTTCAATATTCTTTGTATACTTGACAGAGGATCTCTATTGTAAGCTTATGAGCAAATAAATAATAATTTATACTGTGATTTATTCATCTATTTGAAGATATTTTGCAGAAATTCAGATAAGCAATTCGGAGCTTTTGTTTTGATATTCGAAGGGATAGTACAGTGGTATCAGAGCTAAATCCTGCCATCCTGAGGGTTTGAAAATCTTATGCAGCCACAAGAGTTGGGACCACACGGGTATTACACACGCAGTAGAACTTTGCTTGAAGGTACCCAGCTGTTAGAACAACAGCAGATTATCATGAGTGACAGACGTGAGGGTAGCCCACCCAGGGGCCACAGGTATGATGCTGATCAGGACACCAGAGAATTCCATCGTGCTATGATGTCAGGTCAACAACAGATGAATCAGACACTACAAACACTTACTACTATGATAAGGGGAATGAACGCAACCGATAGACAGAATGAGGAACGAGGAGATAATAGGAGTGCTACTATTAATCAGAGACCACAGTAGACCCATTCCAGGACAGCGGGTAGACCTACACGTCCTATGCTTATTCAAGAGGAACCAGACGTTCCAGCAGAGGAGGAGGCAGGAGATCCCTCATTTACAGATGTCTACATGGCTGCAGATGATGAGTGGAACTTATTACCTCCTCATGTACGAGAGAGGACGTCCCTTGATCGTTTTATTAATCTGAGGAGAGAGCACTACAGATTGGCTAGACAGGACAGAAGACCTAGACACCAGAACAATGATCTTAAGCATGCTACAAGCAGGCTCACGCTCGCGATGTTCGACGGAAGTGGTAAGGTCACAGCCCAGGCTTGGATTAGTAAGTTGGACACCTTTCTCACATTGCGTCCGATGGCCGAGGAAGATGCTATCAGATATGCAACACTACATCTTGAGGGAGTAGCTCACGATTGGTGGCACCACGGAATGGTGACACTCCATCATGATCAGATCACCTCTTATCAGGAGTTTGTGGACAGGCTGGTAGAGCGTTTTGACAGGAGGGATCCAGAGTCTTGTTTCCGAGAGTTGGCACAGTTGCGCCAAAGTGGTAATCTTGAGTCTTACATTGGTGACTTCCAGAAGTTATCAGTCATGGTTCCTGACATTTCAGAGAGGCGACTAGTAGTACTCTTCATGGAAGGATTGACAGAACCATTGAGAGGTTGGATCAAAGGCTTTGATCCTCCTTCCTTACCGGAGGCTATGAAGAAGGCGCGTAGCATGGAGATGGCAGCCCCATCAAGTAGATCTAACTCCAGAGGTACTTCATCCAGGGACAGTAAGGGGTTCAACAGGAACATAGAAAGACCAGGTTTCAACATAGATAAATCAGGTGTTAAGAATAATTCAAAGGCCAACCCAGCAGCACCATCGTTGGATAGAGATGCTCTTAATGATCTACGCAAGAAGAAACTTTGTTTCTATTGCAAAGGTCCATATGATGCTAATCATGATTGTCCGTTGAGGCCTAAGGGCAAAGCAAATCGGATGATGTGGGCCTATTATGAGGATGAGGAATCAGAAGATTCCGAACATCACAATTGTTCCGAGGAGCCAGAGGCTGAGGCTTCAGAGCCTAGGGTCGAAGCAGAGTCAGAGCTCCAGATTCAGGAGGCACGTCTATCTAGCATCCAGCATGAGGGATCATTCAGACTCCGGGGAGTTTTGGCAGGACAGAGGGTCATTACCCTTCTTGACACGGGAGCTAATCATAATTTTATTGATACTAGATTTGTGGAGAAGTGTGGACTCACTACAGAAGAGTTCGAGGGCATTAGAGTTAAGGTAGCTGACGGTTACACCCTCAGATGTGAGCGGATGATCAGAGAGCTCCCATTACGCTTGAACAACTATGAGTTCAAGGCGGATTATTATGTGGTCAACATGGGAGATATAGATTTGGTTTTGGGCATGAAGTGGCTTCATTCCCTTGAAGTAGTCACTCTTAGTCTTAAGGATATGGAGATTCGTTTTGATGTAGATGGGAAGACTCACATTCTCAAAGCAATACGGGACGGCAACATCAAGACTATTTCTTTACATCGGATGGAGAGGCTCATGCGACATGACATGGTAGAGTGGGCTGCCGAGTGCACATTGGCACCAATGCAGGAGGGACAGCAGAAGACTGAGTATCATCCTGACATTCAGCAGTTGAGAGTCAAGCATGATAAGGTTTTTAGTGACATTCCACCAGGGAGACCTCCAGACAGGGGCATTGAGCACATTATTGAGCTTGAGGAGGGCGCTAAGCCCATTATGATTACTCCATATAGACATCCTAAGCGGTTGAAGGATGAGATCGAAAAAACAATTAAGGAGTTACTGGCTATGGGTCACATTCGGCCTAGCAAATCACCGTTTGCTTCTTCAGTTGTTCTAGTGAAGAAGAAGGATGGCACCCTACGCATGTGCATTGACTACAGAGCCCTGAATAAGAGAACCATTAAGAACAGGTATCCTATACCTCGTATTGACGAGCTTATTGATGAGCTCCATGGTTCACATTACTTTACGAAGATAGACTTAAGGTCAGGGTATCATCAGATCAGGGTTCGCGAGCAGGACATGGAGAAGACAGCTTTTCGTTGCCATTGTGGACACTATGAGTTTATAGTGATGCCATTCGGGCTCACTAATGCACCAGCAACATTTCAGTCCACCATGAATAGAGTCTTCCATTCACTGCTGAGGAGGTTCGTACTTGTCTTCTTTGATGACATTCTGATATACAGTAGGACTTGGCAGGAGCATTTGGCTCATCTGGAGACTGTACTCAGCATCTTGGAGAGGGAATCCTTGTACGCCAAGGAGTCCAAATGTGATTTGGGGATGACCGAATTGTTATACTTGGGTCATATTATCAGTGCAGGGGGAGTGCGGATGGATCCTGAGAAGATCTGCGCTATCATAGATTGGCCTATTCCGGCAAACCTAACACAGCTAAGGGGATTTCTAGGTTTGTGTGGATTCTATCGGAGGTTCGTGAATGGTTATTCACGACATGCAGCTCCTATGACAGATTTGACTAAAAAGGGGGCTTTTTGTTGGACACCTGAAGCACATGAGTGTTTCGAAAGGTTTAAGGGGTTAATGACTACGTGCCCAGTTTTGGCACTACCTGATTTTTCGAAGCCGTTTGAGCTTCAGTGCGATGCTTCAGGCGAGGGCATTGGAGCGGTGCTTATGCAGGACAAGCACCCCATAGTATATGAGAACCGTAAGCTCAGGGGACCAGAGAGACTGTACAGCATATATGATAAGGAGATGCTCGCTATCATGCATGCCTTAGCAAAATTTAGGCAATATCTCGTGGGTAGCAAATTTTGTATCAAAACGGACCACAACAGTTTGAGACATTTCTTGGGGCAGCGAGAACTCAATGATCGTCAACAGAAGTGGGTGAGTAAAATACAGGCATATGACTTTGACATCTCTTTCATCAAGGGCACCCAGAATGTTGTGGCCGATGCTCTTTCACGCAGGCCGTATTTGAGTACCATGGTCCACATTACAGAGGATTGGCGACATATGATTGTGGCAGAGTATGCCAAGGATACATGGGCGTCTAGCATTGTTGAGGGATCGACGGTTGACACTAGATATACTCTTGTGAATGACTTGATCATTTACAAGAACAAGGTTTATTTGATCCCAGGATCATCAATGAAGAACATTATCATGCGAGCTTTTCATGATATACCTATTGCAGGACATCCCGGATATTTTAAGACTTACAGACAGGTTAGGGAGAGATTTACATGGAAAGGCCTCAAAGCAGATGTTCTTCAGTATGTACGTGAGTGCCCTGTTTGCCAGCAGAACAAGCAGGAGAACACGTACCCAGCAGGATTGTTGCGGCCACTTCCAATTCCTGACAGGAAGTGGGAGTGTTTGTCGATGGATTTCATTACGGGCTTGCCTAAAGCCCAAGGACGAGATTGCATATATGTAGTTGTGGATCGGTTAACGAAGTATGCCCACTTCTTTCCGATTACTACCACACACACAGCTACACAGGTAGCAGAGGTTTTCTTCCGAGAGATATTTCGACTGCATGGACTACCTCGGAGCATAGTGAGCGACAGGGATAGTCGGTTCCTGAGTCACTTCTGGCAGGAGGTGTTCCGACTCTGTGGGACCGAGCTTACACCTAGTACCAGCTACCACCCGCAGACTGATGGACAGACAGAGATAGTGAACAAATGGGTGGACGGCTACCTCAGGAACTACATTGCAGGGCAGCAAAAAGCTTGGGTCAAGTGGATTCATTTGTGCGAATATTGCTATAACACGACTTTCCACATGACCATTCAGATGTCTCCTTTTATGGCATTGTACGGGTATGAGGCACCGAGTTTTCTAGATTTGCTACTGAGCGACAGTAGAGTGCCGAGTGCTGGAGACTTATTGCAGGAGAGTCAAGATACTATGAGGACTCTCAAGGAGAATATTGCTAAGGCGCAGAATCAGCAGAAGCAGTATGCAGATCAGCGGAGGACCGAGAGATCTTTTGAGGTAGGTGACATGGTCTATCTTATGCTGCAGCCTTACCGTCAGTCTACTCTTAGGAAGAGTGGGGCAGAGAAGCTCAAGCCACGTTACTATGGTCCTTTCAAGATCCTGAGACGCGTTGGAGAGATGGCTTATGAGCTAGAGCTTCCTACGGAGAGCAAGGTACACAATGTCTTTCATGTATCACGCCTCAAAAAGGCGTTAGGACACCGTGTGATACCTTCTACAGTTTTACCTCCCTTAGATGATGAGGGAAAGTTGATTTTAGTACCTGAGTCCATCTTGGAATCTAGAGAGAGACAGTTGCGTCGGCGGACTATCAGGGAATATTTGGTGAAGTGGAAAGATTTGCCAGTTGAGGATGCGACATGGGAAAGTGAAGATATTCTACAGCATCCAGAGTTGAGATTGCTTGAGGACAAGCAATTTCAAGAGGGGCGGGCTGTCATGTCCCCTTCTAGTTGACATCTTTTCGAGCGGATGATTAGCCTATTATGCGACCCTCGTAGGCTGATGAGATGGATAGAGGGTCTTGATGGAGATGGGTTGGAATTCGTTCGGGCTCTTTCGGACATAAATTAAGGGAGATATTAATATTTGATTGATTTAATCAAATATTAATTATTTGATCTAATTTTAATTAATTATTAATTATTAATTAATTATTAATTATTAATGATTGGGTCTAATTTTAGGATCCTAATTCTAATTTAAGAATTGGTCTAATTTTAAGACCCTAGTTCTAATTTAAGGAAGCCCTAAGTCTAATTTAAGGGAGTCTAATTTTAGCAAGCACACCTTTGGAGGTGTATAAGAATCTCTCATGGGAGAGAGTTTATATTCATGATTATTATTGATATTGATTCTTGTTAAGAAATTCTTCTGTGAAGACTGAGCCAAGGGTTCCAGGATTCCATCTGCAGTGGAGAACGTCAACTCTTCATTGTGTGCGATTCAGAGGTTGTGAAAGATCAGCCGATCTATTGCCAAACTGCATTGAAGAACGTCAACTCTTCATTGTGTGCGATTCAGAGGTTGTGAAAGATCAGCCGATCTATTGCCGAATTGAGAGATAACTTCATCCAGAAGCTATCACAGGTATTTACAAGTTTGAGAGATAACTTCACACAGAAGCTATCACAAGGGTTTACAGGTATTTTCATTATTTGGGTTTTGATTCCAGAATTATCCAGATATAGATCTTTTGTATTAGCCCATAATTCTACAGATCAGGATCAAGCATACAGGTTGAGCAATATCAGCGGCCGTACGACTTCCGTACAGATCCGTGAAAATCCGTACGCATCTACAGAAAGTTCAGGTACCGGCATCGGCGAACAGAGATCTACAGAGACCGGCATCGGTCGACTACCACCGACGTCGGCAAGTTAACGACTACAGGTCGACCGACGACGGCAGTATAACCGACGTCGGCGACTGTGTTTTTTACACAGCAGGCCGAGACGTGCCAGATTCAGACCAGTTTGCGGAATATTCAGGCTATCAGGCCGTTCTTTCAATATTCTTTGTATACTTGACAGAGGATCTCTATTGTAAGCTTATGAGCAAATAAATAAGAATTTATACTGTGATTTATTCATCTATTTGAAGATATTTTGCATAAATTCAGATAAGCAATTCGGAGCTTTTGTTTTGATATTCGAAGGGATAGTACACTGAACTTCCTTCTTGAAATATTCCCTTTTGTTGTGAAGTTTGATCACGAGGTTCGCCGTATTACCCAGCCTTGTCGCTTCAAATAGGGTGTTAAGGTTGGCGATTTTCAAAGTTTCACCATAACTGTATCGGATGTCGTTGTATGGCTCGCACTCCAAGAGGAAGTGTCGTTCTGTCTCCACCACGCCTTTGTTGCAAAAGAGGCATGTTCTCTCCTCCCAATCCTCTTTAGGAGTTAGCCATCTACCCGTTTCACACCAAAGATGATGAGAGCTCATCCTAAGTTGGGCAATTAACATTTTCGCTTTCCACTTAATGTCTGCTCCTATATAGACTTTTTCTTCAAAATCACCTATGGGGTTAAATTCTTTGAGGTAGTATTCCTTTTTATGGCCCATTTGTTTTGTCCACATGATGCACTTGAATTTTCTTCTCACATTTTTTTTATTTCTTCATTAGTATTTGGGCACTTCTGCATGCTAATATCCCACCTCTTTACCCATTTGTCATTTCGCTTCCTCCAAGTGTTCTTTCTTCGAGTTAGCTCTTCCTCCATAATTAGTCCAGGGCACCTGTGTTTCTTCATGTTTTGAATCTTCTTGAGGTAGCTTAGTAATTGTATCATTGCCGATGCCTCTCGAGGGAAGGACTCCGTTTCAGCAAGTAAGATCTCATACGACACCAAATTCTTGACTTTGAGACTACTTATGATGAAGTGTTTTTGGATTCTCTCTATCTGTTTCCATTTCTGATCTGACATACTGCTGCCCCAAATTTCACACCCGTAGAGAATCACCGGGATAACCAACAAACCGAAGAGTGTTCTCTTGGTCTTCCAATCCCATAACTCCGCAATCCTGCACCTATTTTGAAGAGAGTACAACGCTTTCCATCCTCGAATTCTTTTTGCTCTACATGTTTCCCAGTTGAGCTTGTGGTGAAAATCAAGCTCGAGGTACTTGTACTCCTCGACTATCTCTAATGGGCTGCCTTCAAAGGTAAAGGTATATTGTTTCTTTTTTCTTTTCAGAGAGAAGATCATTACTTTGGTTTTGTTTGTGTTCACCTGCATTCCAACCTCTTGACAAAAAGTTTCAAGTGCTCTCAAATGTTCCCTCAAGCTGCTGGCTGTTTTGGCGATTAAAATGAGGTCATCCGCATAAAGAAGTAGTTTTATAACATACTTAGCTAGTTGAATCCCCTCCCCACTATCTTTATTTAACCATTATTCCAATTTATCAATGTACAGTCCAAATAAAGTTGGTGAAAGCGGACAGCCCTGCTTGATGCCTATATCGCTGCCAAAACACTCTGACATTCCATCACTAGTTCTGATTTTAGCCTTTACTTGCTCATATATTCTATGGACAGCAGCTCTAAGCTCATTCGGAACCCCTCGCTCCTTCATCCTATTCCAAAGTTTGTCATGGAGGACCGTGTCAAAGGTTTTTTTGAAGTCGACAAAGCAACAAAAGGCCTCGTTTCCTTGAGTGTTCCATATTTTTTCAATCAAGAACCTAAGTGTAGCCCCATGATCAATAGTAGAGTGCTTCGGTCTAAATCCAACTTGGCCCTTAGCTCTTTTTCCTTCTTTTTCTGCCCACCTGTTGATTCTGTGCTCTATCATGCTTTCGAAGAGTTTACCAAGAAGGGGATTAACCATGATAGTATGATAATTTGATGGGTTATTGGTATCCCCACTTTTGAAGATAGGGATAACCACACTAGTCGTCCACTCTTTCGGGAAGCCCTCTTGGATGACCCTATTGAAGATGTGTTTGATACGACTTGCCAGTACTTCAGCACCCCACTTTAAGTGCTCCGCTTGCAGCCCATCAATATCCTGAGCTTTCCCACTTGCTAATTGTTTTATGCCTTGAATGACGTCTTCGGTGTTGAAAAGTTTTGTATTCGCATAGATTATTGGGGGTCTATATTTATCTCGGTCCCTCTCATATAGCAACTTCGCATACTCAAGCCATTGGTTTCCGGTGATATTGTTTTCTGTTTGTTTCTTCTTTTGACGTAGCTCTTTCCCAAAGCTTTTAAGACTATTTTTTCCGAGGGCAATCAACTCTATTCTTTTGTTTACATACTTCTCTTTCTTATTCCATAGCATCTTTTCGTACTCCTTATGCTCTTTGTCCATACCTCTCTTTTGCATATTTCTTTTTGCTATCTTGCATTCCTCGTCGAACCATGGGTTTGCCGGGAAAGTATTTCTTGTTCCTCTCTTGGGTCTATAGCTCTCTTACAACCATTTAAGGCCTTGTGCATTAGGGGAATCAACATGTTCTCTCTGAGAAATTGATTCTTTATGTTAGCTGTTTTTTCTTCATGATCTCTGAACAGTTGTGTGATTGCAGCTCTAAATATTTCCTGATTCTCATGATTTAGAAGGATTTTACCTTGGGGAGTATCTTTCTTTTGGCCAAAGTGGATTTGTTCTTCCTGTTGTTTCCTTATGAGAATGTGAACTTTAATATGACTTGGATCATGGTCTGATTTCAGCTCTAAGACATTGTCCCCAATCATAACCTCCATCAACTTCGAGGTGTAGCTCTGCGAGCAAATGAAATAATCTACTACACTTTGGCCATTGTACATTTTGCATGTGATTTTTCTTGATTCGGGCCATGCTTTCATACCGTTGCAGATGACCATGTTGTAAGAGCTACAAAGCCCTAAGAGTTCAGCCCCGAAGTGTGAGACTCCACCTTTGTTGTCTTGTGAGACACTGTCCCAAAGTTGGTCGTTGTCTTCCTCTAACCATAGGGGGTTATCTTTCTCTATGTTGTTTTTCAGATTGAGAGCTTGATTGTTTGCAGTTCTTGTATTAAAGTCCCCAATTATTACTATTTCTCCCATGTTACTAAAAACAAAAATGTCTTTTTTTAGAGCTGCAAATGGATCTTCACGGTCTAGATTCCTTTTCTTATAGAATTTTGATCCCTTTGGAGCAAAGTAGCATGTTGGCATCCTTGTTGTGACTTGATTTTCTGTAATTTTAAGCCATATGAACTGCTTGTTTGGATCTTCTTTCTCCACTTTTATGAAACTGTCCCATTCCTCTTTAATTAAGACTGCCACTCCACCGTGTCCCTTGCCACTATCAGTTCTTTCATTCCACACTGAAGTCTTTTTGTACCCTTTAAAATTTGGGATCCTACACCCATCATGTTCATGAGTCTCAATAAGGATGATGACATCCTTTCCCTCTGCTATGGGCCCCAATCCAAGTCCTCTTCTCCATGGATACCCTCTGCTGTTCCAACTTATCACTATTAAATACTCCTGGGGATAATATCCTCTACAAGGCCTCTTCTCAATGGATTCTTGTATTTAGGGGATAATATCCCACACTCATCGGATAGGACGTTGTTCAAGACTTTAAATAGTCTTTTATTAGTCATGTAATTCTTGGCTTCAACCACATTGAACCTGTCTTTCATTCCAGTTCGATTTGTACATATATTATAACTTAAAGTGGAACTAATACTCGAGTTGAGTTGAAGTGTCAATAACAAGTACTCGAACTCGGTGATGAACTCGGAATAGTGAT
This sequence comes from Torreya grandis, assembly GCA_037957365.1. Lineage (NCBI taxonomy): Eukaryota > Viridiplantae > Streptophyta > Pinopsida > Cupressales > Taxaceae > Torreya > Torreya grandis. Next base: position 1,240,195 of record JARHVA010003607.1, read on the forward strand.
CTGTCATATAACTCGGGTTGGATTGAATGATGAGTTGAGTTGACAACTTGACAAATAAAGGATATGGTGGTAGGCCACGTAGTGCCCTGAGGACCTGCCACGTGGGCTTCTCCAATTGCTCCTCATCATGGCGGCAGAGTCCCCCTCCATCATAAAAGTGAGCTCCACCGATTACAGTGTCCGTAGCTAGCATTTTGCTCACGAAAACAGAGACTCAAAGAATCCTCCGGATCAAGAGTGTCGCGAAGTTAGAGTTTATTACCTATCGATGCACTCTTATTGTCTCCTCCATGGCCTCTACATCCTTAAATGTTTTGGTGCACTCTTAGCAATCTTTTATTAACAAGGTAAACTGTTGTCATTGAAGCTCTTCCGCTTGAAGTCGAGCTTCCAAAATCTTGTTGGGTCGCACCATCTTCTCAAAAACCCCATCTAAAATGAGAATGATATCTCCAACTCTGTGAAGGGCTCGCTTGCACACCTCCATAGCTTCTGCGAATTGCTTTGTTGCCCATATTTTCTCATCTCGAGGGCCAGGCTACTCTTTGCATTGTTTCAAAAGTAGGTCCACGAGATTCTCTAGTTTGTCTATCGCCTCACTAGATAGGGGGGCTTTGTCTACTAGCGCTGGGTCTTCTTGGCTTAAAATTGCCTTACAAATGTTTAACGTTTTAACCTTGGCAGTTGTTTCTACCTCCAACTAGCGCTTCAACTCAACCAACTCTTCTTCCAGCTTGGTTCTAGCAGTGACCTCTTTATTATATAATGCCACCATCTGGGCATGTTTCTTCTTGGCCCTCTGTGCATCAAACTCTACAAAAACATTCTGACTTGTGACCTCAGATGCCAGTTTCAAGAGGGCCGCGCTAGCCTGTAATAGAGGTAAGCTGGTGGGGATCTACCCAAAGTGTATTGGGTAGTGCCACTGCTTGCAGATCTAGTACAAGACTATTGGAGGGCATCTCAAATTGGCATTCTTCGTTATACATGTCGAGGAAGAACAATATTTTGCATCCTCTTGAGCAAGATGAGAGTACATATTAGCAACGTTTCAAGGACTCCTGTATGGTATCAGATGCGAAGGTTTGTAGTTGCATTGGACTTGTTTGGTCAAATGCATCCTCTTGAGCAAGATGAGAGTACATATTAGCAACGTTTCAAGGACTCCTGTATGGTATCAGATGCGAAGGTTTGTAGTTGCATTGGACTTGTTTGTTCTTAGAACGGAGTTGTCAATTGGCTCTTTCCCCTTCAAGGGACATTGCTCAAGTATCTCAACATCTGTGTCTTGCTCTTGAGTAGTCCCGATGTCAAGTCCACTTAGTCCCAATTTTGCTTCAGAACCATCCCTCTCTTCACCAAGTAGATCTTCAATCTCCATATGTGCCTCCTCAAGGGTGGTCTCTTCATGCCGCATTGATGAGGGTGTCTTCTTAGAGTTAGGGGCATATTCTTTTTCAATATCAACTCTTTTCGGGGTCCCTTCCAATAGCTCTTCTAGCTCTTCCACATCACCATCCTTAGGCGCCTCCTCCTATTCCAAGGGAACAACTTGTGTTGTTAGCTTTGGGCCGTCAGGTCGATTGGCTGGTGGATCTTTCTTTGGTGGTGCCTGGGCAGTCCTTTGCCTTTTTAAAGGTTCAAGCTGAGTGCTTGTACTGGCATTGTGTCCAAGGTGCTTTTGCTTCTTTTCTTGTGTTGGTGTTGAAGGGAGTCTCTCTCACTTGCACTCTGTTCTCCTCGAAGATTTGTTCTTGGGCTTTAACATGTTAAGTAAAAATTGAATAGAATTCCCTACTAATATTTGTTGTACTTTTATGTCAGTTATGTCCGATTCATTCCTTTCTCAATAGGCTTTCTTCTCAGGATATACGTATAACTAGCGGAGGCTATGAGTCTTCGAATCAATCTGCTCAATAGCAATAGTCACAGGTTGTGCGTCGTATATCTGGTTTATGACGTTCATGAAGTATCATGTCGTGAAAGCGTAAGGTAGCTTAAGCTAGGCAGATAATTCTCTGGAGGGGGCCATCCTGATGTGTGCAAGGGAGTAGTGTTGCTTTACAACAAACTTGGCTTGGTCGCCAACCTATGTAGACAAGTCCTTTGGAACGTGCCACTCATTCCCATAGGCTTCATCTTGTCATACCATGATTTAATCTTGATCTTGTAGGATGGAGTGATTGGGCTAGGGCAAATGAATGTCTTGTACCTCTCCGTAGGGGATTTATTCTCAGGTGGGTATGCCCATTTCATTTTTCAGAGGTGTAGTCGGGTACACCAATTTCATCTAACACCATTAATAACATAAATGTACCCCATGCAAACTTGTGGTTGGGCACCCGGTAGGCTTTTTGTGCATCCTCTATGATCTTGTTAGCAAAGTATTGCACCCAATTATACTTAAATCCCACGATAACTTGTTGTGCAACATACAAGTGCCATATCCACCTCTTTCCATAGGTCTCCGCCTCCAACCTTTGTCATAATGATTCGCGTGGCCACTTGAAGGGCGGGATCTTGAAGACGTGTAATGTGCATGGCATGGCCTTGTTTTCAGTACTCAAACACCATGGCCATCTTCTCTATCTCGCCCCGGTCCTCTAGATCATATGCAAGGTCCGCGCCTGAGCACTACAACTTTGATACTTTACTAATTCTTTCGGCCGTGATTCTCATCTGGTGCCTTGTGAAGTAGATGTAATCCTCATGCACCCATGAGGTCAAAAACTTAACCGCTTCTACTGGCTTTCCAAAGTAAGGAAGGTTGAAGAGTTGGAAGAGGCCAACAGTAACCAAAGCATTGAAAATCTTCAAGTCGTAGACTAGCTCATTCCTGGTATTCTGGTGCTCTACCCTGTAGTCATTCTGCAACTCTACTTCATTCCCAAGTTGGCAATGGTTGTAGTCAAAGGCAGTGCAAGTTGGCATGTTAGACATCCAGTTTTCAGTGTGTAGCACCATTTCTGGGTATCGCATCTCTTCAATCATCAAAGGTGGTGGTGGGGGCACATCAACCTTCTTTGCTTGGCATGCCATCTCTATCTCTATGTCTCCTGCGTACAAGCCTAGTTCTTCAGGTGCTTCTTCTCTGATTAATACAGTCTCCCCACCAACACTCAACTCTTCTTCCTCTGGAATTGTAGGCAATGGTTCACTTCATTGAGCCTTTTTCATTGGCCGCATCACCCTTCGTGGAGCCTGAAGGTTGAGGCACGACCGTCCAATGTTCCCAAAAGAATACATGTTTTCTTATGTAATTGCCTTGGCTCTCCTGCTTCAACCCCTGTCAATGGCAGATGTCGACCTCTGCAACCTGCAACTCTGGAAATCCTACCCGTCTTTACAATTCTCCTGGCCCTGTTTGTTCTTTTCAGCTAAAACACACTGCAAGACCTAAAAACAATCATAATTCGTCACTCTGCACTCGTCTGGATGCTTTGAAAATCATTCTATAAAAGCTCAAGTTCGCTCCTTCCGCTTTGTAAGTTCACAATTGTAGCAATAGTAAAAGTGAAATGACCCGTTTATCCTTTTACAGGCTCGAGGGGGTAACTTGCATTTACTACCCCTCTTCCTTGACCATCACTTCATGCAATAAATGCGACCAATGGTATTGCTACAATGTGATGTTGGCACACTTGTCATTACCACTATTTTCCTTGTATGAAGTACATGTTCCTTCCCGTGCTTTTCCCAAAGTACAACCTGCATACCCTTTTGTCCTTATACACTTTCACTTGCACGCCTTTGCTCCCGTGTGTATTCCTAGAGACCACATCTTGGCACTTCGTAAATGTAACACCCCTACCCCACACTAATAGTTCGTCGTGGTCCTCCACAAGAACAGTAATATAAAAATGCAAATGTTGACAATAAAACCACTAAAAGGGGCGTGCAACTAGTGCAATGCTTTATTGAAAACAAAGGAAACCCTAAATTAAGCTAATGGCATACGCCTTATTGGTACAAAAAGAAAAGACTTATTCACAAAAGTACGAATGCAATTGACTACCATTGTAATGACCAGGAAGAAATTGGCCATCTAAATGCTTCAACTTGTATGCACTGGTCGGACGGATACTATGAATAATAAAAGGAACATCTCAGTGAACACGAAGCTTTCCAAAATGGCACGTGAACCAGGAGTCATATATTAAGACTTGCATGCCAGGAGTAAAAGTCTTGTTCTTAAGATGGTGATCATGCCATGCCTTTTGTTTTCGTTTCTCCATGCCCTGACTCCAGTGTGCAAGAAAGCGAGTTTCATCCAGTTGCAATAAAGCATCGAGACATGCTTTCAATGATGCCTCATCATCCAGTCGTATGATGCACATAATGCAAAGAAAAGGAACAAGGAACTGTATAGGTAGAACTGCTTTGGTATTGAACATAAGGTTGAATGGTGTGTTCTTGTTTAATCACTTGTAAGTGGTCCGATAAGCCCAGAGTACCACAAACACACGATCATCCCAGTCAGTGCATCCAATATTATATATCTTGATTAAAGTAGTATCTAAGATCTTGTTGAACTTCTCTGCTGTACCATTGACCTGGGGAAGATATGGTGTCGTCATATGGTGAGCGATCATAAACTATGCCAACAGGACACAGATAGTCTCATTGAGGAAGTAAGTACCTTGGTCACTAGTGAAACTCAATAGACAACCGAACTTGGTAATGATATGCTCCTAGATGAATCATGTAGTAGTAGCAACTATACAATCCCATGTCGGTGCAGCCTTAGCCCAACGAGTGAGATAGTCAGTAGCAATGATAATATAGCGAGATCCAGTATGCCTTCCTACTAGGTTGATGGGGCCAACAAAGTCAATGGACCATTTTTCAAAAGGTTCCTAAGATAGAATAGGATGAAGGGGCATTGCATCCCTCATATTTGGCTTTCCCATGCGTTGGCAAATTCACACTCGCATGTGTAAAGCTTAGCATCCTTAAATAAAGTAGGTCACCATAAGCCAGCCAAAAGAAATTTTCATGTGGTACCTTCACCCGCATAATGTCTTCTATCAACAACTTCATGGACCTTGCAGAGCACCTCAACGCGATCGTGCTTCATAACACAACGTCAGAGCACCTCATCCTGACCAAGCTTATAAAGGTCGCCCTTGATAAGTTGGAATAGAGCAACGCGAACAGGGAGTTGCTTCTTGGCTAGAGTGTTGAAGTGAGCTGGTGCGAATCTGGCATTCAAAAAGGTGGTTATTTTCTCTAATTCCTTAGGAATGTGTGAGACATGGAACAACTGCATGTCAGGCAGTTCGTCTTCTATAGTGCACATCGGCTCACTAGATTCAATGTGTGAGAGGTGGTCGGGACTGCAATTGGCCTTACTAGGCTTGACCATAACTGAGAATTGGAATTCTTGAAACAACATTATCCACCAGCAAATACGACCATGCAATATTGGTTTGTTGACCAAATACTTTAACACCTCATGGTCCGTGAAGAAAACAAATGGGGTTGCTAGCAGATATTGTCGGAAATTTTGAAGGGCATAAACCATAGATAATGCCTTGTGCTCAGTTGTGGTATAGTTTCGTTCGGCCAAAGTACACTTTAGACTTGCAAAGTATATAGGGTGGTCCAAGTTACCCTCACCAGGGTGAGCAAGTATAGCACCGACTGCCATGCCGGAAGCATCAACATGAACATGGAAAGGTTTAGCCTAGTCTAGGAATTGAAAAATCGGTGCGGTGATAAGCTTATCCTTTAAGGCAACAAAGGCTTCATGGTGAGTACTGGTCTAAATAAAGTGACCATTATGTTTCAGTAACTCCTCCAGAGGTTCTGTAATCCTAGCATATCCACGGATAAATTTTCTATAATATCTTGTATGCCCCAGGAAGGCACGAACCTCTTACTAGGTGGTCGGTGCTGCCAGGGAGAAGATGATGACGATCTTGGCTAGGTCCACTAAAATTCCATCTCGACAAATAATATGACCAAGGAGAATGCTGAATGGAGTAGCAAAGAGACATTTCTTCAAATTTAGAGAAATTTGAAGATTCTTGCAGTGCGCAAGCATGACCCAAAGATTGGAACAATGGCCTTTCACTAAGCCGTAAACCATCCATTCATCCAGATAAACCTAAAGGAACTTATGGATAAAGTCCCTGAAAGCTTCAAGAGGATCCTGAAAACGCAACAGAGACATTCTTCAATCCAAATGGCATGACATTATAAACAAAAGATCCCCACTCGATGGAAAATGTAGTCTTTGGTGTATCTTCTTTGCAATTTGAACTTGATGGTACCTAGAAAAACCATCCATAAAGGTATAAATTTCACATTCAACAATTCTTTCAAGGATCTCCTCAGTGAATGGTGTCGAGAAAGGGTTGGTAATGCAAGCAGCATTAAGTAATCTGTAATCCACACAAATCTGTATGCGCCCATCCTTTTTAAAACTTATACCATAGGACTTACCTACTTAGACTCGTCGATAGGAGTAATGACTCCCACGTGCAACACACTATCGATCTCTTCTTTGACATGAGCACACAAATTGGGATTCATGCGATAAGGCCTTTTTCTAATTGGTCGAGTGCCTTCTACCAATTTGATGTGAATTTTACCCAAAGAAGAATGGACACCCTTTGTCTCATTATAGTTTCATGGGAAAACATAATGATACTCTTTCAACAACCTAAATACTTTTGTGATTTTGGTATCAGACTAGTAATTCTCCACGGTAGCCATCTTGGGCACTTCCTCCGTGCCAATATTATGTTGAATGGTCTGGAATGACTCCAAGTATGGGTGTTTTGTATTCGGATTGGTGTCACTGACATTTCGAGTGCCATACTCCGTGTGTACAGCCAAATGATCAGTCGATGGGTCAGGCGGATTAGACCCTGCACCTTCATCAACCTGAGAGACAACTTTTTGCTTACCCTTTCGGATTTCCTCTCTTAATGCATGATTCAGTACAGGTTTAGGTCCGGAAGAGAAGCTTACTCAATAGGCTCATTAAAAATGGTCTATCCTTCCTCCAACATGCCATGTATGCTTCAAATTCGGTCTTCAATGAGGCTTGGGTCACCAACGACATTTTAATGCATAATTTGTAGTGTAATGTGCAAATCCATCCACAGGGATGAATATGACAATGCTGTAATCATATTAATTTTAAACAGAAGCCAAGAACTTGTATTGAGATGGTGCTCTTCGTGGATATACTATGCTCTAGCCCAAGTGCATAGAGTGCCATAAAATGCATGAACCCAAAGGTATTCTGGCAAGAAAGTTTCATTTGTCGTCCACATTATCTCGCAAGCCTCAAGGGGAGATTCCAGAGCTTGAATACCACTATAATTGATAACGCTATGTATACAGTTATCATGGTGAAATCTATGATACAATGCATATTGTACATGATCCCAAGTAAGCAAATGCTCTCGAGGAGTTTGCCACCACAAAGCAGCTGTGCCATCAAAATATGAATGATTGATCGTACTCGATCAACATCAGAATCATAAAAGGCTTCCAATTGTTGGACAAACTCCTAGACATCCATTTGATTGTGGAACCTTGGAACTTCATCTAGCCTTGCGGGTGGCACAACCATGATTTGTCCAAGTAGGAGACAAACAAATTTATGGTGTTTGCGATACTTACACCAAGTATCATCGCCATTGCCGATAACATCACATACTCTCCCAGTAAGGTCGTAGTCACCTTGCACCCAGTAGTCACAAGCATTGCTAGTGGTGTCAAAGAAGGATTGCACATCCGTCCGTTGTAAGATGCCATCAGGGTGGGGTCATGGCGTTCACTGCCTCGAGCTGTGACATTATATATATGGTTAATGTCCTCATTAGCATTGACCGGTTCACTGAAGGGAGTCCCGTGAGCATGATCCAATGGAATGACCACACGCTGCTCCTCATTTTCAAAGCTGATGTACGTTTCTTGAAACTCTAATCAACACTGTTGGTGTAACACCATGGATGACCCAACAGAGTTGGGAAGTCATCATCCTCAACCAATTCTATGACTTCGAAGTCTACTTTGAATGTTACAATGAGGATAACCATGGTGACATCTTTAAGGACACCGATGGGCAAAGCGTGAGTTTTGTTAGCCATGAATAATACATGAGGCGAAGGTTACAAAGCCAGGCTAGCCATCTTCCGCGAGGCATCCTTTGTGAGAACATTGACTTTTGCATCGATATTGACTAAGATGTCCTGGATTACCCATCCATTGATGGAGGCATTCACCAATATCTCCTTGTTCCTTTGCGGGCTAGGTTGGATAGGAGTATCTTGCCATTGGGCATGGTTTAACCGACGATCTTTAGTAGGCCTTGGCATGTGATGCTTTAACCAGTTATGTAACAATGGTACAATATCCTCATCCAATAGTTGCTTGTAGAGCTCTTGGAAGTCATCCTATGACATATCATGATGGTCTGTGGCTTTTTGTATATCGACACGTTGAGCATCATCATGATCCTTAAGGAACTGATCTCCCCTTGCAATTCTCATATCGAGTTCATAGTGTCTTGGAGCACCTCCTTCTGCTGCTGAGCATCGGGATACCTATTAGTACAAGGCTCTTCGCATTAAACTTTCTCAATAGGTGGAGTGGACATAGATTGGGATTTTCCACCATTATGCGTTGTAATATTAACTTTAGGACCAGTTGGAGTGATAGGGCAGGATCTCCAATGTGGTTTTTCAATATGTATCATATCGGCACCCTTTTTATTTCTTTCCTTTGTAATGGTCGTGTACAAGTCAGGGCACTCCTCTAGACGGTGTTCTTTATAAAAGACACTTATAGGATAGACCGAGAAATCTCATTGGTAGTGCTTAGGGGAACCACACTTATAGCAAGTTTATGGTGGAAAGCATCCACCTCCACGTCCTCGACCTCACCCTTGCCCATGATAACCACCTCCATTCTCTTAGTTATTTGAAGCAAAGGCTTGCCGCATACCACGCACGTGCACCTCATGAATCTCACTTATGAGACGACAATCATTGGTATCATGAGTATATGTGTTGCATATCTTACAATAAGCTGGCACCTTTAACTGAGTGGCACATTGTAACAGAAGACAAGCTCGAACGTCATGCTCATCCAAGTAGATTTCACACAACTGCTTCAATACATGCGTATGTTCTTATTGGGATAAATGTTCCAATTATGGTCTTCAGACTCACAATCGACACACCATAAGCCACTACGAATGTCATGAGCACTATGTGTAGTAAGCTTTTCTATATGAGAGGCCATTGCAGCGATTTGAGCCTCCATGAAAGGACTAATTCACGTATCAATACTACCAATAACTTTGGCACGAAGGGCAGCTTCCAAGGCCTTGCACATGTTGGTAAAAGTTTTCTAAGACAATGTTAGTCTAAAAGGGAGCAACAAACCTCCCACGAACCATTGAAAATGTTGATAAACATTGAAACATGCATCATACTCTTGCACGCTCTCAGTTAGTTCCGGTTTGATATCTTTTAGTGCAGCGATACTCTATTACTCGAACTCCAGAATGTCAAATTCTTGGAGGAAGGCTGCCTTAAGCTGATCATAATCTACTATAGCTTGCTAAGGATCATATTTCTGGTATCACTTATGTGCACGTTCCAGAAGGGTGGTTGCAAATTGAGTGTCTTTCCGTTTAAAAGAAGTTATGTCTTGTGCTTGCTAGATAAGTTCACACTTGCGAACATGCTCTATGGCATTCTCCAGACCTTGATATTTTGGTAAATGAGAGCTTGGAAAGAAGTGTCTTGAAACATGCATCATACTCACGCACGATCTCAGTTAGTTCCTATTTTGATATCTTTCAGTGCATGATACTCTATTGCTCAAACTCTAGAATTTCAAATTCCTGGAGGAAGGTTGCCTTAAGCTGATCATAATCTACTACAACTTGCTAAGGGTCATATTTCTGGTACCACTTATGTGCACGTTCCAAAACGGTGGTTGCAAATTGAGTGGCTTTCCATTTAGAAGAAGTTATGCCGTGCGCTCGCTAGATAAGTTCACCCTTGTGAACATGCTCTGTGGCATTCTCCACACCTTGATATTCTGGCAAATGGAGCATCATTTCATGGTATACTGTGGGCGGTTGAGGTGCTTGCAATGTTGGTTGTTGAGAAGCACTTATGAGCCCTCTTGTTCCTTCGGGGGAGTCCACCACTACCCCCTGTGCCTCCTAGTCCGCCAGTCGAACCACCACCTAGTCCACCTCCCGCACCTCTAGCAGTAGTAGAAACACTCGAGACGTTGGGTGCTGAGGCAAGTTGAGGCACTATGGTCGGGCCAATACTTTTCCCACTACTTATGCTAGGTCCACTAGGCATGCCAAGTTGGGTCATAGAATTACTTTGCAAAGGAAAAGAAAGAGTTAATACACTAGCATCTAAAACTTGTTTGACTAAGGTTTCTCTTACAAGTTTAGTCTCTTACGCTATGTTGTCCGTATCCCAGTTGTGTACAATTCTTTTGTCTAACTCAAAAGCATGAGCTCTCACTGTGGTTGGGGAACTAGGTCTATTCAACTTGGGTTCTTCAGTCACCACTTCCTGGCTTGCTTCTCCCACATATATGAGTTGGCGTTGGTTACGGTCCGAAAGTTGGAGAGTCCTCCTTATGCTCTTCCGTTTCCTTGCGGATCCTTACAACACTTTCTAAGTCCTCCCTTCCCCTTCTTATGTCGCTTCCACCTATAACCCTTCGTTGGGCTTTTTCATATTTGCGCTTTCGCAATTCCCACTGACTGGCTACCATATCGAACCGACAATTCTTCACAAGTACCCCTGCATTCTCAAACCAACCGTGCTGCTCATGCAAGGAAGAGTTTAGCCTTCCATGGGAAAAGTCTCAAGTCTAGAGTCAATAAAAAGCTTCTTCACCTCCAAAGGAAAATGCTTGAGATATCGACCATGCATTTCTCGGAGAAAATGGAACTGAGATTCTTCTGGACAAGAATAAGTTGAAATTGCATAGTCCAAGACGTAACTATTTAACACTCATCACCACCAAACATCAATAACTCACGTCCAAAGCGCTCCCAAGTGTGCTAAAGTCGTCCGACGCTCTAATGTCCAAGCTGCCTTCCTTCCATGATTTCTCAACAAGTCTTGAGCATAGGTCGTGATCCAAAAATCAAAATGAATAGGTGCCTCCACAAAGAAAGTCTCATACAAGGAATTGTATAAATTTTGTTCAACCCATGCATGTGTAGAAACTCCTGGTTCGAGGAATGGTATTGCAAAATTATTTTCGACACTAGTAATCCATCTCTCTATGTTCTCTAGGGACAATCGCTCGAGCATTTTCCACCATCATGCAAGCAAGTGATATGGGTCTCGACAATGGAACCAAAATGTTGGGATTGTTTTTTATCTATGCCTAACTTTCCTTAGGTGCATGTTGAAATGATTAAAACCCAAGACGCTGGCGTGCTGGGATTTCATGCAAGAATTAGAGTGCTCGTGCGCTCACCTGAAGCATGCAACGAGGGACCGGTTCTCGTTGGTTTTGTCGCACGAAGGTGTACAAGCATATAATGACGCTCAAACGCATCCACTTTACTCAATGACTAACCAAAAAAAGAAATAAACTGTAGTTGTGGATCTAAATTCAGTTAAATCAACAAACACATAAAATGACCAACACCATGGTTTCCATCATCAAAACAATGTCATTCAAGTAATGTAGGTTTCATTCATCATATTTTAAAAAAATTCACAGGTTACATAAACAATTGCATGGTGCAACTTAGTAATACAATTCTGCTATCTATTTGAGTACAATGGTAACAATATCACAATAGTATCCATGATCACAACAATAGAATAATAATCAACAATATTACAAAGTTCTATTCAGGGGTATTTATACTTGGTTTTCCCTGACCAAGTAGTTACAATAATAATCACACTCATAGTGACTCGCCAATGATCATCAATGGACTTAGAGTTGTGGCAGCCAATTACATTGTTTTCCTAAGGACCCCGGCCTATGTGCTTCTATATTCTCACTTCGGTTCTGGATCCTCATCACTGAGTGCCTACTTCCTGTGGGCCGGTGCTAGATTCGTGAGTGACTCCATTTCATCCCTGCGAATCCCTTTTTAACCATCTCCCGCTTCACATGCGCTCCTCGAGTCTTCCACTAATGTTCTGAGTCCTTCGTTCTCGGGTTCTCCATTTATTATGCACATTGATTCTGACCGGGTCTTTCCGCCAAAATTTGGGGTCCAACACATCTATAGTTGGAGATTTAAAATGTCAAAATCCATATTTTTGTAGTTTATTAGAGAGATGTCACTGTTACATTAAAGTTTTATTTGACCAATTCTTACAGTTCCATAAGTGTTTGTACAACTTTAGTGGGGCTAACGACAAGGGCATATGTACTCCATATTCCATATAGGAGGTCACATGTTGAAAACCGGAGGGAGAGTGAGCTTCCACAAGGTTGTCTCATACAACAAATTGGTGTCTCACTTGGCAGTGATCTAAAAAATTGCCATTGTGCTAACACAATTGAAATGGTGTTTCGGCACTGTTAACTCCAAACACAGATTTCTTTGAATAATTTTAAATGTGGAAAGAAAGTAGTTTAGAACACCAAGAATTTATGCTTCCAATGATGTGGTGTTGGATAGCGAGCTAGATTCAAAAAACTCATTGGCTCTTGTGTGGCCATTTGAACATGGCTAAATTAGTTGAAGACAAGGAGGGCTATTTCCTTGGCATTGTCATGCAGGGTATCAAAAGACTTGGTTTGGCCTTAGAGCTTGATTGGACCTCTAAGACCATATTATCCATTGTAAGGACTCCCCCGATTTGTGGTATACTTGGTCCAATATTTGCAAGAAAAATGGAAGAGTAATTGAAAGGTTAGACGAAGATTATCGTTTTGGCCAAATCATTTTTTCTTTCGAATGTTTGGGGTATCGCATGGTTCAGGTCCTACCGGAGGACACTCAATTAGATCACTAGAAAATTATCTTCTCCATTTATAGGTGGCTCGAGAATCCACATACTCTACCAAATACAATATTCCTTAATATTAATATTTTTTAGAGCTTAAATTATATCAACAACATTTTTGAACTTGGAATCTCATCCCAAAGCCCAAGGGTGAGGCTGGTTAGATTTAATAACTTGAAATGAGAGAAATCCATCATTGTATTTGTAGAGTAAAAAATACTCTACGTTTCACTCTGATTTTCAGCAGCACATGATCCAGATCGCTGTCCCCACATACTTTGGTTCGAGACGGCGAAGTTTTGGAAACAGAACGCGGGTTCTAATTTCCTATTGATTCATTTTTCTCTAAGTTTTTATGACAAGCGGAAGCTGCCAAGTGTCACTTTCCGAGGCACCTTTCATATTTCAATAAGGCCGCGGTACGTGCCGTGTGTCCCATAACAACTCAGCGGAACACGACAGGGTCGGCATCCGCATTTCATATCGGCATCCGCATTTCATATCGGCATCCGCGTTTCAAATCTCTTTTCAACGGAAGGTTTCAAAAGCTAAGTATCGAAATCAGACGGAAAGCGCCAAGTGGCAGTCACGAAAGGCCTCAATTTCGCTTTTCTAAAAGAGACGGAAGATGCCACGTACCCCAGCAGAAGAGAGCGGAGGCCACCACGTGTCGCGATCCAAATTATCTTCATTTTACTTTGCTGATATAGCAAAGACTGTGGTGGGTCCCAAGTTTTGTTTCTTAAGTAAGCGGAAGCCGACAGGTGTCGCTGTCCATGTAAATGTGAAATAAGACCTAATTGTTTCTATGGTATAAACAGAGTAAAGCGGAGACCGCCACGTGTCATCTTCCGCAGGTTTCTAAAAAGGTAGATAAAAGAAGCGGAGGCTACCACATAACCCCAGATAAGTAAAGCGGAGATTGCCATGTGTCCTTTAATGAAGCAGGGGAGATCGACACTTGTCCCTGTGTCACTTTTAAAGTTACTCAGGTAAGAAATGCTGTGGGTCTTATTTTCTTTTAAGCTGTTGAAGTTTCGAGGAAGCGGATTGCGACAAGTGTCAAAGGCGGAACGATCCTGAGCAAAGAGTATAAGTTACGCGGAAAGTGCCGCGTGTCTTCGATGGGTGCTGCGAAACATGACAAGTGTCGTCCTCTGGTGTTTCCTAAAGTAATAAGAAGAAATTGGCTAAGTGTTACCTAGCATTTAAGAGAAGGGAGCGTCCTGCAATCTGTTTCAGCCAATAAACTGCCAGAAGACGAAGCATTTTAGAATATATAAAATATCTTCTGTTAGACACTTCCAGTTCGGTTAGATTTCAGTTGGGCCGTTAGATTGAGAACAAGCAGACAATCCGGAGTGAATCCAAGGCTACAAATAAGGGTGTAGAGGTCGCCATTAAAGAAAAAAGAGAATTATCAGAGAATTTTGAGAGAGAATTATTGTAAAGAGTTTAGACTTTCTAGAGTTGTGACTAAGTAATATCATTTGCTTTTGTTCTATCTTCTTAAGTTGGAAGGTTTATGTAACTTTGCGTGTTTCTGTGCCTCTTATGTGACTGGAGAATTAATGAGAAGATTGAATCCTATGCCTTTGTTGATATTTTCTGTGTCATTTGCAAAAGTAGTCTACGCTGTAGACTTTCTAGAACCGTGATTAGGAATGTCATTTGCTTTTGTCTCGTTTTCTTGAGTTGAAAGGTTTATATAACTGTACGTGTTTCTGCGCCTCTTATATGACTGGAAATTCAAATAAGAAGATTGAACCCTATGCCTTTGTTGACATTTTCTGTATCACTGCAAAAGTAGTCTATGCTATGAGCCTCTGTTTCTATTGTTTCCATCTTTTACATTGATCATGCACTAGTTTGCTCTTAAATGTAAATGAATCCTACATATAGTCTCACTGTGCTCAGAATTCAGGCGCATCACCATAGATTAGATTTCCTTTCTTGCATTTGTGTTTCTGATTAAAATTCCTATCCCTTTTCTCAGTATCTACTCAATATGAAGAAGAACCAGCTTCTCAAAAATCTGGAGGTTGTTTCAAGTCGCAAGTCCCACATCTTGAAACTTCCCATTGTTGTTGATTAGAATCAAGCGCAATTTTAAATCATCAATAGTTTTTGGCACGCTCGGTGGGACCAATCTTGAAGTTTCTCTCAA
Organism: Torreya grandis; assembly: GCA_037957365.1. NCBI lineage: Eukaryota > Viridiplantae > Streptophyta > Pinopsida > Cupressales > Taxaceae > Torreya > Torreya grandis. The sequence continues at coordinate 1,255,348 of JARHVA010003607.1, forward strand.
GATCGTACGAACCAAAGAGCTACGAGGAGTCATAGCTATGGACTAGTAACCAGATCACAATCTGCTACAAATCTAGGTATTCTTTTGCCACCTTTGGTAACAAGTCCAAGAAGAAGAGCCAACCAGTTTGTACCAATACCCAAAGCAAATATGGGAGCCCCTATACCCCCAAAAAATTATGCGAGTTGGAACATTGGTAGTCCCTTGATTCTCCCAATACCACCAGCCACTTGGGACCCTATCCCAGTGAATGCCTTAAAAGCTCTGCCCAAATTCAGTGGGCAAGATTTTAAAACACCTGAGGAACATCTACAGGATGTATCAGATGTCTGTGCTATACATGTCACACAGCGAAATGTGGCCATAAGATTATTAGCCGCTTCTTTTAAAGGGAAGGCTCTAGAATGGTATTAGTCTTTGATCCCAAATACCATATCTACATGGGATCAACTCGGAGATCTTTTCTTTAAAAGATTTGAAGAAAAAGGGGATAAGTCTTCTTTGTTACAGCAATTATTTACCATTCAAAGGGCACCACAAGAAGCCATGACTGACTTCAATTTCAGATTTCAAAAGACTTGGGAAAGAATCCATGCTACAGCTAGACCATTACCAGTTATGGCTATAGTATTTTATCTTAAGGCTTTGAATTCAAATATATCTGTTATGATTCAGTCACTTGGAGGACACACTTTGCCAGAGGCTTATGAATATGCGGTTAGAGCTGAGAACAATTTAATAGATGCTGGAAAGTTACCTCCAAGGCCTTCCATACCCATGTTCCCAGAAATTTCCTTACCATTACCTCAAGAAGCCCCTAAATCTATAACCCCACCTGTGTCTATGTACACATATCCTCAATTACCTGCTAAAGAAATTGTCCCCACTCAGTCATCTGAGCTGGATGATATCAATAATATCTTAAGGACATTTTCTAATGAGTTGATCAATATAAAAAGACAACAAAATACTTTCCCTAAGCCTCCATATCAAGGCTATCAAGGAAACAGATTTTCATCTCAGCCAAACCAATATCAGGGTCCTCCAAGACAAACTAACCATCAGCTAGCAAACCAATTGGTTGCAGTCCCCATCCCCTCATAGATTATTCCTCCCAATTCAAATAGGGAGATTGTTCCAGGGCAAAATAACTATGTGGATAATCCTAAATCCTGGTGTTTCCCTTGCAATAATGCTCATAGACCTAGAGATTGTCCTATCGGTAATCTACAACAAAAGGTGGCAGAGCAAAGAAGAATGGATGGTCAGTTTGCAAGTTCAAGTGACAATCAAGCCTATCAGTCTTCTGGTATGCAGAATTCAGTCCTAGTGTCTCAGATGCAAGGGATGTCCTTGCAACAAGAGGAAGAAATAGCCCCGGAATATGTTTTGTTCTCATGGGTTGAAGATGAAGAATCAATATTTTTGAATGAAGCTTCTGTTTCCAAGAAACCAGTGGTGCGATCAGACTACTATACTAGATCAAAGAGAAGAATGCTGGAACAACCTGAAGTTATAAACAATGAAGTTATGGAGAATCCTTCATTTCAATGTTATCAACACGTAGCTGTTAGACAAGAAATGCTTCAACCAGTGCAGACTCAAGAAGTTCCTGAACAAGTTCAAAGAAAGACAAGATATCCTAATCTTCCAAGAATTCAAACTTTTAGGCCAATGAATGTGGTGGATCAGCTAAAGATGACCCCAACACAAGTATCAATTTGGGACATGTTAGCTATTCTTGGACAAAGGACACTATTACAAAAAGCTCTTCAAAATCAAGCAATGCCCAAATATACTGAAGGACCTACTGATAAAAGAAAGCTCAAATACACAGTTCATTTGCAAACAATAGCCTTAGTGAACAATGAATCAGAGGTAAGCAAATCCAAACCGGATTCCTTCCATTTTACTAAGATAGGTGACTGGACTAAACATAATCAGGAAAAAGAAAATAAACAGTTGTTAGCTATGACGCATAGTGACCCATATGAAAATTATAACTCTATTGGTTTGGGCACTTATGTTATTTTTGATGAGGACCATAAAATCCCAAATGTTTTAAGGGAAGAGACACCAACTACCCAAGGATCCGAAAAAGATTCAGAATCTGGACTTTAAATTTTGATGGGGCTAGAAGTAAAAATGGTGCTGGAGTAGGAATTTGTATTTCTGCTCCGAATGGTGAGAAAATTTTAAGAGCTATCCGTTTTCAATTTGCTTGCACTAATAATGATGCCGAGCATGAATCTTTAGTACATAGGCTCCTATTAGCCAAGAAAAAGGGAATAAAGAATCTAATAGTAAAAGGAGATTCAGAATTAGTAGTAAAGCAAATTAGAGAAAAGGCAATAACAAAGAATGTCAGAATGAAATCCTATAAGCATAGAATTTGGGACTTAATAGAAGATTTTGAAGCTTTTAATATTGAAGTAGTTCCCAGAATTCAAAATTCTGAAGCTGATAGGATGGCACAGATTGGTTCGCAGTTTGATCCAGCAACTGGCCTATTAGTTAACAATGAGTCAGTAAAGGTTATAGTAAGGCCAGCTATCCCTAATAATGATGAGAATTGGCAAGTTTTTGAGAATGATTCTCAAGTACTCTCATTCTTGCAACAATCAGGGGAATTTGCCAATCAATTGCAACCAAAGATTGAAGAGACATATGAGGATCAAATTATACAATTAAAGAATAATAAACTTCCCAAAGGTTTAATCACTTTAGAGAGCCTTTTGATCCAGAAGATGTAAGCCTGGAGAAGAAAATGTTCCAAGCAAACAAAGCAGATTATTCTGAAATAGAAGTGAGTGAAGGGAAAAAATTAAAAGTTGGAAATTCTGCAACTCCAGAAGAAAAGGAAAGGCTAATTGAATTATGCAAAAAATATGACAGAGTTATAGCCTGGAGCTATGAAGACCTTCATGGATATAATAGAGACATCATTCAACACACAATAGAACTGACTGAAGGATCTAAGCCTGTCAGACAAAAACAGAGGCCAGTGAATCCAAGAATTGAGCCTCTAATGATAGATGAGTTGCAGAAACTTTTAGATTCTAAAATAATTTTTCCAATCAAACACTCAACCTGGGTATCAAATTTAGTATCAGTTAGGAAAAAGAATGGTGATAGAAGACTTTGTGTAGATTTCAGAGATCTAAACAAAGCGTCTTTGAAGGATCATTATCCGTTGCCATCCATGGAACAAATTCTACAAACTGTGGTTGGATCAGAGAGATTCTCTTTGTTAGATGATTTCTCTGGATACAATTAGATTTGGTTGGCTAAAGAAGACCAATACAAAACTGCTTTTACTACCAAATGGGGAACATTTGCATATGCTAAGATGCCATTTGGCCTATCAAATGCTGGAGCCACTTTTCAGAGAGCTATGGATGTTGCATTCGGGGAACTGATAAATAAAATCATCTTGATTTATCTTGATGATCTTACTATTTTTTCAAAGAATGCTGCTGATCATTTTGATTATTTAGAAGCTGTGTTTAAAAAATGTGAAGAATTTGGAATATCTTTGAATCCTAAGAAATGTATCTTTGTTGTCCCTCAAGGCAAATTATTGGGGCATATAGTATCTAAAGGAGTTTCCATAGACCCAGAAAGAGTAGCAGCTATAATGAAGTTACCTCTTCCAGTCAATAAGAAAGCAATTCAATCTTTCTTGGGAAAGATTAATTTCGTCAGTCGGTTCATATCTGACTTTGCAGGTTTAGTAAGACCAGTGACACTTTTGCTGAAAAAAGACCTAATTTTCAAGTGGACTACGGAAGGAAGGCAAGCCTTTGAAGAGGTCAAGAAAGCTATCTCAACAGCTCCAGTACTTAGAAACCCAGATTTTTCTAAGCCTTTTATAATGTATGTATATGGAGGAGAACTCAGTATTGCTGCTGTTCTAACACAAAGGGATGATAAGCAGGAGGGAGAACATCCAATAGTATCTTTCTCGAGGACACTTAGGGAATATGAAACCAGATATAACTTTGTGGAAAAACAAGCATATGCTATGGTGAAAGCTCTCAAAAAGTTCAGGGATATAGTATCAGGAAGTAAAATTCTGATACTTGTAGCACATTCAAGTGTCAGAGAATACATCATGGAGGGTGAAATTACTAAAAAAAAAGCAAACTGGATAACTAAGATCCTGGAATATGATGTAGAAGTCAAACCCACTAAATTAGTCAGAGGTAGGGGTTTGTGTCAATATATGACTCAAGAGCTTGAAAAGATGATACTTGAAGAGATAAATTCAGGAACAGAAGAAGAAATTGTATTGAGAATACAAGTTGATCAGGAATCTTGGGTCACAAGCAGGATTCATTTTATGAAAAATGGGATTTACCCAAGAGAACTCCCTCAAAATAAGAGAAGATACTATAGGATGCAAGGAGTTCATTTTGTTTTAATTGAACAGGTTCTTTTCAGAAGAAATTCTAATAGCAAATTGTTAAGATGTTAGAAAAAGACGAGGCTAAGAAAATACTACATGAAATGCATCATGGAGTATCTGGTGGACATTTTTCTGCAAAGACCACAGCTATAAAGATAAGTGAAGCAGGTTATTTCTGGCCGACTTTATTTACAGATTGTTATCAGCTGGTTAAAAAATGTAAATCTTGTCAATATTATGTGGGGATGAGAAGGAATGCAACAATGCCTCTTAGTCCTATAATTGTGGATGAACCTTTTGCTCAATGGGGTCTTGACTTCATTGGAACGATAAATCCAGTATCTAGTATGGGTCACAAATGGATCTTAACAGCCACAGATTATTTCACCAGATAGACCGAGGCAGTGCCACTCAAAGAAGCCACAGAAAATGTGATCCTAGATTTTCTAGAGAGTATCACTACTTGTTTTGGGGCTCCTCGCACCATAATTTCAGATAATGCTAAAGCATTTTTAGGGTCTAAAGTATCCGACTTTGCATTAAAGTATGGAATATATCTGAATTTTTTTTCTAATTATTACCCTCGGGGTAATGGTTTGGCTGAATCTACTAATAAGAACCTGATTAAACTCATCAAAAGAATAGGGGCTGATCATCACAAGGAATGGCATAAAGTGCTTAATTTAGCACTGTGGGCTGATAGAATTACGCCTAAACAGGGGATCAAAATGTCCCCATATGAATTAGTATATGGGAAACCTGCTGTAATTCCCCTAAGCTTGGAGATTCCTGCTCTCCAGCTGATCAAACAGATGGAAATTGAAGAAAATGGCCCCATGCAGGTCAGACTCGCAGAACTTATAGAGGTTCAAAAAAAGAGGGATGCAGCACATGATTCATTGATAAAACATCAAAAAATAGTTAAAGACTGTTTTGATATAAGGACTTCAAATCCCCATTTCGAAACAGGCTCAATTGTTTTAAAATGGGATGCAAGAGCTGCCAAACCAGGTCAACACACTAAGTTTGATGCATTATGGACTGGCCCTTATAGAATTCGGGCATGTAAACAACAAAATTCGTTTGAGCTAGAAACGATGGAAGGTGAACCTGAAGAGATTTCTGTAAATGGAATCTATTTGAAATATTTTAGTTAAAACTGTCATCTAGTAATTTCAGATCATGCGGGAGTTGTAGATTTTTTTTGAGCAGGCTTAAAAGTCCTTGTGGTCGCCAATAACTGTAGAGTAAAAAATACTCTACGTTTCATTCTGATTTTCAGCAGCGCATGATCCAGATCGCTGTCCCCACATACTTTGGTTCGAGACGGCGAAGTTTTGGAAACAGAACGCGGGTTCTAATTTCCTTTTGATTCATTTTTCTCTAAGTTTTTATGACAAGTGGAAGCTGCCAAGTGTCACTTTCCGAGGCACCTTTCATATTTCAATAAGGCTGCGGAACGTGCTGTGTGTCCCATAACAACTCAGCGGAACACGATAGGTGTCGGCATCCGCATTTCATATCGGCATCCGCGTTTCAAATCTCTTTTCAACAGAAGATTTCAAAAGCTAAGTATCGAAATCAGGTGGAAAGCGCCAAGTGGTAGTTACGGAAGGCCTCAATTTCGCTTTTCTAAAAGCGACGGAAGATGCCACGTACCCCAGTAGAAGAGAGCGGAGGCCACCACATGTCGCGATCCGAATTATCTTCATTTTGCTTTGTTGATATAGCAAAGACTGTGGTGGGTCCCAAGTTTTGTTTCTTAAGTAAGCGAAAGCCTACAGGTGTCGCTGTCCGTGTAAATGTGAAATAAGACCCAATTGTTTCTATGGTATAAACAGAGTAAAGTGGAGATCGCCACGTGTCATCTTCCGCATGTTTCTAAAAAGGTAGATAAAAGAAGTGGAGGCTACCACATAACCCCAGATAAGTAAAGCGGAGATTGCCATGTGTCCTTTAATGAAGCAGCGGAGATCGACACCTGTCCCTATGTCACTTTTAAAGTTACTCAGGTAAGAAATGCTGTGGGTCTTATTTTCTTTTAAGTTGAAGTTTCGAGGAAGCGGATTGCGACAAGTGTCAAAGGCGGAACGATCCTGAGCAAAGACACAAAAGAGTATAAGTTATGCGGAAAGTGCCGCTTGTCTTCGATGGGTGCTGCGGAACACGACAAGTGTCGTCCTCCGGTGTTTCCTAAAGTAATAAGAAAAAATTGGCTAAGCGTTACCTAGTGTTTAAGAGAAGGGAGCGTCCTGCAATTTGTTTCAGCCAATAAACTGCCAGAAGACGAAGCATTTTAGAATATATAAAATATTTTCTGTTAGACACTTCCAGTTCGGTTAGATTTCAGTTGGGCCATTAGATTGGAAACAAGCAGACAATCCGGAGTGAATCCAAGGCTACAAATAAGGGTGCAAAGGTCGCCATTAAAGAAAAAAGAGAATTATCAGAGAGAATTTTGAGAGAGAATTATTGTAAAGAGTTTAGACTTTCTAGAGCTGTGACTAAGTAATATCATTTGTTTTTGTTCTATCTTCTTAAGTTGGAAGGTTTATGTAACTGTGCGTGTTTTTGTGCCTCTTATGTGACTGGAGAATTAATGAGAAGATTGAATCCTATGCCTTTGTTGATATTTTCTGTGTCATTTGCAAAAGTAGTCTAGGCTGTAGACTTTCTAGAACCGTGATTAGGAATGTCATTTGCTTTTGTCTCGTTTTCTTGAGTTGAAAGGTTTATATAACTGTACATGTTTCTGCGCCTCTTATATGACTGGAAAATTCAAATAAGAAGATTGAACCCTATGCCTTTGTTGACATTTTCTGTATCACTGCAATAGTAGTCTATGCTATGAGCCTCTGTTTCTATTGTTTCCATCTTTTACATTGATCATGCACTTGTTTGCTCTTAAATGTAAATGAATCCTACATATAGTCTCACTGTGCTCAGGATTAAGGTCGAATTACATTCAGGCGCATCGCCATAGATTAGATTTCCTTTCTTGCATTTGTGTTTCTGATTAAAATTCCTATCCCTCTTCCCAGTATCTACTCAATATAAAGAAGAACCAGCGTCTCAAAAATCTGGAGGTTGTTTCAAGTCGCAAGTCCCACATCTTGAAACTTCCCATTGTTGTTGATTAGAATCAAGCGCAATTTTAAATCATCAACAGTATTCATCCTTATAAAGGAAATGGAAAATAGATTGCATCCATCCCACAACATGCTAAGAAATCTATAGCTGTAGACATAAAACCTTGCCCATAAGAAGCTCTAGCAATCCTTGTTTGATGCTGTTGCAAGAAAGAGCAGCACATCTCCGAAACCTAGTCAAAGTCTCAAAGCCAGGGGTGACCAAGGGAGCTCCAATTCAGGCCCAAATCCATTTGATGAAGGTAAGGGATCAACCATCTAGAGAATTCTTCAAAGTGCCTTTTACAAAAAAATTCTATTTAGCATATTCAGATGATTAAGCCTACACATTGTAGACTCGCTTCTAGAGGCAGGAAAGGAATTTGTTAACATTATAAGTTGGTGTTTCAATCTTAGGATTTGATTGGGGAGCATAGAGTGGCTATACAAAACTGAATTAATGTTGTCCCATGCAGGTTGTGGACTTCTTATATGCACTTTGTGATCAGCCAGTACCATTTGATGAGCTGCATGCAAACTCTCATGAAGATTGCAGAAGAAAGGGAAAAAAGAAAAAGAAAATGGAAGAATTTTGGAAAGAGTATTGCTGTATATGAATGGCCATGGTAGGTAAATGGGACTTGAGAGTACAAGAAGCTACAATAACAATTAGGATGTGCTAAAAATTCACTATGTGTGAATGGATTCACTTGTCAATTCTACAAAGTAACCTAGGATTCCCTTTAATCCTGGGTATGCACCAGGCCCTCCACTCCAGACGTAGGAAAGGGATTTGTTGACATTATAAGTTGGTGTTTCAATCCTAGGATTTTATTAGGGAGCATAGAGTGGCTATACAAAAGTGAATTAATGTTGTCTCGTGCAGGTTTTGGACTTATAACATGCACTTTGTGATCAGCTAGTACCATTTGATGAGCTGCATGCAAGCTCTCATGAATATTGCAGAAGAAAGGGGGAAAAATGGAAGAATTTGGAAAGAGTATTGCTATATACGAATGGCCATAGTAGGTAAATGGGACTTGAGAATACAAGAAGCTGCAATAGCAATTAGGGTGTGCTGAAAAGTCACTTTGTGTGAATGGATTCCCTTGTCAATTCTACAAAGCAACCTAATATTCCCTTTCATCCTGGCTACGCACTAGGTCCTCCACTCAAGACCTTTTTCCACCAAAGTCGTCCGCTTGCTTCTGCAAAAGCTAGCAATTGTATTTAGTTTTAATGGCTCAGTTTGTTTCTGTCTATTAGAAAAGGTGGTCATTTTCCCACTTCTCTATATGTCTTGCATGAGGTATTTTGTGGAAGGCAGGGAATTTCCCTTTCTAGGATTGGATCCAGACAAATATTCAATGACATTTTGTTAATGATTTGTCCCTCGCTATTGTAGGGGACAAAGAATCAGTTCGTAATGCATTGGATTGCCTAGATTATTTTAGTCGAGACTTTGGTTTGAGCATTCAGTGGGGGAAAACAAAATACCGTCATAAAATAAAGCAGCCATGCCTTTGTGGTTATAAGTCATAGATCACCCAGAGAAATGGTTAAATTATTAGGTTCCCATTTTGCAGTTCAAGCCTCCTTAGTGATATTCCGAATCTGATACCGGAAAGTGAATGAAAATATATGCAGTGTGAAAAAAACAAATTGGACATCTGAATCACATTGAATATTTTCTTGTGTATAATCCATTGATAGAGATTTTAACTAGGGCCATAGAAACTTTTAAAAGTGTCTAAATAGTCCTAATGTTTGAGTAGATATTTAGTCATATGGATGGTACACGATGATTAATTTTGCACACACACACCCATTTGTATATTTTTTGGTTTGCATATTGAATATTTTCAGGTTTTATATCTCTCCTTGCATTCCATCTTTTCAACTTTTTGATATAGTTTGTTAATGTATTCTTTCGACTATCTATAACATAATTTTATTTTACTTATCCCATGACCACTTTTGAGCAACCATGGACATTTTTGCATTCTTATAATAACCATGAACAAGAAGGAAAAAAGAAAGAAATTATATTGATGTCCACATATGACAAAAAGTAGGTCAATGGAATTGAAGGATACAACAATTAACAATCGAAAGTTCTAGGAAGAGAGAATCTTAGAAGTGAAGTAAAGAAATAGAAGTACAAAAGACAAAATAGGGCAGCGTGCCACTAACACAAGTAGTAATGAAATCAATAAAAATATCAATGAAGGTCGCTCAAGAGCTCTATAAGCATGTGCCAATGAAGACTAGAGGGAAATATGAGCCATTATCGATCACTGTGAAGGAGTCATCTGAGCCATTATCGATCACTGTGAAGGATCTGATAATGCTTGTCGGGGAGTACACAGGGTTGGAGGCGCTGGGTTAGGGGATCCTAGGAGGAAGCAAGACACTTCCTATAGAATCTACCCTAACATCCAAGGCAAGTGTAACTCCTGTAGTAGGAAAAAAACTCATAATATTAGTTGCCCCTATGGACTTGGGGGTGGCTAGCAAGTAGTAGATCCATATCGCTAGAAAGAGGCAAAGACACTTTGTCAAGGGAAAGCTGGCTCAAGGATTCAAATAGTTTGAGTAGTAATGATGTGTGAGAGAAGTGCCGCCTAATTGATCTAACATGTTTGATGTGATATACCTATGTGCAAAGGACACTTAGTGCTGACAATCTCTTGGATGGGCTGGAAGAAAGAGGTGATCAATATGGGGGCTCTAGAGCCTCTAGGTTCCTATAGGGATTTCCATCGAAGGGTGATGGCCTCACGAAGGTAAAGAGCCATGCACCTCTGGTTGATATATTTGAAGAAAGTAGCTAGATTTTTTTTCTGAGTCCTTGTAGAGGCAGCGATATCTTCCCTGGATCTCATAATAAATTGGGCATCTGAAAAAGAAGTTGTCCTTGGTCTCCACTTGTTGGTGAGAGCAAAGACGATAGATCTGGTCCTGATGGGAAATGCATATCCGGTCCTCGGTCGTAGAGGCAGAACATGGAGGATGCATATTATTTACAAGCATCCCTTGGCATACAGGTAGGATTGAACACTTTGCCTTTCATTTTGTACTTACAAGATTTGTTTTTGGGAGAATGCATCTTATATTATATCAATGGAAAAACGTAAATTACGTCAGATTAACATGAAAATTTCAAGGCAAATGTCTTCCTATGAAAGCAAGGAATGGCAGCACATGAGCATGAGCTCCAATGGGCGAAGAGTCAACATTTTTACAGATCCACAAACACTTAACCTAAAAGTAGTCTGGTTTAAAAGGCTTTAGCTTCTTTAAGCTAATTGGGGAAGTGTCTTCCTGAGAAGTTTCTGAACATTTCATCTTCCACAAGACAGCAATGGTTACAAACCGTATTTCATTCCATAATTTGTTGCAGCTATCAATGATAGGCAATGAGTCTCCTAGTAAAGAAACTCCCCACGAGATAGGGGAAATGAAAAGGAAATTGAATTTATCCCATAGACATGTCCAAAAAAGTGATAAACTGTCTACCCTCTAACATGTCGAATGCAAAAAGAATCTGAAATACCATCATGTACAAATGCGCTATGAATAAGTGCTTGTATGATCTCAACTTTAGTTCGGGTTTTGTCACTAAATGTTCCTTTTTCTGCAACTAAATCAACAAATTAGAACATTTCATTCAAAATCTTAATTCACTGTACAGCTTGCTTGGCTTGGAGTGGAATTACAAAATTCTGTAATATTCATAAAATAAAAAGTTTGGTTAATAGAATGAGAGAATAAAGTATTTTCTATAAAGACAAATAAATTTGTGCAGCATCCACAAATTTTTATCAACTTGACATTGTTTGAAGTTGTCATTGCCAACAGGTATGGGATGATTTGATTATTAAGACAGCGCTCAAAGACTTTTATGACTCGGACCTTACTCTTATGATACAAGGACTTCAGAAAAATATAACCGTATGTGGATTTTCTCCCTCTCGTCTGCCTCTCGAGTCTCAGCTTATATTTGCTAAATTTCTATGGAAATAGAAGAAACTGTATCAATCTAAACTGAACTTAACAAAATCATCTTATGTTCCTTTTTTGAGCTTTGAATGGACGAGGCAGAGAGGCAGAGAGTTATTTTTTCTTGAAATTCTGAGATTAATATTCCTTTTGGTAAAGAAATATCAATTTCATTGGCATTTTGTATTTTTTTGACAGTTTGTATCTAATAAGGCTTGCAGAAATACATCAACATATATTTTCATATTTATTAAGCTTCTAAGGCATAGGATGGGGAGAAAGAAAGAAAATACTGTGTCTGTCTGTATGCAAACTGTGCATCTTATAATGCTTCGTCAAAAGGAAAAAAGTTGCATAATTTTTGTTTCTAAGTTGTATTTGTTCAGTGTTCACAGAACAAAATTGTAAGCAAGTCTTCTGGATAATATTGTATAAGCATATTATAGAGAAGACTTACAAGATGCATAATTTTGTCTCCTTTAAGAGATTTACTCAAACTCGTCTAACACTTATCGGCTATCTCCATTGGTCATATGGGGAGACGTCAATACCAAAGTAGACATCTAAATATCTAATAAGATCTTGCTTAATAATCTTCCCATGACATTTTAACGAGCCTGGTATTTTGCCTTGGTCAAGCTTCTTCACTAATTACTCCCGTTCAGACCTTAAGGAAGATATCTAAATGCTGTATTGTTCCTTCCACCAACTCCAGTGTGAGTTGTGAGATTGGGATCCAGTCGAACCATTTGCAAAAGCTGCATATAAAACTGCCAGACTCCTTGGAGACATCTTTTTTATATGTCCCAAATCCTTTTCGATGGCTCTTTAAAGCTCTATTTGTTCTGAGTTTTTGGATGATGGCCATAGCACCTTGGCATTGAGACGACGGATTCAAATGATCATAGTCACTGTCATTTTTCTGAGTTGTATATTTATATTTGCAAGTTGCTAGACCATATTTTCCCAACCTAGAAAAAAGCATTTGTACATCATTTATATGTTAAAATAATTAATATACTAATCATACGTTAAGCTATTCTTGTGTCTTTCAGAATGTTAAAAAGATTTAGTTTGGTGGATTGTTCAATTCAGTGTACCCTAAGTAATGCATGTCACATGTTTCATGGGTCATCTTTGATTAAGTACAAAGTACATTTGGAAAGTTAGCACCACCTTCAAGGAAGGTCACATGAAAAAAAAAGATGCCAAATGTCTCTTCACTTAGCACAAGCTTTCAAAAGGGGTAGGTTGCCTTTTGACCACTCTTTTCATGCCTCACATGACAAATTAGACCCATGCCACCTAAACACTCAAGGATAGTATTGTGGACACCTCACTAAGATGAATGGTGTCTGCCACATCATCAATTAATAGTACTTGTGAATGGTGTTGCATGAATAGTGTTTTTCCTGTTACATTAGATGCTAGTAAAAAGAGTGAACAAAAATAAATGAGAGCTTGATAATGTAATAGAGGTATAAAGACATAGGTGATAAGCATTAGGAAAATACTGAGGCATGCAAGCTATGTTACATGGACAACAAGAATAACAAAAAGGAACACAAAGACAAAAAATATATATTTAATTAAAATAATAAAAATAAATAAACCTTATCATTTTTATTTGTACATTCAATAAATAATGGTCATAAAAATATAATCAAAGTAGCCAAAATAAATAACTTTTACACCAGAACAGTAACCTTCAAAGCCCTCAACCTAGGGAAAAGCTACAACTCATCTCCCAAATATTGTCATAAATAAATTTTACAGTGTCATTTTTCAACCGTAATTGATTTTTTTATCATTAAAATTGAAATGGCCTAAGAAAAATATGGATATAATAATCAAATTTTATCTAGTTTTACGGGTAGGAAACCTTTTCAAAAAGAAATACATATATTAGGGTAGCTACGTCGCTAGCGAGTATTAGAAAAAATCAAATATAATAGAATAGAATTAACCATAATAGCTAAATCTAACCTTAAAGAGGCATGGGCTAAAAGTAGATTCACCAAAATATTTCTAATAAAGAATATTTACATCAAAATGCAATACATCTAACTATAAACATTTAACTAGGTTAAATGATATATAAAATTCATTTTTTTTAATACAGGGTTTCTGTAATGTCCCCAATTTAGCCCTACGCTCTTCTTTTGGATTTAGCCTATTTTTGGGAACTTGTAGGTTAAGCAGAAGCTCGAACCAGGATTTCCAAACTTCTTGGAGGACGTTTTCGTCTTTTTGCAGAGCTTGCACTTGGAAATGTTGAACTTGGATTGCGGCTTCCTTCTGGGTTTTCTGAAAGCTTCGCGGTGATATGTTTTACTTGGCACACAAAGCACTTTCAGGGACTTTCTATTTTTAGTAAGTTCAGGGTCGGTGTCGGAACAGAATTTTGAAAATGGGGTTGGAGTCGTCTCGTCAAGACCTTTCCAACAAGCTATAGATCTTCGATTTCTGACATCATCTTGGCTTTCGTTTTAAAGTCCGCAAAGTATATATAATTATTTAAATTGGACCTTGGTGCCTAGTTTTAACAACTTTAAGTTGTTTTAAAAAGATGTTCTTTATGGGGTGGGCGCCTCATTAAAAGAATTAATTATAATTCTTATTGAATATTTAATCCAAGCTTAAGTTGGACGCCACCTATTGGAGGATAGGGTTTCTAGAAGGGTCAAACGGAAATTATAAAAGGAAGCCTTTGGTCCTCACTTGGATCATCTTAGCTACAGGAATGTTATGCTACCGGATCGGCTGTGGGATTGCTTTGAGGAATGAAAGCCTCCTAGCTTGGCATTGCTTCCCGCTTGAAAGATAGCGACTAGTGGTGAGATAGTGTAGTTTGATTGTTTGTTTAATAGATCAGTTCATGAGAAATTCAGGGTTTTCATATTCATTACAGCAGGGTGTTTTTTGTTCGTAAATTAAAAAAAAGACAATTTCATTGTGGGTATTGGCTAATCCTCTTTGTTGGTAATGGGCGCCCCTTTTCTGTAAATTGTGGAATTTTTTATGACTGCTGTGATTTTTAAAAGCAAATTGCCCCTCTTGCTGGACTGTACTTGCTATGGGGACATTGGGATCCGTGTAAAAATTATATAAGAAC